>CM074732.1:211511740-212034240 GCA_037367245.1 Phrynocephalus guinanensis | reverse complement strand
GGGGGGGGGGGGGGGGGGGGGGGGGGGGGGGGGGGGGGGGGGGGGGGGGGGGGGGGGGGGGGGGGGGGGGGGGGGGGGGGGGGGGGGGGGGGGGGGGGGGGGGGGGGGGGGGGGGGGGGGGGGGGGGGGGGGGGGGGGGGGGGGGGGGGGGGGGGGGGGGGGGGGGGGGGGGGGGGGGGGGGGGGGGGGGGGGGGGGGGGGGGGGGGGGGGGGGGGGGGGGGGGGGGGGGGGGGGGGGGGGGGGGGGGGGGGGGGGGGGGGGGGGGGGGGGGGGGGGGGGGGGGGGGGGGGGGGGGGGGGGGGGGGGGGGGGGGGGGGGGGGGGGGGGGGGGGGGGGGGGGGGGGGGGGGGGGGGGGGGGGGGGGGGGGGGGGGGGGGGGGGGGGGGGGGGGGGGGGGGGGGGGGGGGGGGGGGGGGGGGGGGGGGGGGGGGGGGGGGGGGGGGGGGGGGGGGGGGGGGGGGGGGGGGGGGGGGGGGGGGGGGGGGGGGGGGGGGGGGGGGGGGGGGGGGGGGGGGGGGGGGGGGGGGGGGGGGGGGGGGGGGGGGGGGGGGGGGGGGGGGGGGGGGGGGGGGGGGGGGGGGGGGGGGGGGGGGGGGGGGGGGGGGGGGGGGGGGGGGGGGGGGGGGGGGGGGGGGGGGGGGGGGGGGGGGGGGGGGGGGGGGGGGGGGGGGGGGGGGGGGGGGGGGGGGGGGGGGGGGGGGGGGGGGGGGGGGGGGGGGGGGGGGGGGGGGGGGGGGGGGGGGGGGGGGGGGGGGGGGGGGGGGGGGGGGGGGGGGGGGGGGGGGGGGGGGGGGGGGGGGGGGGGGGGGGGGGGGGGGGGGGGGGGGGGGGGGGGGGGGGGGGGGGGGGGGGGGGGGGGGGGGGGGGGGGGGGGGGGGGGGGGGGGGGGGGGGGGGGGGGGGGGGGGGGGGGGGGGGGGGGGGGGGGGGGGGGGGGGGGGGGGGGGGGGGGGGGGGGGGGGGGGGGGGGGGGGGGGGGGGGGGGGGGGGGGGGGGGGGGGGGGGGGGGGGGGGGGGGGGGGGGGGGGGGGGGGGGGGGGGGGGGGGGGGGGGGGGGGGGGGGGGGGGGGGGGGGGGGGGGGGGGGGGGGGGGGGGGGGGGGGGGGGGGGGGGGGGGGGGGGGGGGGGGGGGGGGGGGGGGGGGGGGGGGGGGGGGGGGGGGGGGGGGGGGGGGGGGGGGGGGGGGGGGGGGGGGGGGGGGGGGGGGGGGGGGGGGGGGGGGGGGGGGGGGGGGGGGGGGGGGGGGGGGGGGGGGGGGGGGGGGGGGGGGGGGGGGGGGGGGGGGGGGGGGGGGGGGGGGGGGGGGGGGGGGGGGGGGGGGGGGGGGGGGGGGGGGGGGGGGGGGGGGGGGGGGGGGGGGGGGGGGGGGGGGGGGGGGGGGGGGGATGGGGGGGGGGGGGGGGGGGGGGGGGGGGGGGGGGGGGGGGGGGGGGGGGGGGGGGGGGGGGGGGGGGGGGGGGGGGGGGGGGGGGGGGGGGGGGGGGGGGGGGGGGGGGGGGGGGGGGGGGGGGGGGGGGGGGGGGGGGGGCTTTCTTTCATTTGTTTGTGGGTCCCATTTCTTGTCTGCCTTGAAGGATGATGGGAAGGTCTGCTTACATATGGCTGTGACCCTGGCCGCCCCGGGCTCAGAGGGCAGGGCCTCTGAGGATGCTTCTGACGGATGGCCCTGGGGTCTCTCCCCCAATCCTTCCCCCTTTCTGACATTTTCATGGGGGTGGGGGGAGAGTGTTTTTTCTGGCAGGCACTCATGGAGCCGTCCCCCCCACTTCTCCCCCCCCCCAGTGGCTGCTGGGCTTGTGCCTCTTCCTTTTCCCGGGGGCCTCCTTTGCACTTCGCAGCAAGTACAAACCCCAGCACGTCTTCTTGGGAGGTTTCCTGCTCACTCTTTCCATTGCGACGGCCCTGCTGGGGATCCTGGAACTGCTGCTCTTCAGGATCAAGTGAGTGGCCCCCCTCGGCCCTTGTGCCTGGGTGGGTGCGGGGGGGGGGGCTTAAATAGGGCAGGTTAGGGGGGGGGGGGGTGAGCGGCTCCTCTTTTCCTTAGGAAATCTGAAATGTTGGCCTGAGGGTAGAAGTGCACCCGAGAGTGCCCCCCCCCACATGGCCCACCTGGTTGTTAAGGAAAAATAATAATAATTAATAACATTATTACTTCCATATCCACGGGTGAAAGTTGACCTAACATTTTTGGACCAGTAGTTTGCTCTCAGCCTGGCTGGCGGCTGTGGTCTGACCAAGGATGCTCAGGGCTCCTGGCTCGTGAAGGGCTGAGCCCAGAGTGGAGGGCAGGCAAGAATGGGCTCAAAGTCACAGGAAGCCCAAGTTAGGCTGAATATCAGGAAAACCTTTTCAACGGTTGGAGCAGAACCACAGTGGAACCAGCAGTGACCTTGAGGGTCCATAAGGTATTCAAGGTGGAGGCATTCAAGAGAAGTTTAGACAACCGCCTTATCAGATCGGCTTTGATCGGGGTTTCGGCCTGGGTCACGAGGTTGGACTCCGTGGCCTTGTCGGTCAGCCACTTCCAGCTTTGTGGTTGCAGGATTCTAATGAAGATTCCGGATCGAATTGGGGGCTCCTGAGGGGAGCTGGCCATGCAAGGGTGGGGCCCACCTGAGGAAGAACTCGGCATGGGAACAAGAGTGTACAGAGAAGGAAAAACAGGGTGAAGAGGAGAAGCCGAGAAAAAAAGGCCTGAGGGGCAAGGAGAGCCTCCTCGTGTGAGCTTTGGGAAAAGAAGAGGGCAGCAGGAGGAGGAGGAGGAGGCACGAACCAGGTTCCTGAATGCACCCCTGGGGTGGGAAAGGCTGAGGGGTGTCCAGCGTTGCAAGCTGGAACAGGGTCTTCTCTCCAGGCCAGGTGGAGGCTGGGAGAGCCACAGCAGGCACAAACCATGCTTCGGGTGTGTGCGTGAACATTACTAGGGTGTTCCAGCAATTAAGTGTCCTTTTGCATTAATGTTGACTGTTTAAACATAAAAACTTTCTTAAATTTAAAGCTTTATTGTAAATATATAAACTTGTTATCTTTGATAGATTGACCCCTGTTTAAGATAACTAAAAATAGCCAGGAGAGAATGGAAGCCACGAGAAAGAGGGGTAGTGGGTATATAAAGAGATGAAATTAATTGTGTTGGGTTTGATTGTTTGAATAGTTGTTTTTTACACACCCTTGAAGCGGTAAAGGCGCTTGGGGCCACGTATCGCTCACTGCCCCGATGGAGCCTGTGCTGTGTGCCCCGTAGCTGGTAATGAGCGCACGTGGGTTCTTGTGGGGCCTGGGCAGAGGAACGGAGGTGGAGGGGGTGGGGGGTGTCAGAGGAAGAGCCCGCCCCAAACCTCTGCTTAGGACGCTCATGTGGCCCCGTTCCTTTTTCAGGGAGTCCTACGATTCCTTTGCCCCCGAAGGGGTCCTGGCCAACGTCCTGGGCCTGCTGCTGGTGGCCTTTGGGGCTGTGGTGGGCTACGTTCTGACGCGTGAGGAGTGGAAGAGGCCCCCCATGGCTGAGGAGATGGCTCTGTCGATGGATTTCAAGAACCTTGCCGAAGAGGGCAGCCCCCGCTGAGCCTTCCTGCCCTCCCTGCCCCCCCCCCCCCCCCGCTTTCATGTGCCCTGCACGCCCCTCCCCATCGTGTGCCTTTTGCTCGTGGGTAGGTGGCCCTTGCCCAGCCTCCTTGCAGCTGTGTTGTTCTCTGTTTCCAGGCCTTGGCCAACCCTCGGTGGCGTCAGGGATTCCCCATCGCTCTCCCCCACACACACACACACAAAATCCCTCCGCTGTGCCTGGCCGTGGGTAGAAATGTGAACCTCCCGTGCTGCCTTTCGGGGGAGGCTGAGTGCCCTGCCTTCAGCTGCGGGGGTGGGGGGTGGGGGGTAAGTTGCCCCAGCCTCCTTCCCAGGACCGTCTCTGCTCTGGCAAAAGGGACACCGGGGGTGGAATTACTTGCTTTCCTGGGGTTTCCTTGAGCTTGGCCAAGGTCCGTCTTTTCCGTGCAAGCATCATGGAGGGCAGAGGCCAAAACAGCATGTTGCAACGTCCAAGGGAGAAGGACCCGGGCCCCTTGGGAGATGAGCCCGGCCTTGGCCTCTGGCCTCAATGCCACGGAATTATGTTGTGTCCTGTCCAGTCTGTGTACATGGCAGTGGGTGAATATGCTGGATTCCAATAAATATTTGCAGCTAAACAAGAGAGAGAGAGAGACTGCTCTTAGGCCATTTGCAGCCAAGAAAATCATTTAAGCCTCTCCTTGTAGTTTTAAGGATCCCCCCCCCCGTCTCCCATATTTACAGGGCAGGGCTAAAAGGTGTTGGGGGGGGGACCGGGATGTAGAGGACCTTGGCCCTCGCTCACAGTGACGAGGGAGGATGAGATGTTACACAACCACTGGCATTGCCAGACCTCCTGGGAGGCCCCTGCTTCCAGGCGCCTGGGCCTCAAACGTCTGCCATGGAGGAGGAGACAGGGCTTGAGGGGCCGCTTGAGAGGAGAGATGGGGTGAGGGTGAGGGTGATGGAGATGGGGGAGACACGGATGCCCAGGTTCTTGGGGGGGGGGGTGCGATGACTTGTAGCTAGAAAGGAAGGCTGACATAAGATGTGTACCCCACCCCAAAGAAAAAAGGAGAGGCGGCTGCCTCCAGACTTGCATAGGAGACTTTCAGGCATGGCAGCCTAACCAGGTTATTTGCTTAGTTTATTTATTTATTTAAAATATTTCTATCCCACCTCTCCCCCCATCCTGGAAGGACCCAAGGCTTAGAGAAGACCCGTTGATGTTTTTTAAGGGGGTGGCCCTGAGGAGCATCCAGTCCAAGGGCTCTGCATGACACACAGCCACACACAGTGTGCACAAGGTTTGGGCTTTCCCTATCAGGGGCCCAAGGCCTTTTTTTTGTTATTTCGGCTGGATCTTGCTTTTTCCTTCCGTGAGCTTCATAGGGGGGTGCCTGGCAACCACCATCCTCATTCATAATAGCACGCCAGGGAAGTGGGTTGTGCTGAAAGCACTTGGGCCACTCATCGTGTCCGTGGCCATGTGGGGATTTGAACCCAGGTTCCCTGAGGCCTCCTAGTCCAGCCCTAACCCTTGCTCTGTGCCACATCTCCCCCCCCCCCACCGGCTCCTCTCACCACCTCCAAGCCGTGAGCTGCGGCACTGGGGACCCTTTTCTCCATCCTTCCCACGGCTGCTGTCTGGTGCCTGGCACAGGGGGTGGGGTAACCAGGCACTGCCAAACGTATTGATAGGACTGGACTGAAAACAACAACTCTGTGATTCTATGAAACATGGTGAATCACAAGCTGAAAATGGGCCAAGAGAGCAACGTGGGTACACGACATGCCAATGCTTTAGAATGCACCAACAGAAGTCTATTCTTCAAATCCCACAAGGTACGAGTTCCGATCTATTTGGCACTGGTTAGGCCTCATCTACAGTAAACCATATGCCCATTCACTTCAAATCCATCAAATCTCGTAAGATGGAGACTCGTCCACCCAAAAGACCCAACACCAAATCAAAAGAGGAACAAAACAGTATAATGTGGTCCAATGCAGTGAGGAGTGTGCAGACCTCTATACTGGAGAAATCAAACAGCCATTACAATAGGAGGATGGCCCAACACAGGAGGGGCAACAGCTCAGGACCAGAATAAGCAGTTAACACCTCCACTGGAAGGACAAAGTGCACTCATTCAAAGACAAGGATGTACACAGATAAGAGAGGTTTGCACAGTTCAAAAGTAAAGAGAATTCCTTTTTTCTGACACAAAATACTCATCTCCACCTTCTGATTTACTAGAGTTCTTTTCAAAACAAGAGACCATGTTACTTTTCAAAAGTATTTTATTTTCTAAAGATGCAAAAATGAGAATTCAAAAAAAGTATCAAAGATTATCAAAACCTTAACAAATCTCAATCATAGCTTTATTTCCCTAAAAATAATAAATCCAAGTCATCCTGACTAACTGATTACATTCAAGATTTTTCCTAAGCTAACTGTTCCTACTCTACCTAACCGAGGTGAGCTCCATTGCTCAAAGTGATCCTAAGCATAATCATGGTTTCTCACTGTCCTGTCAATCATCTTGCTCCAAGCTTTCAGATATCACATGACATAATTGACCAATGATAGCTAACCATATTCCGCACTGCTAGCTTGTTATGGCCATTCCTCTACATACCTTAGATAAGGTCTAATACAAGGCCAAAATGTGCACTTAATATTTAGCTTAACCACTCACACTATGTCCCATCGTGCTTATTTCTGTACAAGGTGGTTTGAGAAAGGGGTCAGGGAAGCCATTCATGTGAGCATTGAAAACCCCTCTCAACAGGCTTATCAGGCTGTGATTTCAACAATATCTAGACAAATCAAAAATACTTAACGCCTTCACCACCAAGGCCATAGCTAACGACCCATACTTTACGGGTTTCAGTACTTTAGGCCATTGTTAAGGCTATTGAGACTGTTGTCTGCCTAACGAGCCTATTCAAGCTATTATTCATCTTATGAACACATTTTAGATGAGGGTGACGACGTCAAAGCGGACTATAAGATGGAGGACTCGCAACTAGCTTTCTTCAGACTGGCAAAGCTGTTTGGATGAGCAGCGCAATGTTTCTTTCTCAAGAAAAAAGTCCAGTTTCCATGACTCAGCTTCCAGATAAAACCCACCTGGATGACTGAGATCTTCACAGACAATCCACATTCTACTAAGTTCGTATTGAAGGCCTTACTGAAATCAAGATAATCAACATCCACAGTGTTCTCATCCACCAGTCCTGTAAAGAAAGAGATCAGATTAGACTGGCATGACTTGTTTTTAAGGAACACATATTGACGTCTTGTAATGACAGCATTGCGTGTTAATTGTTTCATTTCTGAAACAAAAATGGTGTTTTGTTTCATTTCTTTACGGCACGCTGTTTCCTGTTTCATTTCATTTCGTAAGGTTTTGTAAGCTTACAAAACGACAAAAGAGTTTGTCTTTTTTTTAAAGGTGCCAATCCCTATCCATGACTCCTTCTCCAACAGGGAGGAGGTAACAAGTGAGTACTACAATGCCTCTTCAGCCTTGTTATTGATGACTTAGATGGGGCAAAACAAGGAATAATTACCAGATTTGTAGTTGACACAAAATTGGAAATAGCTAATATTCTGGAAGGCAGAAACAAAATTTAAAAGGATCCTAGTAGCCCTGAACACTGGGCTGAAAACAGCAGAATGAAATCTAAGAGGAATAAATGCAAAGTTTGACACCAGGGGTTGGGGTGGTATCAATTACAAGAGGGGAGGGGTCATCAGCTCAGTAATAGTACAACTGAGAAGGATCTTGGAAATGCTAGCAAAGTGATTATGAGTCAACAGTGCAACGTCTCTGCAAAAAAGGCAAATGTGATTTTAGGATGCATAAACAACCATAGTCTCCAAATCCTATGAGCTACAAGTCAGTCCCCATTCAGATTTGTTTAGGCCTCATCTGGAGTACAGTGCCCATTTTGGTATCCCACACTTTAAGAAGGATGCCAACCAACGAGCAAGTTCAGAGGATGATGACAAGGATGGACAGGAGATTGGAAACCAAGCCCTACGAGGGAGGACTGGAAGAACTGGGCCGGTTTAGCGTAGAGAAAAGAAGACCGAGGGGAGATCGGAGAGCGCTTCTCAAACACTTGGCAGGCATTTATCTAGGGGTGTGTGTGCAGGATCACCCCAGAGTGCAGGACATGCAATAATGGTCACAAATTATAGGATGCTTGAGTCTTTCTAAAAACATCTTAACTGTTAAAATAATGCAAAAATTGAACCAATTAGCATGGGGAGAGGTGAGCACTCCCAACACGGGAAGCATTCAAGAGAAAGTTACAGCTAAGTGCTGACTAGAGATGGGCACGACCAGAATTTTTTTTCCTGTTTTTTGCGAAATTTTTCAAAAAATTGTCGCTTCATCGTGTCGTTTGTCGTTACCGCCGCAATTTAGCGCGACTTGACTTCCCAGAGCATGGGGTTAGGGGGTAAGGGCTAGGCTTAGGGTAACGGTTAAGGTTAGGGTGGGTTAGTGGGCTGTACCTCTGGGTGCCTCTGGCCCACTAAGAACATAGTGTACTGGCGTATGGGTTAGGATTAGGATTAGGATTAGGGTTGGTGGGCTTTTTATGCCCTCTCTGGCACATCCAGAAGTCTCAGCAAAACCTGGCCATGCGATTGGGGGAATGGCTCCAAAATTTTGCATGGTCCCATCCCATGGCCAGCCCATCATTGCGTGTGCGCAGGTGTAAAAAATAAAAATAAAATAAAATAAAATCAATGGAGACGTTTTGTTGCAAGAAAAACCCACTGTTGCTATTGTAAAAATTCAAGCATTTAAAATAGCTAATTTTTGCATGTTTCTGTGGTGCTTTGGTGGGTTTTTGGACCACGATTTCAAAAAAAAAATTGCGGTCGCCATTTTGGATCCCCCCGCACCGCATGGCTAATGGAGATGCCGAGGATGCCCCCTCCCAGCCCGGTACCAGCAGCCCAGGACAGGAGGGGGGGAGGCTGGGGACCCCCCCCCCCCAGAAACCACCCCTCTGGTAGGTGCCCTCAGGCAGGCATATTTTCGCCTGCTTTTTTGGCCGGGAATCGGTTTTTTTTTTTTAAATTTCTAAAGGTTTTTTTCTGTGCCGCTTGGCATCGCGCGATCGCTGCGATGCCAGGAACGACAACGACAAATCAGACCCAATTTTTCTTTTGTCGGTTCGAGTTCGAGTTCTGGGGGAGTAATTGTCGTTACCGTTTCCATTGCGTAACGGAAACGAGTAACGGAAACGGAAACGAGAATTTCGCCAAGTCGTGCCCATGTCTAGTACTGACAATGAAGAAATTGAAATAATTTGAGATTTTGCCTGTCTTATCCAATTCATCCATGAAGACTGCATCCAAGAAATCAGAAGAAAACATGGAAGGGCAGCAATGAAAGAATTGGCAAATGTTAAGGGTGTGATAGTTGAGAGCAAGTCATGACTATCCACACTATTTTATTCCCAGTCTCCACATAACAAGTGCAAAAGCTGGATGGTGAAGAAGGCTGACCAAAACAAGACAAAGCAACAAACAAACCACCAAAAGCCTGATTTACAGTGTACCTCTACTTACGAGTTTAATCCATTCTGAATGCATGAACAACTCCTAAGTAGAGCAGCTGTATCTAAAAAATAAAAAAATTGAAAAAAATAAAAAAATGTAATTACAGCAAACCACATCTAAACTTTGTAAGGCAGCCGTTAAAACGCCAATGGTTTTCCACTCTTAAGTCAAGTCGCTTGTAAGTAGAGGTGCCATTGTATTTGAAATTAGGAAATTAGCTGGAGGAAAGCTTTGGGGATACTCTGGACTTCCAGAAAGACAAATAAGTGGATCTTAGATCAAATCAAGCCTGAACTACCTTTGGAGTCGTTGGTGAAACTGAGGTTGTTCCACTTTGGGCACATCATGAGAAGAGAAGGTTTAATTGAAAAGACAATAATGCTAGGAAAAGCTGAATGCAGCAGGAAAAGAGGAAGACTAAATATGAGACGGATTAGCCCCATAAACTAAAGGAAGCCAGGACCCTGAGTTTCCAAGAGCAAATGGCACTTTGCAGGCCACTCCCTCTTTGGGTTTCATTAGAGGTGACTCAGTGGCTCATCAGAACAGATTAGTGGTTTTTTTAAAAATGTGCTCCCTTGTACTTCCATTGCCAAAGCAGACGAGGGCCAGGAGAGGGCACTGCCGTTCCATCCATGGGAAACATTAACTCTCTCTCTCTCTCTCTCTCTCTCTCTCTCTCTCTCTCTCTCTCTCTCTCTCTCTCTCTGTGGTCTAATTGTCAAGTACTGGAGGAGACGGCTTTGTCTTAACAGGGCACAAGGCCTGGCGCTTGGGCTATGGTTTGCTTCTAAAATAACGAGCTGTGTGTTGTGCCAGTGTCATGCTTCAGGATCTTTTGACAGCCCAGTGGTAACTGGGAAGAGCTGATGAGGCTGGCACATCTGCCCCCCCCCTGCCCCCCCCCCGAGTGGCAGCAGGCTGTCCTTGGACTGGCTGGGCCGAGGATGCAGAGGGGCACTGGGGCTTCCCCGCTGGCTGAGGGTGTCTCTCATTGGCACCACTTCCCCAACACCAGCACCCATAGGACGAGAGCAGAGCAGTGGGTGCTGAACGCTCCTGCCACGTTTTCCACTCTGGAAGGACCTCCAAGAGCCTGGCCTGCCTGGAACGGACTTGGCCCCCAGCCTCTGGGGGTCTCAAGCCTTCTTGGAAGCCATGGAGAGGAGCTTGACGACAGCCCTGAGCCCCAAACAAGTCAGGGCTCCAGCCTCCTCCTCCAGCTGGTCAGGCTCCGGTACCCCTAGGTCTCAGCAGGACCACTCGGCTCCTGCTCTCTGAGTAGCCTCTTGCCAGGCTTGGGGCAGGATCACACCCACTCGGCCCCTTCCTTCTCATTGCTGTTGAGATGCAAGAAGGGGGGAGGGAGGGAGGGAGGAAAGACAAAAGTGGGACAGGTGATACCTTTAGGCTACTATTAAAATAACAAAAACGTTGCTAATATTTCAGGGGTGAAACCCCCTTCCTCAGAGTAGTACCAATAGGTTATAACATGGCAAAAGATGGATTTGCAAGGAGTTATTTCTTAGATGGAAAATCCTTGGCAAGATGGGGAAAAAGCCAGACACAGTTTCTTAGTTGAGGCTCGGAGTTTGGATGTTCTCGGGCTGCGTCTGAGTTGGAGGGAGGGAGGTGTTTTTATTGTCCTAGTCCTTCCAAAGGCATGTCACCTCTTGGCAGTAGATGTAGTCAGCCAGGCACTAGAGATGGGCACGAAACGAACTTTTTTTGTTTCCGTTATTCGTTATTCGTTTCGTTACGTAATGAAACGAATAACGAACATTGATGAAATTGGAACGAACTGAACAGAACCACGAAAATTAGATTTGTTACGTTTCGTTTTTTTTTAATGGCGACGCGCAATGAAATGAGCTGTTTTAAATGTTAAAAAACGCCCTGGACATTCATAAAAGCGCAGCGATTATTTATATTGTCTCATAATACCTACCAGGGGGTTGGGGTCCTTAAAATGTTTGTTTTTGTCTTCTCCCATCGCAATGTATTTTTCTTTTCCCTTTAAGGATGACGAAATGGATGTCGCCACTCCAGCCACAAAATGGAGGCAAGCCATGTGATGGGATCATGTAAATTCTTAGACAACTTCAACCAATAGCATGCCCAGGTTGCAGACTGGGCAGGTCTGGCAGCCACAGAGGACATAAAAAACTCTGGCAACCCCCGTCCTCCTTGCAGTCTCCAGTGGGAGTTAGGGTGGGACTGGTGTCTCTGCGACTTGTTATTTTCACTTTAGGCCAGGCAGGCAGGTGTATGTCTCTGTGTTCCTGCTGGCTGCAGCCTGGCTCTTAGGGGAGAGAAAGACGAGATTTCTCTCTAGGTTCAGTCCTGCAGCCTCCCTGTGTGCGTGCGTGCGTGCGTACCTCTCGGTGAATACCCTCCTCTGCCCCGCAGTGCAGTCACTCTGCGGCTGCCTTGCACCCTGGGCACTGCCCGGCACTGCCTTTGTAGCCTCCCTGCGTACCTAGTCTATACTGTGTCTCTGCCAGCATCAATTTTTTTTAGTGTTTTCCCTCTGGTCTGGGGCGTTGGGGGATGGCCGTGCACGGAAATGCTTTAAAAATTGTGCAAAAAAGCGGGTAAAAATGAAAAACAAAGAACGAACAAACGAAAATGAATTTTTTCCAAAAATTCATGAAAAATGAAAATGAACTGAAATGGACCCCTCAATGAAAAAATTAAAAACCGAAATGCTATTTTTTTTATTCATGCCCATCTCTACCAGGCACTGTTACTCTTTGTGGCCTCATGTTGTCAGCCAGGCGCTCTTCTGATGGGGCAGGAGGTATATGTCTGGTCGTGTTAAAACTGCATCAAAGTCCAGGACAGGATTTCAAGCCCAGCTCTCCAAACAAAGGGAAATAGTCCATGAGCCCCCCCCCAAGCCCCCCTCGCTCCCTCCATTTGGCCCTCTTTGAGACCATGGTCCCTGTGGCCGGAGGGGGTGTGGGGGAGGTGAAACTTTACTCCCCAACTGCTCCTCTTTCCACTCTGCTTTAAAGGTTTTATAGAGACCTCCCAGAGGAGCCGCTCGAGTGGCCAAGGTGGAGGAATGGCTCGCTTCCATTAAGGAGACAAGAACCACCCCATCCAGCCTGTTCACCATCCGCTCCCTGGGATGTCATGCATGTTGGAGGAAGAGTGTCAACCAAATCAGACATAAAAACCCTTGATTTTCGAAGGGCAAACTTCCCTCAGATGAGGAAACTAGTTAGAGAGAAATTGAAGGGGAAGGTTAGAAGAATCCAATCTCTTCAGAGTGCATGGAGCCTGTTTAAAACAACGGTAATAGAGGCCCAGCACAAGTGCATACCACAAAGAAAGAAGGGCTCATTTAAGTCCAAGAGGACACCGGCATAGTTAACGAGTGGAGTTACAGAGGCTCTAAAGTGCAAGGAGAGGTCTTTCTGTAAATGGAAATCCTCCCCAAATGAGGAAAATAAAAAGGAACACAAACTCTGGCAAAAGAAATGTAAGATGATAAGAGAGGCAAAGAAAGATTTTGAGGAATGCATGGCTAGCAATATAAAGGGTAATAATAAAAGCTTCTTTAAATATGTTAGAAGTAGAAAACCTGCCAGAGAGCCAGTTGGCCCTCTGGATGGTGAGGGAGGAAAAGGGGAGGTTAAGGAGGACTTGGAAATTGCAGAGAAATTAAGTGAGTTCTTTGCATCTGTCTTCACGACAGAAGACCTTGAGCAGATTCCGCTGCCTGAACCCCCCCGCTTGACTAAACAATTAAATCAAATACAGGTTAAAAGAGATGATGTTTTAGGACTAATTGATAAATTGAAGATTAACAAGTCACTGGGCCCAGATGGCATCCACCCAAGGGTTATTAGGGAACTGAGAAATGAAATTGCAGATCTCTTAACAGTTATATGCAACTTGTCTCTTAAAACGGCCACAGTGCCAGAGGACTGGAGCATAGCAGATGTCACACCAATTTTTAAAAAAGTAAGGAGGGGGGACCCAGGAAATTACAGGCCAGTTAGCCTTACATGTGTCCCAGGGTTGATGGTGGAACGCCTCATCCAAGAGAAAATCTTAAAACACATAGAAGAACAAACCTTGCTGAGAGAAAATCAGCATGACTTCTGTAATGGTAAATCTTGTCTGACAAATCTTTTAGAATTTTTTGAAAAGGTCAACAGGCATGTGGATTTGGGTGAACCGATTGATAATAGTCTATCTGGATTTTCAAAAGGCTTTTGACACAGTCCCTAACCAAAGGCTGCTGAGAAAATTGCACAGTTAGGGGATAAGAGGGCAGGTCCTCTTATGGATTGAGAACTGGTTGAGATCCAGGAAACAAAGAGTAGATGTCAATGGGAAATTTTCACAATGGAGTGAAGTGAAAAGTGGTGTGCCCCAGAGCTCTGTCCTGGGACCGGTGCTTTTCAATCCGTTCATAAATGACCTGGAGACAGGGATAAACAGTGAGGTGGCCAAGTTTGCAGATGACACAAAACTTTTCCGTGTGGTAAAAACCAGAGAAGATTGTGAAGAGCTCCAGAAGGATCTCTCCAAACTGGGGGAATGGGCTAAGAAATGGCAAATGTGTTTTAATGTAGCCAAATGTAAAATAATGCATATTGGGGCAAAAAATCCAAACTTTATCAACTCATGGGCTCTGAGTTATCCGTGACAGATCAGGAAAGAGATCTTGGTGTGTTGGTGGACACCTCCATGAAGGTGTCTCCCCAATGTGTGGCAGCAGTGAAGAAGGCTAATTCCATGATAGGGATTATCAAAAAGGGGATTGAAAATAAAACAGCTAATATTATAATGCCATTATACAAAACAATAGTAAGGCCGCACCTGGAGTATTGTGTACAATTCTGGTCACCGCATCTCAAGAGAGACATAGTGGAACTGGAAAAGGTGCAGAAGAGAGCGACTAAAATGATTACTGGGCTGGGGCACGTCCCTTATGAGGAAAGGCTAAAACATTGGGGCCTCTTTAGTCTGGAAAAAAGGTGCCTGAGGGGGGATATGATTGAGACGTACAAAATAATGCAGGCCATGAGTAAAGTGGATAGAGGGACACTCCTCTCCCTCTCACAAAATACCAGAGCTAGGGGACATACATTCCAATTGAGGGTTGGGAGAGTAAGAACAGACAAAAGAAAATATTTTTTCACCCAGCGCGTTGTTAGTCTATGGAACTCCCTGCCAAAGGATGTGGTGATGGCATCTGTCCTGGATGCCTTCAAAAGGGGATTGGACAGATTCCT
The DNA here is from genome assembly GCA_037367245.1 of Phrynocephalus guinanensis. Lineage (NCBI taxonomy): Eukaryota > Metazoa > Chordata > Lepidosauria > Squamata > Agamidae > Phrynocephalus > Phrynocephalus guinanensis. Next base: position 212,019,858 of record CM074732.1, on the reverse strand, counting down.
GGTGGAAAACTCCATCACAGGTTACAAACCATGATGGAGATGTGTGTTCTCTTCAGGCTTAAAACCGGAGTACTTCAAGGGCCAGATGCAGGGGACTGGTATCAGGAGACAGAGATCTAGTCTTGTGCCCTCCTGGATGCATTTGGTGGGGCCACTGTGAGATACAGGAAGCTGGACTAGATGGGCCTTTGGCCTGATCCAGCATGGCTGTTCTTATGTTCTTATGTCATGAGAAGGACCCTGGAGGAGAGTTGCCCCTCCTCCTCCTCCTCCACCTCCTCCTGCTCCCGGTGGTGGTATCCTTGCTCTGAGCTGTAGGAGTTTGCTTAAATAGAGGTAAAGGTTCCTCCCAGCGCATGCATGTGTGTCGTGTCTGACTCTAGGGGCGGTGATCATCTCTGTATTCAAGCCGAAGAGCCAGTGTTGTGCAAGCCCATGGCCACATAGCTGGCATGGCCGCAAGGATACATTGTTTTGTTGTATCATTACAGTCATGACCAATTCTTCGTGACCCCATGTCCATGGAGTTTTTCTTGGCAGGAATACTGGAGTGGCTTGCCAGTTCCTACTCCAGGTGCCTACCTTGCTGGTTTTTAAGGCGATACCAATTTAACTACTTGCATCTTTACATGCTTTCAAACTGCTCGGTTGGCAGGAGCTGGGGTTAACAGCGGGAGCTCGCTCTGCTGCGTGGCACCCAGGATTCGAACCGCAGAGCTGCCGGCTTTGCAGCCGACAGTTTTCAGAAGCCTTAGTCCATTGAAGCTCCACACCCCTTAGGAGTTTGGGCAATTCTAAATTGGGCAGTTGAAAGAGACTCATTAGTTAGCATCAGAATTAGCCACAAGTCTCCTTTTGCAGCCCCCACCTCTCTCCCAGAGACAGGGCTTGACAGAAATAACATCCAGGAGGCTCCCTTTAGGTTCTTATGAGAAAAGGGAGCCCTTATTTATTCCCCTCAGAGTACCTCAGGCTCTGTAGAGAGTCAGAGATTATGAGGAGGAAAATGGCAAGAGGTGGCTCTCCAGGCCTCACATGGCAGGGAAACCTCCCCCACCCCACACGCCCACCCCCATGGTGCCCTGGCTCTCCTCCTGCCCTTGGGCTCCCGTGGAGCGGGGAGGGTGGGGTGGGAATGAGCTTGTTGCAGGGAGTACCAGATGTCGGACGAAAAGGGCCTTTGGTTGGCTCCAGAAGGGATCTTGTGGCCTCCCTGTGACATGAGGTCGTGTCTCTCGCTGGGGCAAAGGACTCGACGGAGGCAAAGTGTCCCTGCAGGAAGCCAGCCTGAAAGGGTGGTTGTGTGATCATTGCGGACCACAATTCCTCACTGGCCAGTTGTCTAGCTGGCAAGTCATGCCTCTGAGGCTCAGTTCCAGAATGTAAGGTTATGGGTGAGATGGCTGGAGAAGACACACAGAGATGAAAGATAGTTCGAAATAGCAAGAATCTTCCAGCCAGCTGGGAAGGAGACCTTGCCCCTTCATGAGCTGGAACTGGGAGCCCTACTGCCTTTCCTATCTCAAGGGGCTTTTGTGATCTCTCTTGGGGTTTTTGTTTTCCTAGGATAGGAAACATGGATGATATTTCTTTCCCCCCAAAAGAAGAAATGTGTTCTGCAAACCACCCTGAATTTTAGGAGCTGAATCCACAGTTTAAATCTGGGTCAGCTGCTCCCTTCCCTCAAGTAGTGATGGTGATGATGAACGCATGGGGTAGTTCTGCCATTGCACCTAGCATGTGGCCGTGCACTGGGATGCTCAGAGAGCTTCTTCCACAGTTTGGCAGGAGCAGGGTTGTGGCTTGCAGCCTGGGACTTGGGCAAGGCCTTTGGGGCCTTTGGGGCCCTGAGTTCAAGTTGGCATCACTCTTCTTTCCCTGCCGCCAGGACATCCTGTGCACATTCGGTGCGTTGGTGTGAATGGCTGCTGCCCCAAGGGACCTCATCGCACTCTAGCCCTACTCACCCAGCCAGGGCCTTGTCCCTGGGGGGGGGTTGTCTCTCCCCCCCCCCCCGCACCTGATCTCTGGGGAGCTCTGCTCCTTCTTCACATTCCGGGCATGCTTTGATTTCCCGGAGTTGCTCTCTCTCTGTTGCAATACATTCATCCCTTAACGAGGTCCAGACTAATTTATCTGACAACTATAAAGAAAAGCAACAATAAGGAGGACACTGGAAGCCTCTTAGCAGTGATAGTGCTAATGAAGCTTTAAAACGACGGGCAAGATTAATTCCTAAACCCCTTAAAGTCATTGTGAAATAATTCTGTGACAAGGAAAGGAAGCTGGAGAGATGGCAGTTTCATCGGCCGACTAGGGACGGTCTGGCTGCTGGGTTCCCCCTGACAAGCCCCCCCCGGGGGGCTTGCATGCATGCGGACATGCACCTGCATCGAGGAGGAGGGTCAGGGTCAGGGTCAGGGTCCATGCTTTGGATGCAGGATCCATGTTGGTCCTCTTGGGTTCCTGCATGAGTGTGAAGTGCGGGAATGACCAGCCAGTTCTCTTTCTCCACTCGTGGCCGGAGGGGCAGGGTCCCACGGGGCCAGAGTTATCTCCTGGGGAAGGGAAACCACAAAGAAAAGCAGCGTGGCTTTTCCTTAGAGAATGCTTCAAGGACAGGAAAACTTTTGCCTGACATCTGGTCCTCCCTGCAACAAGCCGGATCCACCAGGGAGAGCAGGCTCGTACTCACGGGAAGGACTTTAACCTTTTCTCATGCTGCCATGTACCTAGATTATTGGATTGACAGGACTCAATTTAACATAATACAGTACAACAACCCCCCCCCCTGCTATTTTGCAGTTCATGTACTGTGGTCCCACTATATTGCGGGACTGCAGTACATGCTGGGGCTCCGGCTGATTAGCGCTGGGGTGGGGGAGAAAAACCTTTATCCCCCCCCCCAAGCGCCAATCAGTTGGAGCACGCTCCTTTTTAAATGCCTTCCAGTCACGGAGGCAAGTATGCCTCCGTGACTGGAAGGGATTTTAAAGGGGCATGCCGCCCCCCCCCCCCCGCAGGGGTTCCAGAGAAGCAGTGCACCCCTTTTAAAATCCCTTCCAGTTCCGGGCCATCTCCATTGAAATGCATTGGCTCAATGCATTTCAATGGAAAAATGTTTCCCCATTGGAATGCATTGAGCCAATGCATTCCAATGGGGAAACATTTCTCCATTCAGTGGAGATTGCAGGGGAGCACTAGCCCCAAGCCAGCGCCAAGCAGCTGATTGGCGCTGGCTGGGGGAGGAATGGTGCCTGCAGGAACCGAGGTGGATCAGATCATCCACCACCCTTCCACGGGCTGCTGGAAGGCTTTTTAAAAAGTCTTCCAAGCAGCCCGGGAATGCAGTGGTGGCGCCCCCCCCCCCCCCAGCCCCCCCCCCCACCTGCATCCGCATATCACAGATTTTCAGTCATCGTGGGTTGGTTTGGTTCCTAACCCCTGCAATAGGCGGGGGGTTACTGTATAATAACCTTAGACTCCCCTTGCAGATAGGGACAGGAAGACCTTGATTTCTCCCCAAGGCTAGCTAAGAAATATTGTGGGCTCCTGTAAGAGTTGGTTGGGGGTCCCCGCAGACCCCCAACCCTTGGGGAAGATGCAACAACAGCTCCACCTGGCCAGAGGAATTTTTTCCTTTGTTCTCCCCCCCCATTCACCCCCCTTTCAGTTCTCTTCTGCTTCCCTTTGCCTCACACTAGTTCCTTTCTTTGTTTCCCCTTCCTCCTGCAACAATTGAGACAATAAAGGAACTCGTAACTTTATTTGCATCTAAACACAGTCTGCCTTTAGAGCCTTGATCCACTCTGCATTTCTTTGTTTACCTGGATCCACGCCATTTGTCAGTTTATATTCACACAATTGCTTAAATGCTGTTTACCTGGAATCACATCATTTGTCAATTTGTATTTTTAAAAGTTCACACCATTGGCTAATTCTGTTTTACCAAGAGTTCATCCCATTTGTCAACTTGTATCCTGGAAGGTTCACCCGATTGGTTCATTTTGTATTCCTCTGTTTCCTATAAATACCTTTGACTCTGTTCTTAGCAGCAGATCTCTGTCTTTCGCCTCTCAAGGGCAGGGTCTGTAGTTCCTCTTTTGGTCAATAAATAAATTTATTTGAACTCTCTCTCGTCAGATCTTTATTGAGAACTTAGATCTGGTGCTTTTTGGGAGGCTAGTTCCGTGACCCAAAATACATTTGGCTCCCTGGACCCAACAAACGTGATCTCCAGGCTCTTCTGCCGTGCCCCCACCCTTTTGCATTGCTGGCCACACGTTCTCTGGAAGCCCAGCACCACCCTCCTGCCCAGGCACCAACCTTGGAAAAGAAGGGCCCCATCTTTGCCTCCGGGGGCCTTTAAGTCCTGGTGGTGGGGCATCCTGCCTGCACCCGTCTCCACCAGCTTGCCTTCCATTCTGCAAGCCCTCCCCACCCTTGCCGGCCTTTCCCTGGGGAGGAATTCCTTGGGACAGTTTCCTGCCAAGGTTGATCTAGCACAACCTGGGATCTCCGCTGCTCTCCTTGGTCAGTTCTGCTCTTTAGAAAGAGGATCTGGGCTTCTGACCGGGTGGCAAACACAACAGCTGGGACAGCCCCCCCCCCAATTCAGCTGCACCAAATCTGCTTTGCTCCCGAGCAGATGGAAGATCTGGGCGTGGAAGGGTGAGGGCGGGATCCTTCCCCCATCATGCAAGCCCTTCTCCAGAGACAAAGGACTCCCAGCGCCTGACCTGCCCATCTCTGCAGCATGGCAACAACTAGAGGCCGCCTGTAATCTTCGGGGCAAGAGGGTTGCTAAAAATAAATAAATAAGGCCGCCTGAGTAGAAAGAGAGGAGAAATTTCGGGAAGAAGGGGAGCAAGCCCCCACCCCCCCCCACCCCCGGAAAGTCCTGTGCTGAGCTGCCGCTTGATTTCTTGAGAAGAAAGGAAAAGGGCCGTCTTTGATACCACACGTTCCAGGGCTGAAGGAGAGAGAGGATCAAAGGAAGTAACTGCTCAGAGTGAAACCTCTCCCCCCCCCCAAAAAAAAAACCTCCCAGCCACACTGTCCAAAACCACCAGAACCCTAAAGTATGCTGCCATAGACTCTGTGTGTACATGCACACAGACACAGACACAGACACACACACACAGTGTGAACAGACCCTTCTTCCAGCAGTTCCTTTTACTCAAGAAAGAAAAGAATGGTGAAAGGTGCCATTGAAGAAAGGACAGTCCGTAAAGCTAGCCAGTTAAAAAGATGTAGTCACGGTCAACCTTATTTTTCATTCTGCAATACTGCGGGAGCAGGAAGGGTGGCTGTGTGCCACTTTGAAACCCTTCCTTCCTTCCTTCCCTTGCATTTCAGTGCGACCATTTTTATGTAGTACGGATTCGCCCCATAGACGATTCTCTTAAGCAAATTTCCCCTATCTCTGGAATTTATGTTGTACAGATTTTATGTTCTACAAACCGTTTGTTACGCGATGGTCCACTGTATGTGGATTTACATCAATGCAGCTTTTGCTGTAGCAAATGTATTAATACAAAAAGCTGGTATTTTATGTGTTTTGTTTCCATTGCACTATTCACAGTTTTTATTCCATCATGAGGCCATAATTTTCTCCAGTCTGAACAACTACCGACCACAATTCACAATAAACCCAAGTACACATTTATTTGCATTTTTCACACAGCAGTCTGGAAGCAGATAATTGGAAAGATTGTGTGATTATAACAAAATAAACAGTATGAAGATGAATCAGAAACTTTTTAAAAGGAATGGCAAATCTCTCTGTATCTATGTGCTTTTCTATAAGAAGATGGGTACAGTATTTTATAAATACCAATTATCTGGTAAATGTGGTTCACAAAAATGGGTTATCCTACAAGTTTGATAATGATTAGGTTTTGTACTACGTTCATCGTTATGATGGCAATTAATATCATTCTGTGAAACTCACAGAAATCTGGGCTAGGTAGCAGAAGGCATTTTATGGGATGGCCTCTTCCCTCTGGGACAGAGAGGCTGGTCTGCGCTGGAAGAGGAGGAGGAGGAGGCAGCCTCCATTGTGTCATTGGAACCCTGGAACCATAGAATTAGAAGGGGACTCTCTCTAAGCCCTCAAGTCCCAATCTGTGCTCCGTGAAGGGGGATCCAAATCGAAGCAGATCTGCCAGATGGTGGTTGTGTCACTCAGGAAGGCATGGCCACATCCACCGGAACCCTGTCTGTTCCAAATACAACAGATCCAGCGCAGAGCAGAGCAGAGCATTGCAGGATGAAGGAGCCGCGCAGAATGACACAAGCCCTGTGGAGTCCTCCTAGACAGAGGAAGCCTGATGAGAGGTCAACCACTGGGCTTTTAAATAACAGAACAGATCCATGAGCAAGCCAGCCCCTATGCTGGCGGCCACCGTGAGATACAGGAAGCTGGACTAGATGGGCCTTTGGCCTGATCCAGCATGATGGCTCTTCTTAGGTTCTTATGTGATCAGACAGGTATTTCTCTGTTTGGTCTGCTGTGGGGGGCTGGTCTGGGCATTCTTTTTTCCTGTGATCACACAACATTGATGCTAGATCGAACCAGCCTGTCCCCAGAGCATTCCCACCCCTCTCTTCTGGGATCTTCTGCTTTTTTGGTATGGGTAGGTTCACCCCAAATTGATTTGTTTCCAGTGTGTGTGATTCTTGAAAATGAACCAAAGCTGATCCTTCAGCTGTAAATTTGCTTGGTGGTGGATTTGGTTGTGGGCATGTTCTCAGTTCTTAATTTTTTTTGTATAAGTAATGTACTGCATCAGTGCTGCTATAATGTAGTGTTAAAAATTGCTTTTACTTCCTCTGCCCCTCCGTAGAGGAAGTGTTTAATTGCCTGATATAATCAAGTGGCTCTTCATGATATAGAAACCACTTCATGGTATGGGGAATTGACAGTAGAAGGAGGCAGAGCAAATAGGATTGTTTGAGGTGGGTGTGTCATGTCGATGCAAGTATTACACAAAATGGCATACTGGTCCTCAACCTTTAGGGACCCTATTGAGCACACACCAGCAGAGACCAAGAAGCCATAAGAACATAAGAAGAGTCATGCTGGATCAGGCCAAAGGCCCATCTAGTCCAGCTTCCTGTATCTCACAGTGGCCCCACCAAATGCATCCAGGAGGGCACAAGACTAGATCTCTGTCTCCTGATACCAGTCCCCTGCATCTGGCCCTTGAAGTACTCCGGTTTTAAGCCTGAAGAGAACACACATCTCCATCATGGTTTGTAACCTGTGATGGACTTTTCCTCCAGGAATCTGTCCAATCCCTCTTTGAAGGCATCCAGGCCAGAGGCCATCACCACATCCTGTGGCAGGGAGTCCCACAGACTAACAATACACTGGGTGAAAAAATATTTTCTTTTGTCTGTTCTTACTCTCCCAGCCCTCAGTTTGAGTGTATGTCCTCTAGTTCTGGTATTTTGTGAGAGGGAGAAGAGCTTCCCTCTATCCACTTTACTCATGCCCTGCATTATTTTGTATGTCTCAATCATATCCCCCCTCAGGCACCTTATTTTTTTAATGTTTTTTTAATTAAATTTTAAACTACATACAAACAACATAAGAAATAAAGAACTACAATTATTTATTTATTTATTTATTTATTTTTAGCTCTTGTATACCGCCCTATTCCCACGATGGGGACTCAGGGCGGTTAACAACATAAAAATAGAAAACAGATAAAATCAGACACAAGCAATGGGCAACAAATTTGCTAAAAACAATTAGATCCAAGATTAAATAGGCGGGGAGGAAGAAAAAAAAAAGAGCAGAGTCCCTAACCCTCGCCATAGGCCTCTCGGAAGAGCATGGTCTTAAGGCTTTTCTTAAACGCCGCCAGCGAGGGAGCCAGCCGTAGTTCACCTGAGAGTTTGTTCCAAATTGCCGGTGCCGCCACCGAGAAAGCCTGACTGCGAGTACGCGTTTTTCGGGCTTCCCTCGGGGGGACCGTCCGCAGGGAAAGGGCCACCGAGGCACGGGTGGGTCGGGCCAGGTCTAATTGTCTGGGAAGACGCTCCGCCAAATAAGCCGGGGCCAAGCCATGGAGGGTTTTGTAAACCAAAACCAACACCTTGAACCTTATTCGGGAGGCAACGGGTAACCAGTGTAGGCGAGCCAGGATGGGGGTGGCGCGGTCATAACGACGCGCACCAACCACCAGCCTGGCCGCCGTATTCTGGACCCGCTGCAATCGCCGAACAAGGTTCAAGGGGAGCCCCATGTAGAGAGCGTTGCAATAGTCCAGCCTCGACACAACCAGCGCCTGTACCACTGTCCTCAAGGAGCCCTCATCGAGGTACGGGCAAATCTGGGCGATAAGCCTTAGATGGTAAAAGGCCGACCTGACCACGGCTGACACCTGAGAATCCAGGGTCAGATCCGGGTCCAGGACGACGCCCAGATTCCGCACTCTTTGCGCCAGCTGGAGGGCGGACCCACCCAGACTGGGAAGAGGGCCACAATACCCCTCCGACGAGCCCCCGAAGAACATAACCTCAGTCTTGCCTGGGTTGAGCCGGAGCCTGTGGGTCCTGGTCCAATCCAAGACCGCGGCCAGACAACAATCAAGGGTACGGACGGCCTCCACTGCACCGGTGGAAAAGGAGAGATAGAGCTGCGTGTCATCAGCGTACTGATGACAGCAGACTCCATAACTCCGGATGATCTCAGCCAGCGGCTTCATATAGATGTTAAAGAGCATTGGGGAGAGCGACAACCCCTGAGGCACCCCACAAGAGAGTGTCCAGGGTGCCGACAACTCACCACCCAAGCTCACTCACTGGATACGGCCCCCAAGGAAGGACCGGAACCAGGCCAAGGCCTGGCCCCCGATCCCAACCTCCGAAAGCCGGTCCAGCAGGATACCGTGGTCGACGGTATCGAAGGCCGCTGACAGGTCGAGAAGGACCAGCAGGGTAGAGCAACCCCTGTCGGCCCTCCTCAACAGATCATCATGCAGCGCGACCAGGGCCGTCTCCGTCCCATGATGCGGCCTGAACCCGGACTGGAAAGGATCCAGGACATGGTTCTCCTCCAGGAACGACTGGAGACACAGGGCGGCGACTCGCTCAATCACCTTGCCCAAAAAGGGAACATTGGCTATAGGACGATAGTTGGACAAATCGTCCACCGCCAAGCCGGGTCTCTTAATAATGGGCTTCACCACCGTCTCCTTCAGAAGACTAGGAAAAATCCCATCTCTGAAGGAGGCCGAAGCAATCAGTGAAGCCCATTTCGGCATGCTCCCCCCTGCGCTCTTAATCAACCAGGAAGGGCAAGGGTCGAACGGAGAGGCCGCAGACCTGCAATGTCCCAGGGCCCTGGAGGCATCCACAGTTGTAACAGGCCCCAACTCAACAAACCGAGGCGACCGAGGCGGCCCGACGCTGGCCACGACAGAGGCTGGGCTAGGGCAACTGGAGTCCAGCTCGGAGCGGATGGCCTCTATCTTAGATTTAAAGTAGGCTGCGAATGACTCACTAGCGAAATCACTAGGAGGAGGCCCCGGCGGACCGGGATTGGTGAGGTCTCGAACCACACGGAATAACTCCGCTTGCCGATTCGAGGCCTCACCAATTCTCAGGGCGGCAAGATCTCCTGGCAGCCCTTATCGCACGAGAATAGCGACCGGTCGACGCCTTAACCGCAGCCCAATTCTGTGCCGTCCGAGCCTTCCGCCATCTGCTCTCTAGCCTTCTCCGCTCTTGCTTCATCGCCCGCAGCTCCTCAGTAAACCAAGGAGATGAGCGGGCTCGGCATCGGATCAGGCGCTTGGGGGCGATCCGATCGACAACCCCCGCCACCTCCTCAAACCACCGTTGGGCAAGGGAGTCGGCCGGATCGTCATCCAACCTGTCTGGAACATCCCCGAGGGCCTCCGAAAACCGCGCTGGGTCAAGGAGCCCCCGGGGACGGGCCCAGATGGAAGGGCCCAGCTCCCCGCGGGGCGGGGTGGCTACGTCAAGAGAGAAGGTCAGCAGATAATGATCTGACCATGACACGGGCCAGGTCAGCAACCTCCCGACCCCCAGATCCGAACCCCGCGATGTGGAGGCAAAAACCAGGTCCAGCGTGTGTCCACCCTTATGAGTAGGTCCGATGACTAATTGGGACAGGTTCATGGAGGCCATGGACTCCATGAATTCCAGAGCTGCTCCCGACAGTCCACCCTCGGCGTGCACGTTGACGTCCCCTACCACCAATAGGCGAGGGGACCTCAACAGTGCCGCCGAGATGAACTCGGAGAGCTCTGGAAGGGAGAGTGCAGGGTCGCGGGGAGCACGGTACACCAGCACTACCCCAAACCTGTCCCTCTGGCCCACCATAAGGTGGAGACATTCCAAGCCTGGACTCACCAACATCGCGGATCTACTGACATAAAAAGATTCCCTAAAGATCAATTAACAATATAAGTGTACCCCCACCCCACGGGACCATCATATTCCCCCTCAGGCACCTTTTTTCTGGACTAAAGAGCCCCAAATGTTTTAGCCTTTACTCATAAGGGAGGTCCCCCAGCCCAGTAATCATTTTAGTCGCTCTCTTCTGCACCTTTTCCAGTTCCACTATGTCTTTCTTGAGATGTGGTGACCAGAATTGTACACAATACTCCAGGGGCGGCCTTACTATCGTTTTGTACAATGTCATTATAATGTTGTCTGTTTTATTTTCAATCCCCTTTTTGATAATCCTAGCTGGAGGAGAGTCTTGAGAGTCCCCTGGACTGCAAGGAGATCAAACCTATCCATCTTGAAAGAAATCAACCTTGAATGTTCACTGGAAGGACAGATGTTGAAGCTGAGGCTCCAGTACTTTGGCCACCTCATGAGGAGTGAGGACTCCTTGGAAAAGTCCCTGATGTTGGGAAAGATTGAAGGCAAAAGGAAAAGACGACAGCAGAGAATGAGATGGTTGGATGGTGTCATCAATGCAACCAACATGGATTTGACCAAACTCCAGGAGGCAGTGGAAGATAGGAAGGCCTGGTGAACTCTGGTCCATGGGGTCACGAAGAGTCGGACACGACTGAACAACTGAAGAACAACAACAACAAAAGCAAGGAATTGGCCATGTGCTGGGTAGACAGCTTCATTGAGCTGTCCACCAACACACCAAGATCTCTTTCCTGATCCGTCACGGATAACTCAGAGCCCATGAGTTGAGAGATAAAGTTTGGATTATTATTTTTTTGCCCAAATATGTATAACTTTACTTTTTCCTACTTTGAAACACATTTGCCATTTGGCAGCCCATCCCCCCAGTTTGGAGAGATCCTTCCGGAGCTGTTCACAATCTTCTCTGGTCTTTAGTCTATAATAATCTTTAAATTTCCACGTTTTTGTCTTTTCATTTTCTTTTGTGCCTTTGGACTTGGCTGCCTGTGGTGGCACAGACGAACTTGGCTACTTAGTCCACCATTTGATGAAAAGCCCACGGAGCTTCCCTGAAAGAGGCAGAGGCTGTTCCCTCTCCCACACCCTGGTGCCACCTTGGGACTTTTCTCTGTTGCAGATGCTCAACCCCGTGAGCTTGTCTATATCAGAATAATTTTTCTGTCGCTTCTCTCGGGCTGTAATACTATTAGTTCAAGAAGCTAATTGAATCCCCTTGTTCAGAAAGCTCCTCTTGTCACAAAGTTATTTAGCGTCGCATTGAAGGAGCTTAATAACTTTGGGAAGGATGGGGGGGACTATATTTGGACACGGCAGCTCAGGAGAAACTAATTAAGATGCTAAACTTTCCTTGTGCAATGACAACTTCCAGAGCAATCAATAATTGACCCTCTGTGCTTCAGAGCTGGTGCCCACAAGGGCTGTTGGGACCCAGGATGGAGCCGAAAGCAAGTGTTGGTGGGTGGTCCGCTTAAGAGTGGGAAGTGGTGGTGGTGGTCTCGCCTGGACAAAGCAAGACACACCCCAGCAGATAGTAGAATCCTAGAGTTGGAAGAGACCTCAAGGGCCATCCAGCCCAACCACCCTGCCACGTAGGAACCCCCATCACATTATTTTCGACAGATGGCCATCCAGCCTCTGCTTAAAAACCTCCAAAGAAGGAGACCCCAACCCCGTCCATGGCAGCATATTCCACTGCCAAACAGCTCTAACCACCAGGAAGGTTTTCCTAATATTCAAATAGACTGTCTTTCCCTCTAATTTGAAACCATTGCTCCAAGTCCTAGTCTCTGAACCCATGTAAAACAAACCAGCCCCCTCTTCGATATTAGGGAACATTCCCAGTTCTTCCAGACCTTTAACCATCCTGGTCGCCCTCCTCTGGACCCGTTTAAGATTGTCAACATCCTTTTTAAATTGAGGTGCACAGAACTGGACACAGGACTCCAGATGGGGTCTGACCAGAGCAGAACAGAGTGGTACTATCACTTCCCTTGATCTAGACACAGTGCTTCTGTTGATGCCACCAAGAATCGTGTTGGCTCATGTTCAATTTATGGTCCACCAAGATTCCCAGATCCCTTTCACAGGTACTATTTTCCATCCCAGGTATCTCTCATCCTAAAACTGTGCAATTCATTTTTTAAAACCTAGATTTCAGTCTACTCTCAATTATTTCCTTTGTCCAAGTCATTAATAAAGATATTGAATAGCACCAGACCCAGAATAGAACCCTGGGGCACCCCACTGGTCACCCCTCTCCATGCTGAATAGAGGCCATTTATGATCATCCTTTGGGTGTGATCAGTCAACCAATTACAAATCCACCCAAAAGTAGCACTATCTATCCCACTTTCTACTAATTTCTTAGCAAGAATACCATGGGGAACCTTATCAAAGGCCTTACTAAAGTCCAGATAAACAATATCCACAGCATTCCCTTCATCCACCAGGCCTGTAACTCTATCAAAGAAAGAGATCAAATTAGTCTGGCATGACTTGTTTTTGAGAAACTCATGTTGACTTCTAGTAATGATAGCATTGCTTGTTAAATAATTACAGACTGTCTGCTTAATAATTTGTTCAAGAATCTTTCCAGGAATTGAAGTCAAGCTGAGTGGGCGGTAATTATTTGGGTCCTCTTTTTCCCCTTTTTGAAGATGGGGACAACACTTGCCCTCCTCCAATCTATAGGGACTAGAGATGGGCACAAAATGCTAAAATAGGGTTTCGTTTCGTTTTTCATTTCATTCCAGTCCCTTCCATTTCATTTCATTTTAAATGATTTTTTTTATAAAACCATTTCCTTTTTCGTTTTGTTTCGCTTTTCATTTTTTAAACATGTATATGTGTGTGTATTGTGTGTGTGTGTATATGTGTGGTGCTTGGGCAACTTTTCCCCCTTCCCCAAGCCCCGTGTGCCAGCTGATTGGCACTAGGGCAGGAAAAAAAGTTCCCCCTCCACCCCAGCGCCTATCAACTGGCACATGGGGCTTGGGGGAGGGGAAAAAAGTTCTAAAAGCCAGGTGGGGGAAAACGTAGGCTTTTAAACCCCCCCCCTGAATGCTGATCAGTGGGCACGCGGGGCTTTGGGTGGGAAAAAAGAGTAAAAAGCCCACCGTTCCCCACACCTGATAGGTTTCCCATAGGAATGCATTGAAGCAATGCATTCCTATGGGAAAATGAAAAAATGAAACGGAACAAAATGAAAATTTCTGTTTTATTTTGTTTCATTTTTCTTTGATTGGCCACTTCGTTTTTCATTTTGTTAGGGAACTAAACGAAAAATGAAAAATGAAACAAAAATTGTTTGTGCCCATCTCTAATGGAGACTTTGCTTGTTCTCCAAGAATTCTCAAAGATTATTGCCAATGTTATTAGTTCTGGTTCTGACAGTTCTTTTAATATCCTTGGGTGTAATTCATCTGGCCCAGGAGACTTAAACTCATTTAGGGGTTCCAGGTAGAGATGGGCACGACTTGAAAAAAAATTTTTTTGAGTTGTCGTTAGTCGGGCCGGTCCCGTTTCGGCTCGTTTCCGGTTTTCGCGAAAATTTGCAAAAATTAGTCGGTTCGTTTTTTCGTTTTTTTGTTGTCGTTAGTACTGGTTTTTTTTGGGGGGGAGCGGGCTCCTGGAGGCACCTCTGTGGGGTGGGTGCCTCCTCTGGCCCGCTATAAGGGAAAGTGGGCTCCTGGAGGCACCCGTGGGTGCCTCCCATCCTCACCCACTAGGAAAGGGGAAGCAGGCTCCAAGAGACCCCTCAACATGGGGGTCTCCCCTCCTCACCTGCTGCTGCTGCAAAATGCTATGCAATAGCCATATGGATATTGCATAACAGAATGTGCAGACAGTGACTGTGAAGACTAGTGGATGGCACTGAACCCAGAGCCATAGTGAGATGCCTAACTAAGGCTCTCGCACCACCATGTCTCACACAGAAGGGAATTGTACTTGCTGCGTGTAGTGCAATGCAAGCAAGTAGATCTGGCTTTAAGGTGGCTTAGTGCAAGGGCTAGGGTTAGGCTAGTGATGGGTAAGGTTACGGTGGGCTAGTGGGTTGCACCTCTGGGTGCCTCTCTGACCCACTAAGAAGACAGTCTGTGACGTATGGGTACGGAGTCAAGGGTTAGGGTTAGGGTTAGGGGGGCTAGGGCAGGTTTTAGGGGGCTTTTTCACATCCCAGAAGTCTCCATGGCCAAGTGGCCATGCGACTGGTGGGATGGCTCCAAAAATTTGCATGGTCGTCCACTCCCACATGGCTGGCCACTCGGCCAGCCCATCATTGCGCAGGTGTAAAAAAATAAAATAAAATCAAATCAATGGAGGACAGAGGAGGAGAGGAGACACATTTTGTTGCAAGAAAAAACCCACTGCTACTGTGAAAAATCTGGCAGTTTATAAATTTTCGCGTGTTTCTGTTGTGCTTGTGTGTTTTTGGACCACGATTTCAAAAACAATATTGCGTTCGCCGCCCCATTTTGGATCCCCCGCCCGCACCTAATGCCATGGCGAAATGGCGACTCGAGTCCGGCTGCCCAGGACGGGGGGGGGAGGCGGGACCCCCCCTCCAGAAACCACCCCTCCGGTAGGTGCCCTGCGCCCTTAGTCAAGCAGGCATTTTTCCGCCTGCTTTTTTGGCCCGGGAATGGGTGGGGGGAGAGTTTAAAAGTTTTTTCCTGTGCCGTCTGTGCCGCTTGCTTGTGCTTTAATTGCGGCGGCCGGCGGCCGGCGGCCGGCGAGGCTGGCCTTTTTGCTGGCTGGCTGCGAGCCTGCGGCGAGTCCCACAGAGCAGCCCACAAGGACGGGGGATGGGGGGGAGGCCGGTGACCTCCAGAAACAACCCCTCTGGTAGGTGCCCTGAGGCACGGCAGGCATTTTCCCGCCTGCTTTTCGGCCGGGAACCGGGTTTTTTTAACTTTTAAAAACTTTTTTTCTGTGCCGCGTGTGGCATCGCGCGATCTCGCGATGCAAGTAACGAGCACGACAAATCAGACCAAAATTGTTCGTTCGTCGGTTCGAGCTCGAAGTCTGGGGGAGTAATTCCCGTTACCGTTTCCGTAGAGTAACGGAACTGAGTAACGGAAACGGAAACGGGAATACCGCTAAGTCGTGCCCATCTCTAGTTCCAGGTATTCCTGAACTACCTTCCTGCCTATTCTATGCTGCAATTTCCACCCTACTCATCTACTCTTTGACTCGACTGAACTCTTTTTCCTTTCTGGATAAAATGGAGGCAAGGAAGGTGTTGAGTAGTTCTGCCTTTCCTCTGTCTCCTGTTAGTAACTGGAGGGCAACCAGAACGATTCAGGGACTGGAACACCTTCCTTACCATCTGAGGCTGCAACGGCTGGGCCTCTTCACTCTTGAACGATGGCACCTAAGAGGTGACCTGACTGAAGTTTATAAAATCATACATGGTGTGGACAAATTAGATAAGGAAAATCTGTTTTTCCTATTGCACAACACTAGAACTAGGGAGCACTCCATGAAACTTTTGGGTGCTAGATCTCAAACAAATAAGAGAAAGTACTTTTTCACCCAGATAATCACTGGTCTGTGGAACTCCCTGCCAGAAGAAGTGGTGACAGTTCATGAATGGACAAGTACATGGAGAACAAGGGTATCAATGGCTATCATGATGGATACCTAAGGACAACCTCTGGATCGGAGTGATAGGCAGGATATCTCTCAGTGCCATTTGCAGGTGAAGACATCTGCTTGGGAATACCCTGAAGCAAATGGTGAGCCACTGTGTGAGACTGTTAAGAAGTGGTTGAGTTTTAAATGTTTCAAAGATTAGCAGTTATACAGTGGCGTGGAAAGATAATTGCTAAGCACAGATTTGAAGCTGGGAGGCAGAAATAAACTTTAGCACCAAAGCTTGTATTACAAAAACATACACAAATAGACAACGAGATAAAACACACAGCATAAATATCACAGAGTAGTGGGGAAACTGTTCATCTCACCAAAAAGCAGTCCCAAAGTAAAATGGGTTCCAATCCTGTCTTTTGTACATATGGCAGACTTCATGTAAACCAATCACATGAGTACACATAGGCACCTGGATATAATTATTCTGACCTTTTGATGTGATTATACTATTCACCTGTGTCTTGACAAATGACTAAGCATTTATACACAGAAACCATTTTGAATCTGTTAAATACTATATTACATACATTTTGTTAAAAGTTGCATTACTTGACAGAGACAGAATGTTGGACTGGATGGGCTATGGTCTGTTCCAGCAAGGCTGTTCTTATGTTCTTAAGGTGGAAGCAATTTTTGTGGACTTGACAAAAAAAGGATAATTACCATCAGGTGGGAATTAGCGGCTGGCAAGCAACCACCAATATCGAAAGATGGCTCATTAGGACCAAAGATAGCCATAATCTCTATTAACATAAAGAACTTATCAACAACAAATGTAGAATAGATAAAACACTTTGGCCCAGTGACAAAAAGTCTCCTTAATTTCATTATTATCTTAACTATCTGAAGGTCTGGAGCATTTGACAAAAGTTATAAGTGATTGCTGTTTTGAGACCTGGTAAAGAAAACATATAAGCCAGGTGGATCATTGCATTCCGTTGTCCCCTTTGAAAGGTCTTGAAAGGAATGGTTCTTCTTAGTTTTGTACTGGAGGAAGCAGAATTACTCCTCTAACCACAAGAGGGTTGTTTTAGATCTGGGAAGAATCGTACAACACCAATCCTGCGTGTAATGCATTGACTAGGAAGGGTGACTTGAAAACCAGGAAGGTGTCTGGCATCACCTTGGTTGATCTCTTGGCTGCCTGTGTGGAAATGCTGCTGCTCCTGCTCCTCAGTGTTAATCCAGCAGGAGCTCCAGCAGGGCCAAGGCAGAGGGGCTGTTCATGAGCCACCTCCACCTGCTCCTCACGCAACCAGCTGTAATGGGATCAGACGGCCAAGCTACATCACTTGGACGTAAGGTCTGGCGAAATTAGGCCTGTGAATGTAACGTGATGCTATTTGGCAACAAACTGGATTCCGGCTCGGGTCCAACCGCTACGTCCTGCTGCAAAAATTCCACCACCAAACAAAAGATTGCGACCTAAGTGAAAGAAAAGTAATCATTTTGCAAAACCACAGATTCTTCCTGTGTGTGGTGATTTGCAAAGACTCCTCTGGAGGGTCCATCAGGGCAGTGATCAGGCTCCTGCTTCATCTGGGGACGTCAACAGCAAGGAGGAGTGGTTCCCCGGGCTTCGTCCTGCATTTCCTCCCTCCTCTTAGGAGCCCCTACATTACATATTAGAAGTGATAAAAAGAGATGACAAAAATGAAAAATGGAGTTGAGAAAAAAACGAGGGTGGGGGAACCTGCCCCACACCTCGTTTTTTCTCAACTCTTTATTTTTATCACTACTAATAGTATGTGTCTTTGAATTAAGATCATTTATTATTTGGTTATTGCAACTTGGTAAGCTAACTTCAGAAGTCTAACATAAAGGTGGAGCTTAATCAATAAATACTTTTAGTCAAGAAATAGATAAATAGGTAAAGAGTTGATGGTGGAGGAATATGTAGTAGAGATGGGCACGACCAGAAAAAATGACGTTTCGAGTTGTCGTTTGTTGGGGCAGGTCCGTTTCGGGTCGTTTCCGTTTGTCGCGATAATTTTCAAAAATTTGTCATTTCCGTTTGTCATTTGTCGTTTGGGTTGGGGTTGGGGTTGGCGTTGGGGTAAGTGGGCTCTGGGAGGCACCTCTCTTGGTGCCTCTGACATCTGACCAACTAAGAAGGGAAGGGAAGGGAAGCGTAACGCGAAGCCGCCGCGCACCATACATTACATTATGTTAGGGTGGGGGGTAAGTGGCAGAGACACCTCTCTCTCTGGGTGCCTCTGGCTCATTAAGAAGGAGAGCGCACTAGCATACTGACGTACAGGTTAGGGAATGGGATAGGGGTAGGGGATAGTGGGCTGTGGGAGGCACCTCTCTGGGTGCCTGTGACCCACTAAGAAGGAAAGTGTACTTGCGTACGGATCTGGGTTAGGGTTGGGGTTAGGGTAAGGGCTAGGCTTAGGGTTACGGTTAAGGTTAGGGTGGGTTAGTGGGCTGCACCTCTGGGTGCCTCTGACCCACTAAGAAGGACAGTGTACGGGCGTTAGGGTTAGGGTGATAGAAGTGGTTTTTAATACAGTCTGTAGTCTATAAGCTGCCATTGTAGATAAAATGGCAGTACTTTGGTTCTATCTCTAATTCAGCTCTGTGTCCTTTAATTCACCCCTTTTCCCTTCACTGAACTGTGACTCAAAGCACCACATATCTCCCCCAAGCCTGTGTCATGAGATACCAGGCCATAAAATTACTGGACAAACACTTATCTGTGTGGGAAGACCACTGGTAAAGGGGGTCCGCAAGAGAGATAAGCCAGACATCCGTCGAAGCATCGATATATCGCCAGAGCTGTCAAACACTCTCGGCTGCGAAGCACAGAGTTCCGAAAACTGCAGGACAGGTGGCGCCAACGGGCAAGATTAATAGTATCCTCTGTGTGTTTCCTTTGACAATTGATTTGTAACTAGGTGATAACCATGTATCCTTTGTAGTTTCTTTGTTGTTTCGCGGGCGATTTACGGCGTCCAGATGCATCCTTATTTATTCTGATAAAGGGGGAGTACTGAGGGAATGTTTCCTATAAAGTCTATAGAGTTTCTTTGTTCATTGCCCCAGTTTTCCGACTGAATTCGTCTGGGCGCCTCGCTGCAGCGAATTAAAGCCTTTTCTCCGTGCCTCTTGAACCTTGGCGTGTTTCTTTCATCTCTCGGCTCCCGTAACAGCGGCAAGGTAACCCGGGGTGTAGCTTTCATCTGGGGGCTCATCCGGGATTGCCCTCCCTTTTTGGAGCGAGGGGCCAAGCCAAGCGGTTCCGAACAGCCAGCGGTGGATGAAGAGCTCCGGTGCACACCTTTCCATATGAAAAGGGGAATTTTTCGTTCAACGTGGTGGCGGAGACGGTACTGCTCGGGGAGAAAACGCTGGCCAGCCGGAGAGGGGACCTCTTGAGAGATTTGGTAAGATATGGGACCGGTCCAGTGTGGGAAGAGAATTTGTCTCTAGTTTCTTAATTTTGGGGTTGAGCCCCTGGTGTGTAAAAGGGTAACAGAACGACGGTTCTGAGGTTTTGGGGGGAGGAGAGGAGCAGTGCTCTGATATCCCGTGTGAAATAAGGGAACCCATTTGGTGTGGACAGCGAGAAGGAGCTCTCAGCTGTCAAAGTAGACTAGCGGAAAAAAGGTTTTTCAATAGGTAGGGGGATCCAGACCAGGTTGGGAGGCGGTTTGAAATGTGGGTAATTTGTGTGGTCACTGACCCAATGAATGTGTGAATGCGTGGAAGGTCGGAGTTTAGTATCTCCTTGGCCGAGCGACGTCTGGATTGTGCAGTTTCTGTCTGTGGGCGACCCAGCAGATCACAGTCAGTATCGAGTGTTGTGTGTATGAAAATTGTTTAAAGAGTATAGGAGCGGGTCAAGTGGCATTGTGTGGGAGAATATAGGAACACAGTTTAAATAAAATCATTAAAAACCATGGGGCAAAACTCCAGCAAACCCACAACTCCATTAGACTGCTTCCTTTTGAATTGGCACACGGCCACCAAGAATTATGATTTTGGCATCAAAATGAAGAAGGAAAGAATGGAGACTTTATGTCAAATAGAGTGGCCAGTGATGCAGATGGATTGGCCGGCTCAGGGGACCTTTAATGAAAGTATTCTTAGGCAACTGTGGTTAAAAATTCTTAAGAACTGCCCTGAACACATTCCCTACATTGAGGTTTGGAAAGGAAATGTGAAGAAAAATCCCTCATGGATCCAATTCTGTAGAGAATTGCCACCACAGGCTAAGTTGTTAGCCTTAAAGAAAAAGGAGGCAACTTTAGAAAGTCGCACTGAAGATTATGATGTTTTTACCCCACTGCCTCCTTACGCCACAGCCATCCCTCCAGGGAATCCGGTCGTTCCCCCCGCAGCACCACCTCCTCCAGGTCCAGTGCCCACTTCCCCTTCAAAGGCACCCCATGTAGATGGTAATCTTCCCATATCTAAAGATCTTCCACAGCCAGGATCTTCTGGCAAGTTTCCTAAATATGAGCCTGAAGCAGGGAAAGGAGCCCCTAAAATAGATGAAAGAGATGAAAAGGATGAAGAGGAGGAGGAGAGCGAGGAGGAATTCCGCCAAAGAATAAAAGGAAATGTTAAATGGGGCGAAGCCGACCATCAAAGAGTGGCTGATTTAATTAAGAAATACCGGGAATCAGTGATGGAAGTAGGAAATTATGCATTGGAAGCGGCAGGGGAACGAAACTGGGCAAAAAGACAGCAATATATCTTAAGGGCATATGATGCAGCAAGGAGACATGAGGAATTCCTTGAGAAAAAGAGGATTGAGGAGCAGGCAAAAGTCATGCCTTTAAGGCGAGTGTACGACCCCTTGCCCCAGAATCAGCAGGGTCCCCGCACATATTCGATGCAGCACGTCCCGTTTACATCAAGTGACATTATAAATTTGAAAAACACCCTACCAAGTTTAGAGGATGACCCTGACAAGAATTTGAAACTATGTCCAGTATTTTCAATGTGTACATGCCGACTTATGAGGATGTGCAGCACCTTGTGAGAGGCTTATTTAATTCAGAGGAGACTCGGAAGATTTTCGAGGAGGCTAGGAAATCCCGCATAGCTTTGGGGGACACTCCTGCACAAGCGGAAGCCGCTGTTCCGACGAATACTGCACCAGATTGGGACTATAATGCAGATGCAGGGCGCACTGCTTTAAGAAATTATCATACGGCAATACTTCAGGGCATCAGAGCAGCTGGCAGGAAAAAGATTAATATGTCAAAAGTGAACGATATAGTGCAAAAACAAGATGAGTCCCCAGGAGCTTTTCTGGACAGATTGTATCAGGCATTTAGAAGATATACTCCCATTAACCCTGAAGATCCTGGAATGGAGAATATAGTGAAGACAGTTTTTATAGCTCAATCTACTCCAGATATTCGTAAAAGAATTCAGAAAGAGGCCAATTTTATGGGACAAACATTGCAGTGGATGCTCCAATTGGTGCAAACTAAATTTAATAACAGGGAGGAAGATCAAAGTTGCCCAAAAGGTAAAGGACAGACTAAGAAAGTGATGGCTCTGAATCAAGTCCCCGAGCCCCGCAATTTCAATGCCCCAGGGAACTGGCGTGGGCCATTATTAAAAAATCAATGTGCACTGTGTGGACAGACTGGACATTGGCGTAGAGATTGTTATAGGAACCCCGAAAATCAAAGGCAAGGAGGCTTTAATTAAGGTCCACGCCGCCCCTGGCAGCCGACGGCTTTTGAGAGGTATTCAGCGCCCGCTTCATCCGGCTTTAATCAGCCAGGAAATCGACAGTCAGCGCCTGGCCCCTTAAACTATCAACAGCAGAGGAATTTCCAGGTGAATCAAGGACAAGCTAGCCAATTTCAGCCCGCAGGTCAAATTCAAGCGCAATCAGCTCAGGCTCAGCAAGCCCCCCAAAGAGGACAGGGTCCAGCCTGGACCCCACCATACCAGAACACGATGGTTCTGGAAGAAGACGTCCCTTACTGAAGGGGACAGGGCTTTAGTTCACGTGAGCCCTTGGTCAGCGTTCAAACCGGGAACGAATCTGTCAAATTTCTCGTGGATATGGGAGCTAGTCACTCAGTGATTCCTCAGCTTGTTAAACCCATAGACAGGACTCTTTCAATTAGCGTAATGGGAGCCACAGGAAAGGCACAGCGCGCTTATTTCATGCAGCCTGTAAAGTGCAAACTAGGGGGCCAGATTGTCCAGCACAAGTTTTTACACATGCCAGATTGCCCTATTCCTTTGATGGGACGAGATCTGTTATTTAAATTAGGAGCTCAAATCACCTTCACTCCCAAGGGAGAAATTCATTTGACAACTGATAACAAGGAACCAGAAGGTGAAATGTGCTTAGAATATCCCTTTAGAGAGAGATGGCGTTTGATGGTGGTTCAAGAAGAACCAGTGCAGCTGTCTCAAGATATCCTGGACAGAGTTAAACCTGAGGTGTGGGCAGAGGATAACCCCCCAGGCATGGCACGGAATATTCCTCCCATAGTTGTCCAACTCAAGCCATTTGCAGGTCCAGTTTCAGTGCCACAGTATCCCATTGGGAAAGTCGCAGCAGAAGGAATTTGGGTCCACCTTAAGAGACTGATAGATTATGGCATCCTTGTTCCATGTCAGTCACAATGGAACACTCCTTTGTTGCTGGTTCGAAAACCGGATGGGACATTTCGCCCGGTGCAGGACCTCCGTTTGGTGAATGAGGCTATCGAACCTCTTCATCAGAATGTTCCGAACTCTTATACAATTTTGAGTCTGATACCACCAGAAGCAGCCTATTTCACAGTTTTAGACTTGAAAGATGCATATTTTTGCTGCAGGTTAGCGCCACAGAGTCAGCACATTTTCGTTTTTCAATGGGAAGACCCCCAAACAGGCACAAAAACTCAATTCAGATGGACCCGTTTGCCTCAGGGGTTCCGAAATTCCAGTACGTTGTTTGGGGGGGGCCTGGCGTCCGAACTTGCCAATTTCCCCCGAAAACCTGGCCAAATAGTCCTGCAATATGTAGATGACATTTTGGCGGGAGCGGAAACCAAAGAAGGCTGTGAGCAGCTCACAATTGATCTTTTGAACCATTTAGCAGCAGCAGGTTATAGAGTAACCAGAAAGAAAGCCCAAATTTGCCAAAAATCAGTGCGGTACTTAGGTTTTGACATTTCCCAGCAAAGAAGCCAACTTAGCGATAAGCGGAAGCATTCAATTATTCCAATCCCTGAACCAAGAAATAGGAGAGAACTCAGAGGATTTTTGGGAGCAGCTGGGTTTTGCCGCATCTGGATTCCAAATTTCAGCCTTTTAGCAAAACCTCTGCATTTAGCAACAAGAGGGAAAGAAAGTGATGAGTTCCTGTGGGGTCCGGAACAAAGAGAGAGCTTTAAAGCAATCAAACAGGCTTTAGTAGAGGCGCCCGCTCTTGGTCTCCCGAATCCAAACAAGCCTTTTAACTTGTATGTCGATGAGGAAAATGGAGTGGCAAAAGGAGTTTTGTGTCAGAAATTAGGAAGTTGGCAGCAACCAGTAGCTTATCTGTCGGAGACATTGACCCCAACGGAGCAAGGACTTCCGTCCTGTATGCGTGGAGTTGTGGCACTGGCAGCGCTTTTAAAGAAAGTGGATAAATTCACTTTCGGACAATCCACAGTGTGTATCACCAAGCATGCAATTCTACCCTTGTTAGACGCCAAAGGAGGCTATCACTTGTCCCAGACTGCCATGATGAAATGTGAAAAATTACTTTCAAGAGCTGGTCTTACATTCCAGACAACGGAGGGTTTAAACCCGGCAACCCTCCTCCCCATAAGTAATCAACCGGCCACTCACGATTGTATCCAGACATTAGACGAAATTTATTCATCTCGACCAGATCTTCGTGATACCCCTCACCCACAGTGGAGGACTTGGTTCGTGGATGGTAGCAGTTCAGTGATTGATGGAAAGAGACAGGCGGGATATGCCATTGTGGAATTAGAAGATATTGTAATTGAAGCTAAGCAGTTGCCCCCAGGAACTTCAGCTCAATTAGCTGAATTAATAGCTCTCACTAGGGCATTGGAATTGTCAGAAGGGGAAAGTATTAATATCTATACGGATTCCAAGTATGCTTTTCTCACACTTCATGCACATGGGGCACTTTGGAAGGAACGAGGTCTCCTTACTTCCGAGGGGACCTCAGTAGCACATCCTGACATTTTGTTACAACTCTTAGATGCTGTATGGAAACCCAAAGAAGTGGCAGTTATTCATTGCCATGGGCATAAGATTGGTCCAGGACTTGAAGCGAGAGGGAACAGGTTGGCAGATCGCATTGCCAAGCAAGCAGCCCAGGGTGCAGTTGAGATGCAACTTAGTCTCATTCCAATTGACATTTTGCCACCAGACCCACCACGTTATTCGTCCGCTGAGGATGAGTTTGCAAGGGAACAAGAGTTTGACAGGACGTCAGAGGGCTGGTACAAATTGCCAGGTGGACAGTTGTGGGTTGCAGAGAGTTTAGCCCGCCAGGTAGTTCAAAGTCATCATGACAGCACTCACCAAGGTCCCGAAGTGGCTTACCAACATTTGAGCCCATATCTTTATATAGCCAAGCTTCGTCAGTTAGCTTCAAATATTTCACACAGATGTGTCACCTGTCAAAGGAACAATCCCAGAACTGGACCCTTGCCACCTCCTGGAATTCAGTATTGTGGGAAAGAGCCCTTTGAGGATATGCAGTTGGACTTTACAGAATTGCCAAGATGTGGACTTTATCGTTATATGCTTGTGCTAGTG
Source organism: Phrynocephalus guinanensis (assembly GCA_037367245.1). Classification (NCBI taxonomy): domain Eukaryota; kingdom Metazoa; phylum Chordata; class Lepidosauria; order Squamata; family Agamidae; genus Phrynocephalus; species Phrynocephalus guinanensis. The sequence continues at coordinate 211,995,024 of CM074732.1, read as the reverse complement.
TGTACATTTTCAGGATGGGCGGAGGCTTTTCCAACAAAGACTGAGAAAGCTAGTGAGGTGGTCCGCTGCCTTTTGCGGGATCACATCCCGAGGCACGGAATGCCCCACACTTTATCCTCCGACAACGGGCCTGGGTTCATCCATCATGTTCTGCAAGGACTGGCTAAGGCACTGCATATTAAATGGAATTTACATACAGCATACCGGCCCCATTGTTCAGGACAAGTGGACAGGATGAACAGGACTTTGAAGAGCCACTTGTCAAAACTCACACAAGAAACAGGCAAGGGCTGGGTGGAGATGTTACCTATTGCTCTCTTTAGAAGCAGGACCACCCCTTCAAGTCAATCAGGCATTTCCCCATTCGAACTTGTATATGGCAGGCCAGTTCCGATTTCATGTGGCTTGCGTCCAGAGAGTGTAGCTTCTTTGACACATGTCAAATATCTTCAGATGCTTGGCCGATCTCTTTCTTCCTTACACAGGTGGACTCTTGGACGACTGCCCGTGGTTTTACAGGAGCCCCTTCATCGTTTTGAACCGGGAGATTCAGTTTGGATCAAGGATTGGAATCAACAGCCTCTGTGCCCGAGGTGGAAAGGTCCCTTTACGGTGTTATTGTCGACGCCAACGGCTGTCAAAGTCTCCGAAGTGTGTGCCTGGATTCATCATACTCGTGTGAAACGAGCTGCCCCAGCGAGTGAGGGAGAAGAGTGGACGGTTCGAGCCAACCCAGATGACAACTTGAAGCTGACCTTGAAGAAAGGGCGTTTATACACGACCCCTAAGCTCCGCGGCAAATGGCTGCAAGCTCCGGACCTTAACAATGTTTTCCCACCAGGTCCGGTGTTTGCAGGCAATTAAGTGCGACCCCGCCCACCTAAGCGCGACCCAGCTGCACTTTCTTGTACTTGCTTTTGGGAGGTGAAAAATATTTGATGCGGAGCCTGCCTGGGCTCTCTTTGAAGTTTTTGTTGTTTTTCTTTCGCCTCCGCCCCTTTAAGAGCAACCAGGAAGTAAAACCGGGGCTCGGAGCAAGCTTCCACGCACGGGAGGTAAGGGTTTCTTCTTTTGTCGGTGTCTAAGGCTTTTCCCCCTCCCTCCCCTCCCGCAGACAGAACAAGGAAGTGTGGAGGGGGTGGGGACGGAGGAACAGCAAGGAACCCCACAAGATCTTGTGTGGCGAGAGGTTTCTTTGATAAGAAGACTTGACTTTTTTCCCTTTCTGCCTTTGAATTTCCCGCCTTTCAAATCCGCCCCTCTACAAGAAGAGGAGGGAGAGGGTTTCCAACAAGAAGGCGAGCGATTTTATTTCGGCTGTCAGCTAGGGCAACATTTATTTTGTGCGAGACTGTGTTTTAGAAGTGCCCTGTTTCTTTCTCCTTTGAAGCTGAATAGTGTTTCCCTTTAAGTTCCTTGAAGTACTGCAGCAGACGAGACAGCGCGCCAGTAGCGCAGCAGCTGTCAAAGAGCGTTCTACGAGCTGTCAACGAACGTTCCACGAACTGTCATAAGCTTCGCAGCTGTCAAAACTCTTAAAGGGACCTGAACACTTATGTGGGTTGACATTCCAAATTGGGTTTGGTTCGTCATTTCTCCAATGTATGTGTTGGGAGTGTTATTAATCTGTTACAATTGGAAGCGAAGGTTTTGTGGGATGTCTAAATCAGTGGAAATGATTGTTCTTTTATTCCTAATACCAGTTTGTTTAGCTTTCAAGTCTGAGGGTATAGAAGAATGTACCCCATGCATTATTGCTGCTAGTCAAGGCAGTAGAGTAATAAATACCCTGGTATATTACACTCAAAAGCCAGCAGAGTGCAAGCAAGCTGGAACCACATGTTTGAATCAAGATATGATGTATCATATATGTGAAAGTACATCTGGAGACTATCTGTGTTATAAGCCTGAAGTCCCAGCTAGATTTAATTATACAGTGTGGGCTGGAATGGCCAGAACTAAGGACCCCAGAAGGGACAACCCAGAAGGTGGTGGACTTCTGTATTATGTGAATTCCACTACTGTGTTAAAGCATAGTGGCAAACGGGCAGTAATATGGTTCAATGCCTGTGACGCCCTTGGAAAGGGCAAGGGAACCCGTTGTGGATCCACAGCATGGGTAAATACATATAAATCTGAACATAAGTATTTGTGCTACCCTCATGAAGGTGCCAGAGCAGGTAACCCTGAAGTTTGGGCACCATGTGGTTCAAACAAATTATGTTCAGGATGGGGATGTGTGTGTGCTTTTACAGCTGGAGGATATCCAGGTTGCCCTCATCTTTCACAGTTCAGAAGGATAGGAGGAAACTATGTCAGTCTAGTAATCAGTGACACACATCCCTCTGTTCAAGTATATGGTTTTGGGATTGATGGACCTGGTAGGGATCCAGTTACTTATTTGACAATCACTCGTGCAGAGGTGAGAGATGGAGAAAAGAAAAGCCATTCTTGGTCAGTGGAAAATGCTGTAGAGAAACTGAAGGAGAGTCCTTTTGAAATCTCTCAGCATGCCAAGAATTTATTTCTGGAAATGGCTCAGTCAATAGCCACAGAATTAGGTGTTACAAATTGTTATGTTTGTGGGGGCACGAATTTTGGTGAGGACTGGCCTTGGGAGGCAATGGAAGTCCCCCCACAATTGTATAATAACATGTCAAAAATTGGCAACATTACCAAGAGAGCCCAGTCTCAGAAAATGACATGGACTATCACATCTCAGCTAGTGGGTCGTGTCTGCTTTTCCCGAAATTGTTCTATTCCAGTGGGTTATTTAACCTGTATAGGAACCTGGGAAGATGGCATTTGGACCTCACCCTCCAATGCTCCACAACCAGCGAAGTTTGATGTCACTTTATTGCCATACATATACTCAGCAACTTCGAAGGTATGGGAAGCCCCTATGAATATGTATTGGATCTGTGGAAATATGGCTTATGAATATTTGCCTCATTCATGGTCTGGTTCTTGTGTGCTAGGATTCATAAAACCATCATTCTTTCTAGTCCCAATAGAAACTCAAGAATATTTGGCTGCTCCAGTGTATGGTCCTTTAAATAGGAGAAAGCGTGATGATACTCCCTTCGCAGGTTTTGCTTGTAAAAACCCAGAAGAATATGAAGGAGATATTTGGGACTCAGAGAGAATTGTTTGTGTTTATGGGCCTGCCACTTGGGCTGCAGACGGTTCATGGGGGTACAGAACCCCTATTTATATGCTGAATAGAATTATTAGGCTGCAAGCAGTTTTGGATTTGGCGGGCCAGCGCATCACTTCTGCGTTAACTACCATAGCGGCAGTGACAGATCAATTAAGAACAGCTGTTTATCAAAACAGGCTCGCTCTCGATTATTTATTAGCATCTGAGAATGGCGTGTGTGGAAAGTTTAATTTAACAAACTGCTGTCTAAAAATTGATCCCGTGGGCAAGGTTGTGACTCAGCTTGCCACGGAAATTAAACAGTTAACTTTTAATCCAACGCAAGAATGGAGGGGTATGCAATGGCAATGGTTAAATGATTTCATGCCACAAGCCTGGATGAAAACATTAGGAAGTTTATTAATTGCTCCTTTATGTCTTCTTTTATTTCTTTTGATTTGTATTCCTTGTCTATTGCAGTTTGTACAGTCGACTGTTTCAAAGGTTGTAGAGAATACAGCTGCTCCTAAGCTGATTGCTTTATTACAGGACTATGAAGCCCTTCAGATGGACGACTCAAAATGAGTGTCCATATGAAGAGGAGTGAAATGATAGAAGTGGTTTTTAATACAGTCTGTAGTCTATAAGCTGCCATTGTAGATAAAATGGCAGTACTTTGGTTCTATCTCTAATTCAGCTCTGTGTCCTTAATTCACCCCTTTTCCCTTCACTGAACTGTGACTCAAAGCACCACATATCTCCCCCAAGCCTGTGTCATGAGATACCAGGCCATAAAATTACTGGACAAACACTTATCTGTGTGGGAAGACCACTGGTAAAGGGGGTCCGCAAGAGAGATAAGCCAGACATCCGTCGAAGCATCGATATATAGCCAGAGCTGTCAAACACTCTCGGCTGCGAAGCACAGAGTTCCGAGAACTGCAGGACAGGTGGCGCCAACGGGCAAGATTAATAGTATCCTCTGTGTGTTTCCTTTGACAATTGATTTGTAACTAGGTGATAACCATGTATCCTTTGTAGTTTCTTTGTTGTTTCGCGGGCGATTTACGGCGTCCAGATGCATCCTTGTTTATTCTGCTAAAGGGGGAGTACTAAGGGAATGTTTCCTATAAAGTCTATAGAGTTTCTTTGTTCATTGCCCCAGTTTTCCGACTGAATTCGGCTGGGCGCCTCGCTGCAGCGAATTAAAGCCTTTTCTCCGTGCCTCTTGAACCTTGGCATGTTTCTTTCATCTCTCGGCTCCCGTAACAGCGGCAAGGTAACCCGGGGTGTAGCTTTCAAGGGTTAGGGTTAGGGTTAGGGTTAGGGTTAGGGTTAGGGTTGGTGGGCTTTTTATGCGCTCTCTGGCACATCCAGAAGTCTCAGTCAAAACCTGGCCATGCGATTGGTGGAATGGGTCCAAAAATTTGCATGGTCCCATCCCATGGCCAGCCCATCATTGCGCAGGTGTAAAAAAATAAAAATAAAAATAAAATAAAATAAAATCAATGGAGACGTTTTATTGCAAGAAAACTGCTGCTAATATAAAAATCAGGCATTTAAAATACCTAATTTTCAAATGTTTCTGTGGTGCTTTGGTGGGTTTTTGGACCACGATTTAAAAATAAATATTGCGGTCGCCATTTTGGATCCCCCCCACTGCATGGCAAATGGAGACGACGAGGATGCCCCCTCCCCAGCCTGGTACCAGCAGCCCAGGACAGGAGAGGGGGGGAAGGCCGGGGACCCCCCCCCCAGAAACCACCCCTCGCTGGTAGGTGCCCTCACTGAGGCAGGCATATTTTCGCCTGCTTTTATGGCCGGGAATCGGGTTTTTTTAAAAAACTTTTTTTCTGTGCTGCTTGGCATCGCGCGATCGCCGCGATGCCATGAACGACAACGAAAAATCAGACCCAATTTTTCTTTTTTGGTTCGGGTTCGAGCTGGAGCGGAGTAATTCTCGTTACCGTTACCAGTTACGTAACGATAACGAGAACCGAAAACGGAAACGAGAATTTTGCTGCTCCGTGCCCATGTCTAGTAGCTACTTTAAACGAAAGCACGTCTTCAGCATCAGGCGGACTCTAAGCCTCCTCAAGAATCTTGCCGAAGTCATCATTTCACAGCCCTGTCTAGGATCTGCTGAGAAACCCTGGCGAACAGGTGAGGTGTGGTGCGGTGATCTCTATCTATCTATCTATCTATCTATCTATCTATCTATCTATCTATCTATCTATCTATCTATCTATCTATCTATCTATCTATCTATCTATCTATCTATCTGAGTTACCCTTGAGCTCTCCCTGACCCTGACAACCCCTGCAAAGGGTCCGGTTGCCGGCCTCATTCCCAAGATGAGCCCCCCCCCTTGGAGAACCTGCACCCCTTCTTCCTTTCCCAGGGGTGGATAGGTGTCTGTGGGGAGTTGGGGAGACCAGCGGGGAACAGAAGGCCGAGGGGGAAAGAGAGATGGTGGGGGGGGGGAACTAAAAAAATACACATCCTTCTTATGTGTGCAGTGAACACAATGAACAACTGTGGTGAAGCCACACTTTAACAAAGATTTTGCTCTCACACTTTAACAAAGATTAAACAAAGATTTTGCTCTCAGAGGCTAACATGTCAAACAATTTCAGGATTCTTTACCTAATCGTCTCTGTGATGTGCGGTGACAGGGGAATGTATATATGACAAGCTGAAAAACTTATCATTATGAATATTGATTGTGATTTTACATAATGAAAATTTTCAAAGCTTATTACAGCATCCATGGAATGTACAATTAAAAAAGACAACACTCCTTTCCTAGCCCTCAGAATCTGGTCTAAGAGAGAAGACACAAAAAAACAAAGGGTGTGGGGCAGTTGGAGGGAGGGAGGGAGGGAGGCCGAAAAAGAACCAGGCATGCTCCTCAGGAAGCACCCCCACGGGGCTGACATCATAAAAGAGTTTTCCAAAGCCAAAGGACCATCACCACCTGAGGCTGGAAAAAGCCCCCCAACCCACCCCAGATGCACAGGGTCAGTGCATGCAAAATGGCTTTTGTCCAACACTTCCTTGCTTCCTGGCTGGGATCATCGTGTGAATTTTTGTGCCATTCCTGAGGCTCATGCAGCAGCTGCTCTGGCGGGTCTCAGCATGGGGGCTGCCCTGAGAAACGGCCCAGCCCGGCCCCCCTCCTTTGTGTCTTCCCGCCAACATCCGGCAGCAAAGACCTCCCTCTCCAGGCAGGCCATTCAGCAACAGGCATCTCAGGAATTCTTTGCTTGTTGAATTTCGATATAACATGTTTTAAAATTGTTTTTAGTTTTGGCTTTGGTGTTCCATGTTTTATCTTCCATTTTGAAAACTACGGTCTTTTAGGGCTTTTTGTGGTCCAGCCTCAGCTCTTGTCAGCCACCCTGAAACCCCTTGTGAGGAGAAGGGCTCGTAAGCCAGAGAGGCAAACCAAATCTTGAACAGCACAGAACTTGTGAAATGTGTGGAAAAAGAATTTAAAGGGGTTTTAACGCGAGAGCAAGGCCTCAAGATGGCAAAGAGGGAGCCCTGGGTCCTCCCGAGGCCACAGGAGTGGAATGCGGGTGGGCTGGGTGGGGGGTGGGGGGGAGCAGCCCTTTCTGCAACTGTGCTGTGCTTTGGAGGTGGTGGCTGGTGGAGTGGATTAGAGGAGGAGGGGGGGGCAAAGCGGGGGCCCCAGGGTCTCGTGCCAGGGCTCCACCTCATAGCCCTACCTTGCAAGCTGGGAAGAGGCATTTCCCTGCCTATTCTTCCTGCAAGAGGTTGCATTGCGATTCATATCACAGATTCAATTTTCAACATTAATGCCTCTGAATTTGTCAAATTCCCTTCAATATGACAAGGTAAAGTAGGCAAGAATGAATGTTAATGAGCCTGCAACGGGCAGAATGCCTGCCTCCTCCTCCGACCATCACCACCACTGGGTCTCCTTCCTGGGTGGAAAGGGAGCCAGATTAACCCCCTCATAAACCTCATGACCACACACACACACACACACACACACACACACACACACACACACACACACACACACACACACACACACACACACACACACTGGTGCTTCTTGCCAGGGGTCTCTGGCACGTTTCCACAGCCAGCAGCCGCCTTGGAAAGTAAGCTGGGTGGACGTGTCAAGCTCTGGGCTGGTTTGTTCCAGGGTGGAGAGGAAGATGGTAAGCAGGTAGATTTCCAATGACTTGTCACTCCAGGCGGACTGAAAGGTCCTTGGGAGTTCAGCGTCCAACTACCTGCACCCTGGGGGTGAAAGTGCCGGAGGGTAGGCAGCCATCGCCCAAGACTGTTGGAAGGAGCTGGAGCCATGTCCCCCCCCCCTCCAGTGCTCAAGAGTAGGACTCAGCTACCATATCAAGGAGGACCAGGCGGGGGGTGGGGGGACGGGGGCTCCCAGACGCAGCCCAGGGGCAAGGGACCCTCCGGCTACTCCTTCATGTTGCCCAGTGACCCCACCTGGGAAGGCGGGCTGGCAGTTTTTTCCAAGAAAAGAAGCCTGTCCTGGGATGCAGGCCCTTGGGAGCTGGAGGAGGGCTGGATGTCCACGCTGGCAAGGCTCCCCCCCCCAACCCAGCAAGGCCCGCCCTCCTGCCTGGTCCCGACTATGGAAATGCCACAGCAGGTTACCAGTCCATGTGGTGACATTGAAGGTGCCTTTCTGCCATCGGTGGGGAGGACTTCCCCTGTTTTCCAGGACTTCTCAAAGATTAGGTGGTGTGGAAGCATCATGGAGCGGCTCACTGACCCTGGCTTGAGATCCCTCCTCACCCATGTGGCCTCTGTGGAGGTCTGCAAGTCACAGGCAGGAATCTCCTCCTGATTCACGACTGCCAAAGGGCCTCCTTTCAATCCTGGAATCACAGTCCAATTCTCTCTCTCTCTCTCTCTCTGGGCCACTAAAAGGGTGGAGAGTGGCCTAATAAGGCAAATGTTGAGTACTTGTGTGTGTGGGGGGGCACTGAGGGCCTGCCCGCTGGCCCTGGGCTTCTGTAGCCAGCTTCCGCTTCTGCAAATGCAGGGCTGCCCTGCTCTCGCTGCCTCCAGGACCCGGCCAGGAACGCTGGGTCAGCAAACCAACCTTCTGCCCAAACCTTCCTCACGGCAGAAACAGCCCTCTTTCAACGGCAGCAAGAGTTCCGTGCCACCCTCCAGCTCATTGGGGGGTAGACAATGAGTTTCTTCCTTTAAAATTAAAAAAAGAAAAGAAATCAAGGGTAATTTGCCCTTGGGTGGAATGAGGTCTCTCTCTCTCTCTCTCTCTCTCTCTCTCTGTCCCTCTGGCCAACTCCCCCACCCCTTTCCCTTCAAACCAGGGGATGAGGAAAGGGTCAGCCACTCTTGCTGAGGACTGGAGGCCGTGGCCCTCGGGCCAGGGGGGATTCCCGTGACGGGCAAACACAAAGGCTGCCCACACTGGCTAACTGGCGCACGCCTGGTTCAAAAACAAAATGGAATCAAAAATGTAAATCCTCATGAAACCACAGGAAATTCTCAATACTTGAACTTTCAGAGAGGGTCCTTTCAAGTTAGTCCTTTCAAGAATTGCAGGCCAAAATAAAAAAAACAAAACAAAAAAAACATTCTGCTGCTATAGGTCTGAAGAAGTGGACGTGTCCACAAAATGTTACATTAAAATATGAAAGTTAGCCTTTAAGGTGCCACATGTTTTGTGTCTTTTGTTTTGTTTTGTTTTTCTTTGTTGTTTGCCTTCAATACTTGAACATGTCTTAAATGTACTGGACTGTATATTATCCCTTATTACTGTAAGCCGCCTTGGGTCCTTTTCCAAGGAGAAAGGCGGGGTAAAAATACTCTAAAATAAAAATAAAGTAAAAATATAAATGTCCACACAATAAGCAGTAGGTGGAGGAACACGCGGCATGGAGCCTACTTTGGTCCCTTGTGTGCCACCATGTGTTCCAAATGGTGCTCCGTGACATGATGATGGAGGCGGAGAGGATGGCCGATGGCCTTCCCAACGACTGGAGCCTTTATAGTCAGCAGGAACAGCTTGGGACTTACCAGGCCCCTTTCTGGGGCTTTCCTGAAAAGAGCCACCACTGCCATCCCTTTTGAAGGCACTGATCTGTGCCTCCAGCCCGTCCGTCCGTCCGTCCGTCTGAGGGGGACTCTGCTCTTTCCCTTCATTTGCTCTGCTTGTGGGCATCTCTGCGAACGCCTCCTCTCTCCCAGACGCTGCCATCAGACAGGCACTTTATATGCAGATGAAGCAATAAAGACCCATAAAAAGCTTGCAGCAAAGATCCGCAATGGGAGATTTACACTCAGGAACACCTCGAGGCCTTTGGATGCCCAGCAGGCGCCTGAGGGCTGACCATTTGGGCTGGCCTTCTCTTTCTCACCTGGGATTGTGCAGAATGGTTCATATGCATAAAATAATTGAATCTAAGTCTTTAGCGCCTGCTGTTATGTACACAGTATTCATAAAGTCTCCACTCCGTGTATAATAGCTCCAGTCAGTGGTAAGACCTTGGTGATAAATTTCACCACAAATCCATCCCATTGGTGCTGCAATATTTATTTATTTATTTATTTATTTATTTATTTATTTATTTATTTATTTATGTACCGCCTGTGTTCCCGAAGGAACTCCAGGCGGTGTACAGCAATTTAACAATAAAAAACAAATATCAAACTTATGATGCCTGTGAATGGCCATTAATCTTCCCTCCTGGGAAATTCATGCCAGGACCCGGATCCCTCTGAAAGGAGAAAAAAAATCAAGGCTTCTTGGACAGAAGAGGGGGAAGTGGCCAGTCACCAGCTGAGATCTGGGTCCCCTGCCCAAGAAAGAAATCCAGGGGTGCTGCTGGCCATGCAACCATGGGCTCATGTTACAAGAACCCAGCTTTCGGATGAATACAGTATCAGGGGAAAAACTCCTCCCTGTTAGAGCAGTGCAACAATGGAACCTATGACCTCTTGGAGAGGTGGTGGATGCTCCAACAATGGAGGCCTTCAAGAGAAATTTGGACAACCACCAGGCAGATCTCCTTTGGTTTGTGTTCCTGCAATGGCGGGGGTGGGGGTGGGGGGATTGAACTTGATGGCCTCATAGGCCCCTTCCAATGATTCTATTCTATGATTCTGTGATTGTAGGGTCCATGCATGTGGGCCTAGGGGTGGTTGGGCAGAGTGGCTCATAAACATGAGAGTGCCTTGCTGAAAATGGGGGTGGGTGGGTAGGTAGAATCTCCTGCTTAGGCCATGAGCCCTCTCTGTGTTACCTTCTGCAGGTAAGATAATCATGCCACCTACATTCTTCTTCTTCTTCTTCTTCTTCTTCTTCTTCTTCTTCTTCTTCTTCTTCTTCTTCTTCTTCTTCTTCTTCTTCTTCTTCTTCTTCATCAACAACAACAACAGCAGCAGCAGCAGCAGCAGCAGCAGCAGCTGCTGCTGCTGCTGCTGCTGCAGCCACCCCGATCAAGTCAATTCAGACTTAGGGAGACCCCTTTTCTCTGGGTTTTCTGGGTGGAGAGCACTCAGAGGTGGCAGACCACTGTTCCCTAGGGCCTTACAGCTGTCGCCCAAGGCCACCCAGGCCGGTTGGACTCCTGGAAGGTGCAGTGGAGGGACAGAAAACCCAGCCTCTGGCTCCACAGCCAGATCCTTAACTCCCTGGGCTCCCCAGCAAGGACCGCCCAGTTTAGGAGCGAGGAGCCTGGTGATGCATTGCAAGCAAGTCCCAGGAGGGGAGAGGGCTGAAGAGATGGGTTGCTTGGGGGCAGGGATCGGGTCTGCCTCTCCTGCCACTCTTGGAGTTGCCTGGGATCGATGAGGTCCCTCCCTGCCCCCCCCCCCCCCAATTGATCCATGGCATTGCCCTCATGTGGTGACATACAGCCACCTTTTGGCAGGTGGCAGTTAGAGATGGGCACGACTTGAAAAAAAATTTTTTTCGAGTTGTCGTTAGTCGGGCCGGTTCCGTTTTGGCTCGTTTCCGTTTTTCGCGAAAATTTGCAAAAATTAGTCGGTTCGTTTTTTCGTTGTCGTTAGTACTGGTTTGGGGAGGGGGGGTAGCGGGCTCCTGGAGGGAGCTGCAGGAGTCAGCCAGAGCCACAAGTGACGGACTGGCAGACTCTTTGCACCCGCTGTGTCTCACGTACTTGCATGTAGTGCAATGCAAGTAGATCTGGCTTAGGGTTAAGACGGCTTAGCGCAAGGGCTAGGGTTAGGCTAGTTACGGGTGAGGTTAGGGTGAGTATTGGGGTGCACCTCTGGGTGCCTCTCTGACCCACTTAGAAGGACAGTGTACTGGCGTATGGGTTAGGCTTAGGGTTCGGGTTTGGGCTACGATTAGTGGGCTGTTTATGCCCGATTGGCACATCCCAGAAGTCTCTGTGGTCAACCTGGCCAAGTGGCCATGCGATTGGTGGAAAATTTGCATGGTCTACTCCCATGGGCGAGCCCATCATTGCAAATGTGCAGGTGTAAAAAAATAAAATAAAATAAAATCAACGGAGACTTTTTTTTGCAAGAAAAACCCACTGCTGCTACTGTAAAAATTCAAGCATTTAAAATAGCCAATTTTCGCATCTTTCTGTGGTGCTTTGGTGGGGTTTTGGGCAACGATTTTAAAAAAAAAATATTGCGGTCGCCATTTTGGATCCCCCGCACTGCATGGCAAATGGATGCGCCCTCCCAGCCTGGTACAGTCAGCAAAACCTGGCCATGCGATTGGTGGAATGGCTCCAAAACTTTGCATGGTCCACTCCCATGGGCGAGCCCATCATTGCGAATGCGCAGGTGTAAAAAAATAAAATAAAATAAAATAAAATAAAATCAACGGAGACTTTTTTTGCAAGAAAAACCCACTGCTGCTACTGTAAAAATTCAAGCATTTAAAATAGCTAATTTTCGCATGTTTCTGTGGTGCTTTGGTGGGGTTTTGGGCAACGATTTCAAAAAAAATATTGCGGTCGCCATTTTGGATCCCCCGCACTGCATGGCAAATGGATGCGCCCTCCCAGCCTGGTACCAGCAGCGCAGCAGTAGCAATAGCCAAGGAGAGGGGGGCGGGGAAACCCCCCCAAATAAAACACCCTTCTGGCCTGGTAGGTGCCCTCAGACAGTTTTCGCCTACTTTTAGGGCCGGGAATCGGGTTTTTTTTTAACTTTTAAAAACTTTTTTTCTGTGCCGCTTGGCATTGCGCGATGCAAGTAACGAGCACGACAAATCAGACCAAATTGTTCGTTCGTCGGTTCGAGCTCGAATTCTGGTGGAGTAATTCCCGTTTCCGTTTCCGTAGAGTAACGGATACGAGTAACGGAAACGGAAACGGGAATACCGCTAAGTCGTGCCCATCTCTAGTGGCAGTTTCTTCTCGTGGCCTCCAGAACAACAGCACAGCCTCCTGCTTTTGAGAACAGGGGTGGGGAAACCTTGACCCTTGACCCCTCTGTAGCCATGATTAGGTCAGAAGGGGGAGAACCTTGACCCTGGAGGTCATGGCTGCTCCGCTTTCTCCAAGGATCTGGAGAGCTGCCTCTTTCTTTCCTGCCCCTCACACAAAAAAAGGTTCTTTGCCTGACGTGTGTGTGTGTGTGTGTGTGTGTTGGTGGGGAGGGCCAGAGGGTCAGCTAGCATGGCTCCCTCCTTCGTTCTTGGAGGAATGACCCGTGCCTGCTGCCTTCCTGGGCGCACCATGGAAGGGCGTCTGGTCCTGGTCCTGGCAACGTTCTTTTGAGCTTCACAAGAAGTTCCTGCTCTCCCTTGGTAACCTCCGTTGGGGACAAGCAAGGATTGTTCTTTGTAGATAAAAGGTGGCGTCTGTTTCTTTCAGATGCTCCGCAGATCTTCATCCTCATCCCTAATTCACAGCATGTAGCAGTAATTTTGGTGGATGGTGCTGTAGGAGATGGAAACGGTAGGCACATTTTGGACAGATGGGCAGTTGCTGCTTAGCAGCTCTTTTTTTGAAATAATAATTTGCTAATTACTTGATATTTAGCATTTTACAGACAAAGTCCCTATTTCTCATGCCCACAAAAGGATTTCAGAAGATTAATTAGCTCTTAGTTAATAAATAATTAAAGTTCTATCTGCTCATTGCCCCAAAGCAAATATAAATGTGATATTACTAATCTGATGTCCTGCAAACAAGCTTGATCAGAGGTGGCTTGGCAGAGTGCCTGATCCAGTCGCAGCTGCCAGCACCACCACTGCTGCACCGCCGCTTCCGCCACCGCCGCCAATGGGTCGTCTCGCCTTCTATCCTCACTGGATGGAAGAAGGCACCTCAGAGTCCACCGCAAGCTGCCTCGCTCCCGTTTGGGGTGAGGGTGGTTGGCGTTGCCTTGCCTGCCTGATAAGCAGCTCCAGAAGCAGAACCCGGGGCCCCTGGAGTGGTGGTGGGATGGGGGGAAAGCCCCCCCCCCATTGTCCCTCCAATGACCGGGATCAGTCCCAGGTGGAGGGAGAGCAGCAGCCAAGGCCAAGAAAAGGGGAGGAGGGCTGCCTCTCCTTTGTGGTGGTGGTGGGGAGTGCCAGCCACGGGGAGAGGCCAAAGGGTGGCCTCCCTCATGCCCAGAGCTGCCGGCTAGAACCCCTCGGGGCACAGGAAAGCCCCCCTCCCCCGGGCCACAGGGCCACCCCTCTTGGCTACATTTCCTCGAGTTCCTTTGCCTTAAAAACAGTGGCGGTTCTGCCCCGGCCCTTTTCCCTTGTTTCTCCCACCCAAGAGTGGGATGGTTTTGGACCGTGGTCCCTCCCCACCCCCACCCAGGTCTGCCCTCACCTCTGCAGGCCATTCCTAAACCTTCCACTGAGCTCTCCTCTGGATCCAGAAGGCCAGGGAGCCACTTCTCCAGAAGGCAGGCTTTCAACCTTCATGGCTGAGTCCCTGAATTGCCATTTTCAACGAGGATGGTTTTTTGTGCTTTACATGTTTCCAGTCATTCCATGTATTTTAACCAGTATTATGGTTTTGTTTTTAATGTATAACTTACTGTGTTTTTAATTCTGTTCTTTTTAATAATGTAAACTGTCTTGAGTCCCCTGATCAGAAGAAAGCCAGACAATAAATAAATAAATAAATAAACAGACACAAAGACAGACAGATATCAATGAAAGCTTGCATGCCAGGTTGGGTAATGTCCAAATGGCCACTGAGGGGAACAGCTAAACTAACTCCTAACCCAGCCCCACCAGTTGCTGTTTCATTTGTTCCTACTGCCCTGTTGCATTTTGTCTTAGTATTAAACAACAGAGCAAGATTCGTGGCAGAGAACAGAGAAGGCCCTCTCCCGTGTGCTCACCAGACACACCTATGGAGGGGGTGGAACCAAGAGAAAAGTCTCTCCCGATTCTCTCATAAAGGGAGATAGCTTGGACTCAAGCCATTTAAGGCTTCAAAGGCCTGGTGGGTAACAGGAATGCTGTGGATGTTGCTTATCTTGATTTCAGCAAGGCCTCTGATAAGGTTCCACATGATGTACTTGCAAATAAGTTAGTAGAATGTGGGATAGATAGTGCTACTGTTATGTGGATTTGTAATTGGTTGACTGAACACACCCAAAGGGTGATCATAAATGGCTTCTCAGCATGGAGAGACGTGACCAGTGGGGTGCCCCAGGGTTCTGTTCTGGGTCCGGTGCTGGGACCTTGACAGATTAGAGTGCTTGGCAGAAAAAAATGAATTGCATAGATATAGAATAGGAGAATATTACCTGTGAAAGGGATCTGGGAGTCCTGGTGGACCACAAATTGAACATGAGTCAGCAGTGTGACACAGCGGCCAAGAAAGTCAATGTGATTCATGGTTGTATGAACAGAAACAGATCAAGGGAAGTGATAGTACAATTTTATTCTGCTCTGGTCAGACCCCACCTGGAGTACTGGATCCAGTTCTGTGCATCTCAATTTAAAAAGGATGTGGAGAACCTCAAATGGGCCTAGAGGAGCGCAACCAGGATGGTTGAAGGTCTGGAAGAGATGTCTTACTAGGAGTGGCTTAGTGAATAGAATAGAATAGAATAGAATAGAATAGAATAGAATAGAATAGAATAGAGTTTTATTGTCATTATGCATATGCGATATATGCACAATGAAATTAGAGTGGTGTTCCACAACACACTCTAAACAAGGAACCATACAAAACACATAAAACACATAAAACACCATACAAGATATTAAAAACTCTTAAAATCGCTTACAAAATTTAAAACACTACTTAAAAACTGATTAGGATGGTGCTAAAACTGTCCCGTTTAACTTGGATACTGCTCTGGGATAAAAACTGTTCTTTAGTCTATTTGTCCTTGACCTAAGAGTCCTATATCTCCTGCCAGACAGCAACAGTTCAAAAAATTGGTGACCAGGATGCGAAGGGTCTCTCAGAATTCTAGATGTCTTCCTCAAGCATCTGGAGTTGTATAGTTCTTCCAAAGGAGGAAACGGACAGCCCACTATCCTCCCAGCAGTGAGCGGGGAATGTTTAGTTTTGCAAAAAGAAGTCTATGGGGGGAATATGATAGTGATGTTTAAATATTTGAAAGGATGTCATATTGAAGAGGGAACAGGTTTGTTTTCCATGGCTTCAGAGACTAGGACTCGGGGCAATGGTTTCAAACTACAGGAAAAGAGATTCCATTTGAACATTAGGAAGAACTTCATGACAGTTAGAGCTGTTCGGCAGTGGAATAATATGCTGCCACAATGGAGGGTGGTTGATTCTCCTTCTTTGGAGGTTTTTAAGCAAAGGCTGGATGGCCATCTGTCGAAAATATTGTGATGGGGTTCCTGCATGGCAGGGGGTTGGACTAGATGGCCCTTGAGGCCTCTTCCAACTCTTTGATTCTATGATTCTATGATTTCGTTAGGGCACCCCCTTTGGAGCTGAAAAACTCAAACCCCTGAGCCCCAAACCTCTCCAAATTTCAGGGGCTTAATCGGAAGAGCTTGAAGAAGCTTCCTTGCCATTTTGGTGACTCTAGGACCCAAGGGAACATAGCGTTTTGTTGCCTTTTGTTTCATTTCATTAAGAAACTATTTTTAAAATTACAAATGAAACAAAATGAAACTCACAAAGAAACAAAACAAAACAAAACACAACACTGTATTTCCGTTTCATGCCCATCTCTAATGTCCAGCTTACTTGTCAGCTGCTCCCCAGCCCCTTTTAAAGATGGATATGGCATTTGCACATTTCCTGCGTGCTCAGACAGTTCACCTCTTCTCCAAGAGCCTGTGGAATTTCAGCAGAGAGCTCCGTTAGGCCCTCGGATGCCATTTGTCTGGCCCGGGAGATTATCTTGTGCCTCCTCTGGGCCGTTCCGGGGCGCCATCTCCCTCCTGGCCTCCTTCACTTGCCCTGCACCAGCCGGAAGGAAGGAGGCAGAGGCTGCGTACCAGTCACCCACTAGTCCTTCTCCATCCTCTCCAAGCGGCAGAAGACTGGCCGGCCACTTCCGCTTCTGGGCTCTTCCTCTTGCTTGGAGCCTAGCTGGGAGGAGGAGGAGGAGGAGGAGGAGGAGGAGATGTTTCAATTATTTGCAAGCTCTCCGGTGATGCTGAGCTACTTCTGAGCTGTTGCCTTCCGAAATGCTGACTGCTTGTTTGTTGATGGGTTCTCCTCCTCCTCCCATTTCCCTCTTTTGTGTCCCTCCTTTTAATAATTCTCATTTAAAGCTTTTGTTTTAAAATATTTCTTTTGTCTCCCTTCTTATTTTAAAGCTGCTTCCCTGGCCACCTGGGCTTCCTCTGAGCCTCACCCTGTTCTTTCTCATCAGGACAGCCTGGGACTGTGCCTTTCTCCCCTGCTGTGCCTCCGGGAGCTCCTGCAGGACAAAATGCTCCCCCCCCCCCAAGCCACCTCTCCTGCCCTGCCTACCTCTTCTAGAGCTAGCCATGCCCATCCACTTGGCCACCTTCCTCTCCCACAATGAAGCCAGAGGTCGGCTTGAGCATCCAGCACATGGCAAACCTGCCTGGCATCTTAAGGCAGAACTGCGTGGCTCACAGATGAGAATCGGGGGAGGATGCCGGGAAGTCCCCACAGTCCCCACTAGCAGAACTGGACGAAACCCATGAAAGCAGGAGGGCTTGCCCCCCACCCACCTCACAAGGAACCTTAAATCCCAAGGGACGTTATGCTGCTGGACCCCGAAAGGCCGTGTCCCCTTTCCCCAGGTCAGCCTCCCTCAGCCTCCCCCCCCCCCCGCTCCCTCCCTGGTCTCTTGGGGCTCCAGTGCCCGTGGGAGGTCCCACCTCAGCCCCTCCTCTACCAGGGGAAAAGAGAGGAGGAGAAGGAGAACCTGGAAAGCCACGCTCATTCTGCTGGCAACTCATAGGAGTCTGAGGACTCCATTACGGCTCTAATGCACTCGCTAATGAATGTGGGCATAATTATGTCATGCAGAGATTTCAGGGGTATTCCGTGCTAATGTTAATCACTTCCATTTAATGTGTACACCGGATAATGGAGGCAGAGTTGAGTCCAGGCAGCTCCGAGGGGCCACCACCGGCCGGCTGGCCACCATGCAGGCCAGAACTCTCTTTTGCGCCCAGAAATGGCAAATGGGCGCCTCTGGAAGAGACCCCCCTGCAGCCAGCTGTCTGGAGGCCCTTCCTCCCCTTCCCCCGCCACCCCCCCATGACCTTGTGGCTGGGGTGGGCACGCAAGCGGTAGGTGGAGAAGCCCTTGATGGCACCAGCAGCCAGACAGGACCACGGACCACGAAGAGGCTGCAGAGGAACTGAGCCTGACAGTGTCCCCTCTTCACCCCCACCCCCACCCTCCCACCCTCCTTCTGGAAAGGAACAGCTGGGGTAAGGCAGAAAGTGGCCCCTGGCAGGAGAAATCAGGAGGCCCAGACGAAGAAAAGAGAAGGCGCGTTTTTATTTTGCCGGCTTGTTTTCCTCTTGGCGGCTTCCCTGCCGCTCCCACCCTGGGAGGGAGGGAAGGCCTGCTTCCCACCCTGGATGCCACCATCCGGGTCACTGGCGAGGCGGGGGCTCCCTGGACCAGGGACACCAGCCTTCCAAAGGGAAGCCGTCTTGACCGATTTCGACTCCCGCCGGGAACATTCAAGGCCCGCCCAGCCACAGCCACCTCTCCTGTGATGCCCGAGTCTTCTGGGACAACCGAAACCCGAGACCAGGCAGGGATTGTGCTTGTGACGAGGCCTCAAGGGATTGTGCTTTTCAGAGAAGAGTCCTCGCTGGTCTTGGCCAAGCGATATTGTGCACCACAGAGAGGGAAGCAGGCAAAGTGGATTTCTGGCCCTAATACTCTCTCTATAGATCCAACGGCCAGGACCCCAGCCCACAGTGGCCTTCTTGGGGTGGGGGTGGGGATGCAGAGCCAGCCCCAGTCATTCCCTCTTGAGGCAACCTGCCCCCCCCCGACCCTTTCTCTCACCCCCAAGTCAAGTGGACTGGCCAAGGGGCTGCCCCTTGGGACACAGCCTATGGGAGGCGGGACAGGCTTCCCAGGGCCACACCGGGAGATTTGCCTTGGGAGCCAGGGGCCAGCGGCTACGGCGAGTTTCAGCCGGCTCCCGTTGGCAGCTTTGGGAGTCTAAATTCATCAGTGGCCAAGGTGAACAGGGAAGCCTCCAGGGCTCATGCAGGTAAGTGGGGGGGGGGGGGGAGGGGTGCCAGTGGCAATAACCATGCAGTCCCTTGCCCAGCCCAAAGGAGGAGGAGGAAGAGGAACCACTGGCCACCAGGGAGGGAAGGCAAACAGCCTGGGGGGGGGGGCAGAAGTTCAAAGGCACAGGCAGAGCATCCACAGCACCCCTGGCAATTCTCCCCCCTTCCCTGGATCCTAGCGAAGCCAATCGGACCAGTGGCTTGGGTTGGAACGAGGCCGCCTCCGAGGGTGCTTTCTGTACATTCAAATCCTGCAGAAACATCAGCTGGTGCTCAGCACATGCCTGGAGGAGCTGAGGAAGAGTGCCTCCCCCCCCCCCGAAAACGGTGCCCATAGGCCAGACTGAGCCCCTGATACTCTGGGTAAAGAAACGGCCAGCGAGTCTTGCTCTGAAGGAGCCAGAAAATTTAGACCCTCTGGATGGCGCTCGGCAGCAGAAGATATTTGGAAAGGGTTCAACCAATGGTGACGACGACTGCTATGAGCCCAGGTGGAAAGAGAAACACCTCGGCAGAGGCCCAGCAGGAGCCCCTGCTAATAGGAGGCCCTGGAATCTGCCTTCTCCGGGCGGGCGGGCGGGCTGGTGGGGGGGTTAGCTTTCATGTCCCATTTTGTGCTCACAAACGGCTCCTGCCGCCAGAAACATGACATTTCTGTTCAGGCTGAATCTGCTACAAGAGAGAGCTGGCGGTGGCTGGAAGGGAATATTGATGAGGGAAGCAATCCAGCCCTTGGTAGCAAGAGCAAGGGTCATTAAAATGGAAACCTGAGGTTGCAGATTTAGCAAGCAGGAATCTTAATGCTTCGGAGATCTCTCTCTCTCTCTCTCTCTCTCTCTCTCTCTCTCTCTCTCTCTCTCTCTCTCTCTCTCTCTCTCTCACATATCAGATTCTTCCAAGAGCCCACTGAGAAATGTGTTTTATTAAACAAAATGCTAATCAGTCCTATATGACCTGACAGTGGACCAGTTCTATGGCAACAAAAAGGAACAATGCCCCCGTTAAGCTGCTGCTGCTGCTGCTGCTGCTGCTGGTGGTGGTGGTGGTGCTGCATGTGGGGCTCGTGGGGGAGACCGGGGTTGGAAACTCAAGGAGGAAAATCTGTGGGGTCCGGAAGGAGGCCACTGCAATTGCCATGGTGGACCCCCAGCCCCTCCAGTGGGAGTCCCGGCCTCTCAAGGGGCTTGCCGCCACCAGCTGCAGCTCTAAAGGGGTCCTGAATTGCCAGCTGTCTTCTTCCTTTGGTTCAGTCAGAGGCAGCACGTGTGACCAGGGTCTGGTCCGTGGGACTGAGCTTCTGCTCCTGGCTGCAGCGGGGTGGGGGCGGGGGTTGCCCTGGGTGGAGCCTTGGCTTCAGCTCCCCTGAACTGTTTGGAACCCTGTCTGACCCCTTCCACCCAGCTAAGAAAGTCCAAGAGCAGAAGGAAAAGACCAGCCTCCTGTGTCTGGACTGTTTGTCTTTTGGCTGATCTTCTAAGAGAAACACCCAAGGATCTCCCCCCGCCCACCCCAGCTTTTTTTGCAGCCCAAAGAGTTGAACAAGTGAGCCTTTTGCCTTTCGGAGCCACCGACTAGAAAGTGGCAGCCTCTCCCTGGTGCCATGTGGCCAAGGAAGCAGAGTGAGGCCCTCGGTTCCCGCCAAGGTCTGTGGGCTCATTTTTCCCAGGGCAGAAGCAAAGCCGAAGGGCTGGTTTTCGGTGGGTGGGTGGCTCGTGGCCTGGGTCCTCCACTGGCAGAGAAGGTGATGTATGTTTCTACCAATGAGCTGTGTTTCTTCCATTTCCTCTCAGCCTTGCAGTAAATATATATACAGGATATAGAGAGATAGATTTGATCACTCGCTGTCTGTTCCTTGTACATTATGTGACAGCAGTCAAGTCAAACAGATGAGAGCAGCCTGTTAATGCAATCAAGCCCTCGCCTGAAGGTGCAGCAGCAGCAGGAGGAGGAGGAGGACCTTCGGTACATCTCTCTCTCTCTCTCTCTCTCTCTCTCTCTCTCTCTCTCTGTGTGTGTGTGTGTGTGCATTTGTGTGCGTGCATGCGTGTGTGAAAGAGAGGGGGGAGAGAGATATTGAGAGAGAGAGATATTGAGAGAGAGAGAGAGAGAGAGAGAGAGAGAGAGAGAGAGAGAGTGGAAAAGATAACATGGCTTTTGCTGAAGTCATCATGTCCACCTCACCCTCGCATCTCATCCCACAAACCACCCGCCTACCACGGCCCTGACAAGGTGCCTGCAGTGGGTCTGGGACTCCTGTTCAACTTTGGCAGCATCCTGTGAGGAGCTGAGGGCCAAGCAAGGGGAAGCATGGGAAGGGAGACTCCTGTGAAGCATGGGACTTCTGCACAACAAGGAAGGCGCTTGGAGTGAATCATGTCCAGGCAGTGATACCCTTGTGGAGTAGTAGGCACACACCCACACCCAGAAGCCAATTGCTCTCTAGCCTATAAGCCCAACGTGGGCCACTGGCAAGTCTGTTTGCTTCAGCCAGGCCACTGCAGGGGCCACCATTGCACACGTTCTGACTCACTGCCACCACCAAAGAAGATCCTGAAGCTGGAGGGCACACAGCCCCAACCGACAACCTGGATCAGAATCCTGCCATCATCTGTGGCCATCCTTGACAAGATGATGGTGTTGAGAAATGCACAATGCACAATTTCTCAGCCAGAGAAGACTGGCAGACCATCCTGCAAGTGGTCCGGCTCTCCAACAGGTGCCCAACCCGGTCCCCCCAAGGGGGTCGTTTGAATGCCTGCCCCAGACAAGGGTTTCAGCACTGGGCACTTGCGGAGGTGGAATCCCATTTGTCTGATGCTCCTTAGGTATCAACAAGTAGATGCTCACACAGTCCTTGGAGAAAGGAGCAGAAACACACCAAACGGACGTATTGGTGTGATTCCAGATCAGTGATGCCAAAGAGCAAGGAGCCCGTGTCCCCCACTGGGGTGGGGGCAAAGCTACGATGGACCCCTCATGTCTCATTCTGAATGCATACATTTTAAAAGATGGTCATCCACTTTAATCCAGATGAGAGAATATCAAGAGTACCCCAACAGGTTGAGCCACATATCTTTGTTCTCCAGAGGAAATGTCACTGAAGCATTATCACATTATTAGGATAAAGGGTCTACGACGTGATGCTTGCCTGCTGCACGGGCTTTGAGTCGCTAGATCACACACTTACGGGGTTGCATAGCAACTCACCCCCAAGTCATAGCTGCTTGCATTTGTGGGATTTGGTGGATTTTTCATAGAGATCTGGAAACACTAATATAATGTGATGGAGTTGAAGACAGGATGGGCTGCAGTGGGGCAATGGGTGCCCAGGGGTTCAAATGAGTCAAGACACTCAAATGAGAAACTTGTGCAAGTATCAAAACCTCCTGTTTGTTTCTTATAGTTCTTCTACTCATGCTGCATGTGGGTTTGTGTGTCTGTAAGACAGAGTGTCTGATGGAACCCGACAACGCCCCAACACTCTTTATTCCACCACACAAACACAGGTTGCATAGGGATAAATGCAACTGCTAAAATGGCCCAAGGGCCTGTTGTTTATATACACTCCCAGGATTTCTCCGTGGCTGGCCATTGGAGGGTTTAAACAGCCTGCTGGCACCCAATTGGATAGGCCAGAATCCTGCCCTTCTGTTCTTCTCCAGCGTCCAGCTCCCACACCTGCCTGTGCTTGGTTGGGAGCTTGATCAGGCTCTGCCAAGCTGGAGCTAAGGGAAGCTTGGATCCTTCCTTTCTATTACTCATATGCACCAAAACTCAGGCAGTTCAAGCGTTGCTCTAAGAACACAACAGTGTCTGTCCCTTGCATTTTAAAGGGAAAGGATGTTGTTTTGTGTGTAGACTGTCCTGCTACGTGCTAGAATCTTGAGAGGAAGAAAAATTGCTCCTGATCCTGCTCTTGGGCTGGAAGTGGTGGGCTTCCTGGGACTGAACCCTTTTTGGTCTGGGTGACACCTGGGCCATCTCCCATCTCGTCAGTTCTTCTCCCACATGCTGTGCAGCTTGTGATGAAGCTGAAATCCTTTGCTGCTTAAACCAACTTAGAAACCATGTTTTGGTTCTGACCTGGAAAACTACGGATACCCTTTCTGGGCAAAGCAAGGCCAGGCGCTGAGCCTTTCCATGCTGGAAACACTCATCTAATGTTATGGAGTTGGGGACAGGATGGGCTGCCATGGGGCAACCGGTGCCCAGTGGCTCAAACGAATCAGACACACAAATGAGAAACTCTTCACCTTGTGCAAGTTGTCTCTTCAGCGCTTGTCTCATTTATTGTTGAATGAATTACTCCGGAAAACCCATTCATTAACTCAATCAGAGCAAATGAGGTGTAGCCAAGCCCCCTGCCTTTCCTGGTGTTCTTCTTCGGAAATTCCAGGTTGATTTATTCTTGCCATTATTTTCACAGAATTGTGGAGAGCGTCTGATAAAATTGCCATTAAGGTGATATACATTTTGGCTTCATTTCACCTGCTTTCACTAAACTGACTGAGGAATGGGAACAACATTTTGGTGACTTAAGACAGGGACAAGCAGGAAGGGACCAGCTCCCCTCCTCCTTCTGCCTCCAGTTTCTGGAAGGTGCCGACAATTGTATTTCAAAGCTCTGGTCTTTGTCAAGAAAAAGATATCCTCCTCACTATGGAGTTAGAACTGCAGTAGTCAGAGGCAGTTGCTCTTTTGCCCCTCCTGCCGGCGATTCTTTAGATGGAGGCCAGGAAGAAAATGAAATGTCACCTTTTGCCTTTCAATGAGACCGTTTAAAGGTCCCTGGCACCAGAGGACTCTGCATGCACCGGGCTAAGAACAATCGCTGGCATTGGAAGGCTTTGCTTATAATTGGCAAGACACTCCAAAGAGGGACGTGGATGCTGGAGCAACACTCTTGGGAATGAAGATGATGGGGGGCAGTGGGGGGGGATGGGTTGCCAACAGGAGGAGGAAGGAAAATAGGGGCAAGTGTCTTGTTTAAGGACTTGTCTTGCCGCCTTGTTTAAGGACCCTCTTGGGCAAAGGAAACTCATAGTAAGCAGCTCCTTTACATCCCTGGATAGGCTTTATCCCAGGAGGGTTAGGGTTGGAGGGCCGGACACCAGCCCAGCCATTTCAGTGCCACCTGGGCTGGCCAACCGTGGCTTTCTCCAAAGAGGGATACCTGAGGCTCAGCTTTGGGAAACTTGGCCAACAAAGCAGGGGACCCGCCATGGCACGACAGCTGTCCTCCAGATCCACCCTGTGATCCCACTCCACCACACACACAAACACACACACACACACACTGTGTGTAGGGATACAGGGGAAGTGATCAGAAGGCTGAGTCTTCTCAGCCCTTCAAAGAACTCCATAAAATATTTGTTCAAAACTCTGCTGTGAGTTCGGCAGAAGAGCTCAGCAGAATTGCAGAGCAATTCATATTTGACTGCAGACCTGATTTTGCTTGCTTCGTGTGTAGATAAAGGACAATTTCCATTCCTCTGGTTGGAAGACACACAGAACAAGATGGGGATGGAAATCTGTTTAAATGGCTTAAAAGCCCTAAAGGAAGTTGGGAAATAATAGACTAAGAGGTGGGTGTTAATAAATATCAACACGACTAGGAAGCCTCATGAATTGCACACGAGGGTCTAAAGGCCTCTGCAGGTCCAAGGCTCTGTGAGCAGCTGAGGGTCTCTTTCTGCCAGGCTTCCTCTCCTTTACTTTCAAGTAAGTGCAGAGCCTTGACTTACCAAGAACTGAAGTGTTCATAAGAAAATATGCATAAGAACAGCCTTGCTGGAACAGGCCGGAGCCCATCCAGTCCAGCATTCTGTCTACACAAAGACAGAGGAACCTAAGAAGAGCCCTGCTGGATGAGGCCAACGGCCCATCTAGTCCAGCTTCCTGTATCTCACAGTGGCCCCACCAGATGCGTCCGGGAGCGCATGAGACTAGGTCTCTGTCTCCTGATACCACTCCCCTGCATCTGGTCCTTGAGGTACCCCAGGTTTAAGCCTGGAGATTACACATCTCCGTCATGGTTTGTAACCTGTGATGGAGTTTTCCTCCAGGAATCTGTCCAGTCCCCTTTTGAAGGCATCCAGGCCAGATGCCATCACCACATCCTGTGGCAGGGAGTTCCACAGAGTAACAACAAGCTGGGTAAAAAAAAATCTTTTGTCTGTTCTCACTCTCCCAGCCCTCAATTTGAGTGTATGTCCATCATCCACTTCCAGGCATTCATATTGATTGCATTGCTGTACCAGAGGGTAGAAATCTTGTGGAATGGTGAGATTTTTCTCATTCTGAAAGGGAAATGATATTTTCTGCCCAAATAAGACTGTGAGACTGTGGCATCTTAGCTATGCTTTAATTCAATCAAGTGTAAGTGTAAGCTTGGCTAAAGGGTGAAAGGAATGTTCCTTCCGAGTAAGCCTCTGCAGGAACCTTGCAGGGTTCTTGCTACAGCACAGACACCGCTCCTCGTGAATCGATTAGACGCCCCCGATCGGATAATCCTTTAGTCGGAGTGCTTACCCTCTCACCCTCCTTTCTTGCCAGAGGTTTTTTCCTGCCCAGCAGAATGCAATTCAGCTGTTATTATTGTTTAGGGAGGAAAAATAGCTGTAGTTCATCTCAGCGTCCTGTGCCGTTACTCTTTCCTCCGGGGCAGACAACACTCTAAGACCTTGTTGTGAGTCCAAATAAAAACAAAACTCCAAACTGACCCAGTGCAAGGTTAAAGAACATCATTAAGGGAATTCAATTCAAGAGCTGAAGTTAAAACACTAAAATTGTTTGGAGGAAGAAGCAGGTGCAGCAGAAAATCCTTTCCCCACCTGGCACGTACTTCTCACGTACTGCTTTTGGCCTTTTGGCTCCTTCCCCTCCTGCTGAAATGCCATCTTTCAGGAATACCGGTGTACTTTTAACTCTTTTTTCCTTTTCTTTATTTTAATATAGTACATTATTTCCTTATAAACCTGAATTTCTTCTAGGACTGACCACTTTGCCTTCCCAACATCATTGGTACCAACGTGTACCATGACCATTGGCTCCTTCCCAGTTCTCTCTAACAAACTATCTAGATTTCTTGTGATGTCTGCAACCTTTGCACCTGGCAGGCAAGTCACCATACGGTTGTTGTGCATATCACAAATCCATCTCTCTGTATTTTTCTAATAATTAAATTATCTAGTACAAGGAGCCTCTCTCCTGCAGCCTGTTCATCTACATGCACCTGATCAACTATATTAAGAGAGAGGTCTCCAGTCTGTTCCTGTTGTGTGTCTTCCTGTATGTCCTCAAGTGTGATGCAGGAGAGATCCTCAGGTGGAACCAGTTGTTCCTCTGTGCATTCCTCATAAGGTGTGAGGAAAGAGCCTCAAAATGATTCTGTAATTTCAGAATCTCAGAGCGATCCCCTGCCCTTCTACTTCTTTGAGTCACATTCATCCATGCATCTACCTCCTGAGTTGGTGAAGTGACTTCTTCCTCAGAAGTGTGCCCTGTCTCTTCTTGTTCAGGATAGTCTGCTCCTCTGTATCCAAGAACAGCTCAAGCTGGATATATATGCGGGCCTCCAGCGGCTGGATCTTCTCTTCTAGTAGTGCAACCAGCCTGCACTTGATGCAAGTGTAGTTCAACATGTGCTTTGGCAAGATGACAAACATGGCACAAGTGTGGCAGGTGACTACAGCTGTTCCCTCAGGCTCCATTTTAACAACTGCAGTATTCTGGGCCTCAAAAATGTACACTTTTACTACCTTTGTATCTAGTAAGTATATTTTCTTCCTTTGTTGTTTATATGGAATCTTGCACACCTCTTAAGCTGCTGTACTCCAACTGCAAGCACCCCAGAAACTTACCAGCCCTCACTTCCTAATGTTTGGCTCTCCTCAGCAACACCTCTGAGGCTGACCTTCCTTTGGGGAAAAGAATTAGTGTGGCTCCATCCCCTGCTCAGAAAAAGGATTAGTCTGGCTCCACCCCCCCCCCCGATCCCTTTGTTTCAGGAAGCTTCCAGCTGCTTCCTTTGTTTGAATAGAGGTGGCTCTTTGCATTTTAAATTAGCAATAGAAATGGCTCTTTGCATTTTAAATTAGCAGAGGCCTCTAAAGCAGCTCTAGTCCAACTGCAAGCACCTCAAAAACTTACCAGTGCTCACTTTTTTCTGATTGTTTGGCTCTCTCAGCAGCAGCTCCACTTGGGAACACACCCAGACTCTTAATCTATCGCTAGCTTCAATATCTGAATTAAACAGTGGGTACCATATTTATTAAAACGTTTTGTTTTAATTTCCTGTCTATACAGTCTGAACCAATAAGTCAAATTTTCTATTAATACCACTGCCCATCCTTTATTGCTATATTTTTCCAAATTTGGGGTTTGTGCAGATTTCCAGCACTGGGCTATTTCACTCCTTGCTGCCCCATGAGGGTTGCCACCAATTCTTTATTTACTAGATTTTCATTATCTCCAGTAAAAAGTGAAAACAATAATAACACTCCATTTGGTATTATTTTCTGTTCTGTTATTGTTTTCCAACCAATTGATCAATCCAAACCAGAATTTTTGGACTTTGGGGCAGGTTAGCCACTTATGTTCTAATATTCTTTTGTGTCCACATTTTCTCCAACATAATTCCGATATTTTTTTATTAATTCTATGTAATTTGTAAGGAGATAAATGCCATCTATGTACCACTTTTAACACTGTCTCCTTAGATTTTGCAGATATTGATTTATATGGTTAACATTTAAAACCTGATGAAATGCATCTGAAATTTTTTCCCTGGCATAAAGCCATACTGATCAGTATAAATATAATCTGTGATAAAATTATTAATTCTTTGTGTCAATATGGATGAGAAGATTTTTTTTTGATCCTGATTTTGCAATGTTATTGGTCTATAATCTGCGGGGAGTAGATTATCTTTTTCTGGTTTTTAGGATTGCTATTATTCTTGCTAGTTTCCATGTTTCAGGTATTCCGCCCCCGCCCCCAATTCAATATTGAATTGTATGATTTCAAAAGATGTAAAGCTACTTATTCTAATCATGTTTTATAAAATTCAGTTGTAAAACCATCACATCCTGGAGACTTCCCTTTTTAAAATCTTTTAATAAGTGCTTTTATTTCTTCAAGCCTTACTGGCAAATTAAGTTGGTCTTCATGTTCTTTTATAATAGGGCTGTTTTTTAAATGAATTTACAAAAGTTTTAACATCTGCATCCGGTGTTATTTCTGTGTCTTGTAACTCTTTATAGTATAGTATCCTATAAAGGTTGCTACAATCTGCTCTTGCATTGCTACCATTTTCCCATTTTTAGTTTTAATTTTCACAAATTTCACAAATTTTTATATCTCTGTTTTTATAGCTTTAGATAATAATCTTGAGTTTTTATCTCCATATTCATAATAATTTCTTTTCAGATAGTTCAATGCTATCTGAGTTTTATTTATATCTAATGCTTCTTATTCAGCTCTAGCTTTTGTTAGTTCCATCAATATCCTATTCGATCTTGTCCTTTTATGTTCCTCTAACAATTTCTTAATTTTTTCCTCTAATTGATTTTGTATTTTTGCTTTTTCCCTTTTCAGTTTTGTTCCTTCCATTATAAATTTACCTCTTAAGTAACATTTAAAGGTATCCCATAACTCTTCCGGGGCGACTTTCTTCTTCGTTAAGCTCCTATGGGGATAGGTTTGGTGAACCTCGTGATGGATGGCACGGCCATTGCTTTTTAAAATGGGTCTTGTGACTGAATGGCAAACGGCTGGAAAATCCGTTAGCTTTTTTCTCTGGGTTTGTGACACATGATCTGCAGACTCACAAGAACTTTCTTTATGAACAAACCACTGCTTTTTGTGAAGGAAAACAGATATCTCGCTTTGTCAGCATGGCCTGTATCTGTTTGTTAGCTCCAATGTGTGGCAGCGGTAAAGAAGGGCAATTCCATGCTAGCAATTATCAAAAAGGGGATTGAAAATAAAACAGCCAACATTATAATGCCACTGTAAAAAATGATAGTAATGCTGAACCTGGAGTATTGTGTACAATTCTGGTCACTGCATCTCAAAAAAGACATAGTGGAAATGGAAAAGGTGCAAAAGAGAGCAACTAAAATGATTACTGGGCTGGGGCACCTCCCTTATGAGGAAAGGCTAAAAATGTGAGGCTCTTTAGTCTGGAAAAAGGCACCTGAGGGGGGATATGATTGAGACATACAAAATAATGCAGGGCATGAGTAAAGTAGACAGAGGGATGCTCTTCTCCCTCTCACAAAATACCAGAACAAAGGGACATCCAGTCAAATTGATGGCTGGGAGAGTGAGAACAGACAAAATATTGTTTTACCCAGCGTGTTGTTAGTCTATGGAACTCCCTGCCACAGGATGTGGTGATGGCCTCTAGCCTGGATGCCTTCAAAAGGGGATTGGACAGATTCCTGGAGGAAAAGTCCATCCCAGGTTACAAACCATGATGGAGATGTGTCATCTCCAGGCTTAAAACCAGGGTACTTCCAGGGCCAGATGCAGAAGAGTAGTATGAAGAGAGATATCTATTCTGGTGCGCTCCCAGACGCGTGTGGCTGGGCCACTGTGAGATACAGGAAGCTGGACTAGATGGACCTTTGGCCTGATCCAGCAGGGCTCTTCTTAGGTTCTTAGGTTCTTAATAAAAGCAGAACCAGTGGCTGAAATCCTGTCACGTACTTTACGCAAACAGTAACTTTGGGAAGCCAACTGCCTCAAATTGAGAAATCTCTGTAGACACTGTGGCTTAGTGGAGTAAATGGCACTAGAGAAGGCATTAGGTGAGACAGCCCGTCTGTAATGACTTGCTATAGCGACCCACAGTTAAAGTCAGCCCATTTTAATGAATGGAACTTCAGAGGAGGTATCATCTCCCCTAATCCCTGTTGAGTCAATAGGTCGACTCTAGTGCAATTTCCCTAGGATTTGAGCCCATTTCCCATACTGATCTTCCTTTAGGTGTGGCACCACCCCAGAGTATCCTCTGTTGCAACGAAGAGGCAGCCTGCCACCATGGGGGTGGGGAAGGGGAAGGCTTTTCACACCTGCCCTTCTTCCCTTGCAGGGGGTGGGGGGGGGGGAAAGCAGGGCTTCTGTGGGGGGGGGGAGTGGCGTGTGAGGGGTCCAGGCCTCTTGGAGGGCACGGGGGCTTGCTCATCTAGCCAGCGCAGTGTCTGGGACTGGCACAGAGATCGCCGCCATGCGCCCCAGCCTCCACTGGATGAAGGAGCCAAGAAGGACTGCCGTGTGCCTCCCTACTTGGCCTGCTGCTTTGGGCCCCCCCCACCCCCCCCACCCCCACCCCATGTGCTCCCATCCAATAAAGGCTCCCCCTTAAGGAGCATGGCAACAGTACCACTGACCCATTCCCACCCCACCCCCCCACCCCCCCGGGCAGGTTTATGCTATTCTTTAACTGAACTCCTTTAGAGAAAGTTTTTTTTTGGGGGGGTATTTTCATAAATATTCCCAAATTGCAGTCACAATAATTTCTCAAATTAGTGGTGTGATAAAAATAACAATAATGATACCAGAATCCTGACAGGGAGGAGACAATGAGCAAGGCAATAGATTCTTTTTAAAGGGTAATGCTCTAGCCTTTGTTACAAGGACAAAGAGTCCATTATGGATGAGCCATCATTACAAATCATTAGGGCTGAATTCACATCAAGAGACATGTCTGAGTTAATATTTGTGTCTAAGAAATCAGATGATAAAGCAAACTCACATGTAAATTCCAGGAAGTGGGAAAGCGGCTAGTTGTGGCAGTCACACATAATCCGCACTTGAGGACTTCTCTCTTACAGTGATGCGTTAACTACAATGTACAGCCGGGCCCTCAATGAACCCCCCTCCCCCAGCAGATGCCTCACTGGGTCGCTGGTGGCCACCTGAGACCCCCCCCCCCCAAGAGGAAACCTGTGGCCGCCAGAAGAGCCCATCAGGGCTGGCTGACCTCCCCCCCCCACCGCCTCTGCCTTGTTCGCAGAAGCCAGGCCGTTGGTTGCTTTGTGGGTCTGGCTGAGCAGAAATGAAAGCACATGAGCTGAATATTTCATGCTGGGCTGGGATGTATAATGCATGATGAGGCTCTTCAGAGAGGAAGAGATAAGAAGGAGCTGAGTGTGTGCTTTCAGTGACGTCTCTTCTGGAGTTAGTCAAGAGCGGGAGAGCGAGGGGCAGCCGTGATGAAGAGAGGAAGCCCACGGCCCTTGCCGCCCCCTCCACCCCAGCATGATCTGTGGCAGTGTGGCAGGGACATTTGTGGCACACGCCTTGTTCACCCTCTGCTCTGGGAGAGGGAATCATCAGGGCCGCTCTCTCTCTCTCTCTCTCTCTCTCTTGGCAGAGTTCTCACCAGGCGGTCCTGTCCGGCCGGAGCTCTCCTTCGCTGGTGGAGGCTAGCAGGCAGGCCCCACTGGATCAGGGCCCCTTGGCCTCCCCACCCCACCCCCCAAGCCACCTGTGCACCACCTTTGGGGACAAACCTTTGTGTGGCTTGAAGTGTTAGGCTTAAATCTCAGCCCACTGGAGATTTGCTGTTCTTCACGCCATCAGCATTCTTTATAAAAGGTGTACATCTGGCTCGGAATGTTCAGGTGGTGGAGAAGAAGGAAGCTTTGGGGTTGCTGGAGGAGTCCTCCTGGAAGCAGCGGTTAAACTAGCGTGCTTTGGTGAAAACTCTGCTCACACAACCCCGAGTTCAATCTGCACAGGCCAAGGTTGCTGAACTGAGGTGGACTTTGCTTTCTGAGGCTGGCAAAGTGAGGACACCGCGTGCAGGGGGTGAGCGACGTACAGCCTGCATCATGAAATTGTAACCCACCCAGAGGGACCTTTAAGCAAGCCCGCATGGATTCCTTTGCCTGGAGCATTTTGGGTGTGGTTGTTGCCGAATCAGCACTGCAGCCATCCTGGGATGTGCGTCTAAATATTCCAGGCACTTTCCCCCCGAGCGGTCCCAGCAGGGAAGGGTCTGCCTGAGGGGGGGGGGTCTCGCTCTTGAGCAGGGCTTTGCTTGCCAGGAGGTGCTTCGGCCCCAGAACCTTCCTGCATGTTCTCAGCTTTGAGAGGGCGTCCAAGATGTTTCTGGACACCTTTTGAAAACAGTGATGTTTGACTCATTTTTTCTGTGGAGGAACATGCACCAGATTTTGTCAGCACAAATGTCATCTTTCTCTTTAATGTTGCCCATAAAACATGATCAAAGTTTGTAAAATTGAGGTGTTTTAGATGGCCAGGTCCTGATTGTGCTGCCATGGCAACCAGCGTTCCCTGCATATTTTGGGTATAGCAAGCTACAAAGGAGAGTAGATAAAGGGCCAGCCTGGCAAGGAGAGCCATGTGTGATGGAGAGGGCAATGAGGAGAGACGGGGGGGGGGGGGGGGCTGTCAGATCCCGGCAGGAGAGCAGCCGCACAAGGGCCCCTAATGAGGGAGCCTTTCAGCCGTGTCCCTGGCAAATGCACAGAGGCTCTCGGAGCCCAGGATGCGCTGAGCCTAATGAAGGCACTCCCTCTCTTTGGGGGACGTCAGTATGACAGCAGCCGGATGGATAGTGAAGTATGTAGGGTCCCTGACGGTAGAGCCAAAAGCTGGGGGGGGGGTCGATTCCCCACAGAGCCTTGTCGAAGAAGAGCCATCCTAGGGAGCTTCTGCACCCAAATACGTAACTTGCCAAATGATTGATCCAGTGGAGAGGAAGGAAGCCCGTTACTACAAACCTGCCACAATTAGAATGCATGCAGGAAACACTGAGTACAGAGTACAGTGTCAAAACGACTTCTTGGGAAGATATTAGAGTGCCATCCAAACCTTGTGCTTGTCTTTTTCAGTTACGAAAATTTTGGGCTTGGTTTTAGTGGCTATCTAAATAGGGGTGAGGGGTGAGGTCAAAGACTCTGGCTAGGAATGGGTCATTTTGTTGGCCTGTTGGTCTTTCCCTTAAGAGAGGCAATGAGCTCCCAGGAAGGACAAGGTGAGCCTTGGAAAGGGGCACTGAAAGGGAAACAGAAGGTTGACCAGCCCTTTGGTCTTCTGCCCCACCATCTCCTCACCAGACTTGGCTGAGTCCCATGAGATGTCACCATGGCTCACCAATCTCGGGGAGGTTTTAGCACAACAAGCTTTAATTTGTTCCTAATGACTAGCTCTTTTGGGTCTGCACGGATGCTCCCTCCATTGCTGATAGATGTAATTAAAAGCTCAAATGCTGGCCAATTACAAGTTCATAGCCCGTAGAGCTCTCTGGCAACAGACTGCCTAACTAAAAACTGACAGACCTTAATCAAGGTCATGCATGTTGCTATACAGTGAAAAACTGGCATGCACCCAACCACAAAAATAATTTAAAAATAAAGAATAGGGGAAAATCCTGGCCAGAGAAACTGTCAGAGTAGAAGTAAGTGCTTTCAAAGCTCACAAAAAAAGAACATTGCCCTCTGGAGTCAGCCTGGCCTCATCTCCTGTCTACATTTCATCTCGAGGATGGAGTGCCCTCGATGAAACAAGGCCACCCCGGCCCATTCCAGTTCCACCTTGTGATCTCAAGTCTCTGAGGAAAATGCCATCCAACTGTTGGCGCAGGCTTAACTTCTCACCTTGCCGAAAGACATCTTCGCCCATCCTACCGCCTTTATTGGTTCCACTGGAGCCCTGCTAACCTCAGGTACATTTGGGGGGCATTTTCCACATCTCCTGTGTCATCAGGACAGCCACTTTTTGTAGCCTTCATAGATCTTACGAAGGCATTTGATATGGTTAGTAGGGACGGACTCTTTAAAATACTCCTCCGGGTAGGATGCCCACCCAAGCTCCTTAACATCATTAGGTCTTTTCATGAGGATATGAAGGGCAATGTAGTTTTTGATGGCCTGGTGTCAGATCCCTTCAACATCCGAAGCGGAGTGAAGCAGGGCTGTGTCCTTGCGCCAACCTTGTTGGGATCTTCTTTGCTACCATGCTGAAGTATGCTTTTGGAACTTCAACAGAGGGTATATATCTCCGGACCAGATCAGATGGAAAACTCTTCAACCTCTCTAGATTGAGAGCAAAGTCTAAGGTACAGGTGATGATGCCGCCATTACTGCTCACTCTGCTGAAGATCTCCAGCAACTCATGGACCATTTTAGTAAAGCTTGCAAAGATTTTGGGCTAGAAATCAGCCTGAAAAAAACACAAATAATGGGCCAGAATGTGGACTCTCCTCCTCGCATTACAATTTCTGAAAAAGAACTGGAAGTTGTCCATGACTTTGTGTATCTTGGCTCAACTATCTCAGACACACTCTCACTAGAGTCTGAGCTGAATAAATGTATAGGTAAAGCAGCAACTATGTTTTCCAGACTAACAAAGAGAGTATGGCTCAATAAGAAGCTGACAGAACATACAAAGATACAGATCTATAAAGCTTGCGTAAGGAGCACACTTTTGTATTGCAGTGAGTCTTGGACCATCCATGCCTGACAGGAAAGAAAGCTTAATACCTTCCATATGCGCTGTCTTAGGCGAATATTCAACATTACTTGGCACGACAAAGTTCCAAATAGCGTAGTCCTGAATTGAGCTGGAATCCCTAGCATGTACACTTTATTGAAACAGCAACGCCTACGCTGGCTTGGACACGTTGTGAGAATGGATGACGGTCGGATCCCAAAAGATCTTCTATACGGAGAACTAGTGCAGGGAAAGCACCCCAGAGGGAGACCAGAGCTGCGGTATAAGGATATCTGTAAGAGGGACCTGAAGGCCTTGGGAATGGACCTCAACGGATGGGAAACCCTGACCTCCGATCGCACTGTCTGGAAGCAAGAGATACAGCATGGTCTACATAAATTTGAAGAGGCATTTGTCCAACCGGCAGAGGAAAAGAGGCAGGCACGGAAAGAACAAAACTCGAGGACTGGGCAAGAAACAGAATACATCTGCCCCCAGTGTGGTAGAGACTGCCATTCCCGAATTGGTCTATTTAGTCACACTAGGTGCTGTTTTTAGGATCTCTACTCCAGGCATAATACCATGGTCTTTCGAGACTGAAGGATGCCAATGATGTGTCATCAGGCTGTCTTCCCCTCCCTTGCATTAACCACAAGACACACAACTGTGTATCTATAGAGGATGCTCATTGAAGAAGCCACTGTCAATGCTCTTGGATTGGCCACGTAGGCAGGGCCACCGCTGGGCTCCGTTCCTCCTCTGCAGACCTGGGAGGGGCCCAGCAGACCCAGCTTCTTCTGAATAGTCGAGGAGGATACTTTGTCTGTCAAGTGCTGAGTCTGGAACTCCTGGACTGAGCCAGGAAGCTGGACTAGATGGGCCTTTGGCCTGATCCAGCATGGCTCCTCTTATGTTCTTATGTTCTTATAAATCCATGCATTCAGGTTTTACCCTCAGAAAGAGCCTAAAACAAGCACCTTGTATCCACTTTGAAAATGGCTTTCTTCAAATTTTCGGTCTTCTCTTCCAGTCGTGAAACCTCCTGAGCTGCTTCCTCCTCCTCCTCCTCCTCCTCCTCCTCCTCCTCAGGCTCAGGGTCAGGGTCCAGGCCCATGGCTTCCCTGCCAGCAGGCAGCAGATCAGGTGAAGGGCCTAACCCCAACCCTAACCAGTAACCACAGTGGCTTCATGGTCAGCACACAATGTTCCATCCTGGCCCTGAGCTCCATTGGTGAGTTCCAGGGGAAAGCACACAACAGAGGGGCCCTAGACTTAAGTGGAGAAATTTTTTTAATTTTTTAGGTGAAATATGAAGCTTCCAACAGTCCAAAGGTTCAAGACAGGTTTAATGAGTTGCAGTATTGTTGAGTGCCTCGGCAGAAGCACAGAGCTGTAGAGCTGGCTGGCACCCCGAGAGGCATCAGATCCCCCCCCCCCCCGCACATGCCTGCTCTGTCTTGCATGTGACCACCTCTCTGGCAGCCTTCTCTTTTCCAGGCCAGACAAGTTCCTTCCATTGTTCTTCACCCTGGACGCCCCCCTCTCCAGCTGCTCCGTACCCAGAACCTGGCATGGTGTTCCCCTGGCGAGGTGGCACCAAAGCACTTCCATTTGGGTTAAGGCAGCCTAGGACAGCACAGGGGCCCTCCCACTATTGGCAGCTGCTCCCCTCCCCCCGCGGCACCACCACCCATTGAGACCCCTAGGTGCTCCTCACAAGTACGACTGCTGACCCAGAGGCCGCTTGTCCCATGATGTCCCTCTGTAGACACGCGTGTGCAAACCCTTCGGTAAGGGAGGGCCTGCAGTTGTTTTCTTTTTTGCAGCTCGTTTTGCTTGTTTTGGTCTGGTTCTCTGATCAGTCCAGGGCGTCATGAATTTTGATTCCATTTTCTGAGGTATTAGTCACCCCTTGAACACTGGTGTCAACTGCACATTTCCATTTCTATTTTGAAAAAATGGATATTTCTTAGTGTGAATTGATGCAAGCTCTTTGTTAAAAGATGAAGCTCCCTTTCTGGGAGAAACCATTTGCCTTCTCCCTCACCCCAAAAGGGGTCCCAGAGCTCAGAGAGGGGGGTGGGCAGATGGGAACCCAAAGGGGTGGCATGGACTGGACGGACCCCCGGCTCCTTTACTGCTCTTCCCCCCCCTTATGCCTTGGGAAAAGGTGCAGGAAGGGGGGGAGGGGGGCTCCATGGGACCCCACAAAGCAGCAGAGCCCCGACTGCAGGGAAACGAGGGGACAGGCAGCGTTACCTCCCTTCTGTCTCCCCAGCCTTCAGCCCACAGTTCTTGATGATGGTGGTGATGATGGTGATGATGATGATGAATATTTTTATCCCACCTTTCTCCTTGGAAATGGACCCAAGGTGTCTTACAATAATGAGGGACAATATACAGCCCAGAACATTTAGGACATATTCAAATTAAGAACAGGGAATTAGAAGAGGCATCTTAGAACATTAAAAGGTAATGTTAAAGCTACAAAGAGCACGGCAAAATAAATAAATCCATTTATGAGGGGCAGAAAGTAAACATGGAAACACTGGTGTTCTTATGAAATCAGTCAATGCAGTCATGTATGGTAATTCACATTAGTCAAATAGTAGGTAGTCCCTCATTCACTTATGGTGGGGGTTAGGGTGCCGACCCAAACGGTGGTAATGGAAAATCCACGATATGTGGGTGCTGGGTCTGGTCGTGGCTGGGGGGGGGCTGTTTCGGGCCTCCTAGACTTACCTTCACCTGGCCCTGCCCTGAATGGGTCTCCAACAAGCTTCCCAGGCCTGTCAGAGGCCCCAGAAGTGGTTTCTGGCAAACCGGAAGTGCCTTCTGAAAAACCAGAAGTACTTTCTGAATCACTGGAAACCACTTCTGGGGCTTCCAACAGGCCCACTCGAGGCAGCGCCAGGCTGTGAAATGATTGGGGACCACTGTGTTTCTTTTTTCATGTTCATTAAGCAAGAGAATAAGAAGGGCTGGTGATTATACTAGGGAAGACATATGCTTGGGCATCCCCTGAAGCAAATGGTGAGCCACTCATCGAGACTGAATGCTGGACTGGATGGGCTGTGGTGGTCTCTTCCAGCAAGGCTGTGCTTATGTTCTTAATATGAAGGGGGGAGAGCAGCAGGAACAGAGGAGGACCCAATGCCTTGGCTCCAGAAAGGAAGCCACAGTTTGCAAGGGCTGAGCGGGGAAGGGCAGATTTTGAAGCTGAGGCTCCAGGACTTTGGCCACCTCATGAGGAGGAGAGAGGAGTCCTTGGAAAAGTCCCTGCTGTTGGGAAAGATGGAAGGCAAAAGGAAAAGGGGACGGCAGAGAAGGAGATGGTTGGACAGTGTCATCCATGCAACCAACATGGATTTGACCAAACTCCAGAAAGTAGGAGGGCCTGGTGAGCTCTGGTCCATAGAATCATAGAATCATAGAATCATAGAGTTGGAAGAGACCTCAAGGGCCATCTAGTCCAACCCCCTGCCATGCAGGAACCCCCATCACAGGACTCCCGACAGATGGCCATCCAGCCTATGCTTAAAAACCTCCAAAGAAGGAGACTCAACAACCCTCCGTGGCAGCATATTCCATTGCCAAACAGCTCTAACTGTCATGAAATTCTTCCTAATGTTTAAATTGAATCATTCCCCCCGTGTCCTAGTCTCTGGAGCCATGGAAAACAAACCAGTCCCTTCTTCAATATGACATCCTTTCAGATATTTAAACATAGCTATCATATCCCCTCTCAGTCTTCTTTTTGTAAGGCTAAACATTCTCAGCTCCCTAAGCCATGGGGCCAAGAAGAGCCAGACACAACTGAACAACAACAACAACAACAACAGATTCCAAAGTCCAGAAGTTCCAGAATGAAAGCAATCATTTGTAATCACATCAAAATTCATCTGAGTATCAAAGCAGAAATCTGTTTATTATTGCAATTTCAGGTAACATCAGTTTGTCTAAAATCCAATCCTAAAAGCTTTATTTATCTGTGTTGTTGCTTCTATGATTCATAAGCACAAGAATACTTCAAATATGGCAAACATCCAAGCATCTTACAGCTATGGAAAAACTGTAGGCACAAATACTTGATAATAGAGTGCCTTCTCCTGCCAAGAACTGCCCAAGTCTGTTGTTCTTCCTGACACTGAGGAAGGTCTGGAAGAAAAAAACACACACACACACACCAAGAAGTGGGCCTTCTCGTTTATGGGACCAGCTGCTCTTGGACATCCACCTGGGCCCCTCACTTCAGCCCTGCCACATGTGGGACCCTGGCAACCACTGCTCTTCTTCCACCGGCCGAGGGGCCTCAGAAACCTGCTGCTCTCACACGGGCATGGTTGTTCTGAAGAGAAGCACAGTGCCGGATGTCTCCACCAAGGAGCACCAGGTGTTGGTGCCTCTTTATGTGGTTCCCATCCTAAAACCATAGGATTGCAGATCTGGGAGGGAACCTGAAGGCCTTCTCGCTGAAGCTCTTCTGAGCAGGACATCCACAGCCAGAGCATCTGGCAGGTGGCCCTCCAGGCTCAGTTCACAAATCTCCCTTTCCTCCGGCAGCCCTTTCCGTTGCTCAGCACCTTAGTTCTCTTTCCCTGCGGTGGCAGCAGCAGCAGCAGCAGCACCTCCGTCAAGCAACCCCCAAGTGGCCTGCCCTTGGCAGAGAGGAAAGCAGCGGCCCTTGCCCCCCCCCCCCCCCCGTTGCTGCTCCCTGGCCACCTCTTTGCCTCACAGAATGGAAAGGGTGGTCCTTGTGGTGCTGGAAGGATTCTCTTTCCCCCCAAGGATCATGTCCATCCCTCCGTCCTTCCGTCCTTTTGCTTCCCCCGAGGGCATGGCCTGTTCTGTCTATTGAAACAGAGGGAAGGCCTCCTTTCCTTTCCTCCCTCCACATGCGGGGGGGGGGGGCTGCTTCTTCCTTGCCAGATGTGGGCAGGGCACTCAGAAGGTGGCCACTGCTCCCCAGAGCTTCATTGACCAGCTGACAAACCCGGAAAGGTTTTATGGCAAAGCCGCTGCTCAGGGACTGCCATTGCCATCAGACATGCCATGGCAGGAAGCTTTTACGGATACCCTGGGATGATTTGTGTTATTTTTAAAAGATGGAGGTATAAATTTGGAAGAGAAAACACATGGTAAAGATGGCCTGGTTGGGAGGGGGGACTTTGGTTCAGTGACTTAAGCCCCTCAGAAGGAGAGGGGGCACCTGGCTCATTCCCTTGGTTTTCTGTGCTGTTGTGTGCTCAGCTGGGCCGAGCCTGGCCATCCGCCCGCCCTCCTGTCCCTCCGCCCACCTCCAGGCCGCCGCCGCCGCCCCCTCCCCTCCCCCGGCCAGCCATCCAGCCAAGCCCCCGCTTGACTTTCCGGGGAAGCAAGGAAGAAGGGAAGCGGATCCTTCCTCCGAGCCCTTCTCCCCATTTTGTAGGGCAACCCTTGAAAACCCCCGATCCACGCCCCCCCCACACCCCCGTCCTCCGCTCTGCGGCCCTCTCGTCGACCAGCGGGCCGCCGGAGCTCTCCGGCCTCGGAGGGCTGAGGGTTCGGGGGGGGGGGGGCAGCCGGGCCTCGCCTCCCTTCCCGGAGGGAACCGGGCTGGTGGTGGTGGGGGGGGGGGGGGGCTGCGCCATCCTGCGGGGCTTCCCTCGGATCAGAACTCCGGGGCTGCTGCGCTTGACCTCTCTCTCTCCCGCTCTAGCCTCTCCTGCTCTCTCCCTCAACTCTCTCCTCTCTCTGCTCTCTTCTCTCTCTCTCTCTCTCTCTCTCTCTCTCTCCAGGATCCTCTCTCTCTCTCTCTCTCTCTCTCTCTCTCTCTCTCTCTCTCTCTCTCTCCAGGATCCCGAGGCCGGCAAGGAAACCCGGTAGAGACTGCTGGGCCAGGCAAGCTTCCACCCCCACCCCCACCCTCCACCCCCCACCCCACGCTGCCCGGGTCCTTGTCTCCAGGCGGCTTTCCGCTTTAAGTCGTATCCCCGCTAAGGCTGGCAGAGGGAGGAGAAGCGCCCAACCCCCCCCCCCCCACTCCCTGCAGGCAGCAGGAGGCCGAGGGGCCTAGGAAGCAAATCAGGCAGGCGCTTGGGCTGCTCCCGGTAAGTCCCGGGAAAGGTCTCTCGGATGAACCAGGACGGTCTCCACTGGATGCATGCGTGTGTGTGTGTGGGGGGGACCTGACCTCCCTCCCGCGGAAAGGAGAGAAGCTGAACAGAAAAGCCAGGCCAGAGCGGGCCCAGCAGACTGATGGGCTCCTAGGAGGACACCTAATCTTGACTCAGACCCAGAGTCTTTATACATTAAATCTTTAATTAAAATCCACTTTTCAATTTGGGTCTTTTTCTCCTAGACTCCATTAACAGCATCAATTTGAATGAGGGCTGGAGGAACTTCATCCAAGGCAGGTGGGGAGGGAGGGGGCCTCTTGCCAGGCTCAGCCACGCAGGGTAGACTGATTCTCCATTGCCTTGCCTCTGCTATTTTTGGATTGTTTTTATGGGTTCTTAGGGCATTTTGGGCTACTAGCACCAGAAATGGGGAAAATGAAGCAAAACTATCCCTAATTAATGGTCCCTTTTAGAAAATGAAACGGATGAAAATTACACAGATGCCTCCCCCAAAAGAAACAAAAATGAAACAAAAAGCAGAGTCTTTGCTGTGGGAAATGAAATTTGGAACCACTTGTAAAATTAAACTGTACCTCCCTCAGTCAAAGTGCGGAAGGATCAGGAGAACCCAAACAGTGACAACATCTGTTTGGCATGTATTATTTCTGCGTGATCAAAATTAATGTCAAAGGAATATGCTGAAATAATTGTTAGCTATCAAAATTATAATAATCAGGATAATCAAAGAGTGAGTCCGCAGCACTGCTTTTTCAAGATATAAAAAGCCCTGTCAGAGTAATCAAAATAAGAGCACCAACAGTCACAAATATATCCAGAATAATCAAGGGTAATGTCAGCTGCAATTTGACAATTTCTTTGTTGGTGAGGAACAAATAAGCCCTTTCTGATTTCTTGCAAAGCCAAATGGGTAACTTTAGAAGACCTGCCTGGGCAGCCCCTGGGCAGAACGCCAGAAGGACCAGAGAGAAGCACCCGCAGAGGGGGAGGGGGAGGTCACCCACACCGGGGGGGGGGGGGAAACACCTTTTATTGATTGATTTAAAACATTTCTGCCTTTCCTTTCTCCTTGAAAAGGACCAGGGAAACTCACACCATTCAGCAGCCACATTTAAAGCAAAAAACCCAAGAAGCATTCAAATGCTAGAAAGGATCAAACAAATACTATAATAAAAATGGTAAACATTAGCAACATCAAAACACATTCCAAGCAACAAGGTGCCGCCGTCCATTTAACACACACACGCCAACTCAGGCAGCCAGTCGTTATGGGGAAGCTTGCCTGAAAGGAAAGGTCTCCATCCACTTGTGAAAGGACAGCCAAGGTCAGGCTAGCCTGGCCTCCAGTGGGAGAGAGTTCCAAAGTCTCGGAGAAGCCACAGAGAAGGCCCTATTTTCCCATCTCTCCCCCCCCCACTAAATGTGACCCCCATAACCAGCTGTAGGTAGCAATCTGGGTGCCCTGTTTTTTTAACCTGCTGAAGTTTACAGACACTTTTCAGAGTCAGATCCATGTACAGCCTGTTAAAGTAACTCAACAGGGATGCTAAAGTAAGGTGTGTGTCACCAAGGTCAGAGCAGGCCTCTCCAGGTCTCCAGGTACTGCTGGATCACTAGTTTTAGCAAGTTTAATGCCTGCAGGCCACTCCTGAGTCCTGGGCATCCCGCTTCCCTCAGGGCCACCACTCTCTTTTCTTGGCGGGTGGAACCGGGGCTCCTCCTTTTGATTTCTGTGCTTAGAACAGCTGTGTAACCTGAAGAGGCAAAGGGAAGCGCCCTGGAGGGCAAGCCAGCCTGTTATAAGCAGAGGGCTTCCGTTCATGGCTTTGCTGGAGGGCCGGGGGGGGGGGAGAGGGAGGGGGGGGCTGACGTGGAGGAGAAGGGAGTAATTTCACATGAGAGGAACCCTGAAAAAGAGCAGCTCCCCAAAACAGGCCCTTGGCCTGAGACGGGTGCAAAAGTGGCTCAGTGCTGTAGAGATAACAAGTGGCATTGCCGTTACCTTTCCCCAAATCACAGATTCCAATACTCTTATCACAACAGCCACCAATTGTTCCATTGTGTATATTTGCCAATTAAATTATGAGATGCACAAGGTGGGATTTTCCAACTTGAGTTGAATGCATTTTGAGGTTTGTTCTTAATGCCATCATACCTAACCTTTGTCAAGAGTTCCTCCTTTTGTAGCTATATTGCTTAATGAACATGGTTAATAACAATGTTAATTTCTTGCACTCACAGCCAAGGTGCCTTGTAGGGGAGAGGGCTGCCCTTGGTCATCATGGCCATCACAGCTGAGGCTCCGGGGGCGGGGGTGTCTTGTTTTCCTTTTGTGGAATAGGAATTGCTTGAGGGGGCCAGAACCTCATGGCACAGAGGTTAAACTGCTGCACCGCAGCCAAAACTCTGCTCATGACCAAGGGTTCAATCCCAGGAAGCCATCCTGTGGTTGACTCAGCCTTCCATCTGCCTGAGTTGGCTAAACTCAGTACCCAGCGTGCTGGGTGTGGGTGTGGGTGGGAGGAATGTGTAGCCTGCATAATTAAATTGTAAACCACCCAGAGAGTGCTTTAAGTGCTATGGGGAGGGGGGCAGTAGATGAGCAGAACAGTTTGCTTCAGGCAGCTTCCAATGCAGGATCTGTACAAGGGCTGCTGTGCCTTCCTTTTTGCCAGGGCTGCTGCACTAGACCCATGGGCAGCTCTCCGTGGTCCTGACGGCCTGCGTCCGACTCCAAGGTGTCATCCTGATAGCCACCGGTGTCCCGTGGGCTCCCTCCTGCTCGTGAGGTGGCTGAGTGAGCTGCTGTGGGTGGTGGGTGTAAGACTGGAGGAGCCCTGGGCATGAGGAGGTGGGTGCTCATGCGGTGACTTGAGGCCACGCTCTCGGCCTCAGCCTCTCTCACCTCAGGCCTGTGATCTGTTTTGTCGGAGGGACAGCAGTGGAGGTGGACAGATGGACGAACACACACACGCACACACACACACATGCACACACACACACACACACACACACACACACACACACACACACACACACACACACATGTGCACACCCAGTTGTTGCACGTCTCCACCAGGTGGGGTGTTTCCAGCCCCCCCCTCCCGCCCACCCCCTTTCCAGCCCCACAGCCCCAAGGACACTTTTGACAGAAGGGCTCCTGCCGCTCCCCCAGGAGCTGGTTTCCATTTGCACAAGCAGCCGAAACGGATGGCGATCAAGGAAACCCTACCAATCGCAGGAAGAGTTCTCCATAATTAGCAAACCCAGAGGGTTTGAAGGATGCCTGACAAATCAAACGGCTCTTCAGAGTTCCATGAAAAGGCAGACAGTCTGATAGACGGGCTCTCCAACGGCCTTGGACAGGGAACATCCCCAACACGACGCCTGGAGTTTAGAAAAAGCATTATTCATTAAGGTAAGTGGCAGGTAAGGAAGGAAGGATTTCACCAGGGAAATAAAAAAAACCTGGTTGAGAGTCACAGCGTCCTTTGGAAGCATGACTAAGACACAAGTCCATCTAAATCCGTTGGTGCCAAAATGTTGCCTTGCCCACTGCTGCCCTTCTCCCCCCCCCCACAATCCCCAGGGGCAGACCAACCTCTGGATCTTAACAGTGGCCTGTATTTAGCCTTCCAAAAAAAAAAAAAAAAAAAAAAACCCAAAAACCCAAACCCTTCCTCTACCAGACGCCATTCCTTCTTTGCTGCTCTGCTCCAGGCCTGTGTCCTCAGCCCATGTTTCACCTGGAGCAGTTCCTTGCATGGTGGTCTCAGATCTCTCTCTCTCTCTCTCTCTCTCTCTCTCTCTCTCTCTCTCTCTCTCTCTCTCTCTCTCTCTCTCTCTCTCTCTCTCTCTCTCTCATTCTGGTTTGACAAGGTCGACAAAGCTCCTGCCCAGGAAAGCCTTGTGCATGTGGCAGGTGCTCACGGTGAGGTCAGCCTGGGCTCAGCAGGGCAGGGCAGAAGAGAGGAGAGCAAGAGTAAGAGTGAGACCCTTTGTACACGACCCCTAAACTCCGCCGCAAATGGCTGCCAGCTCCGGAGCTTAAAATTGTTTCCCCACCAGCTCCGGAGTTTACAGATAATTAAGTGCGACCACGCCCACCTAAGCGCGTCCCAGTGCACTTTTCAGGTACCTGCTCTCTGGAGGTGAAAATTCCTGATGCGGATATAACGTAGTGACTGCCCAGCTCTCCTTGCTTCTGTTTGTTCTTTTTTTGCACCCCGCCCCTTTAAGAGATCTGAATGCAGTGCCGGGACGGCAGAACGGAGGTGAGCGGCATTCTTTTCTTCCTTTTTTTCTCCCTCCCCTCACGCAGCCAGGAGTGCGGAGGGGGTGGGAACGCAGGAACAGTGAAAAACCCCTAAGATCTCTGGTCCGAATTTAAGTGGCCAGCGGATCTTAGGGGTCGCGTGAAAAGGCAGTGAGCGAAATAGAGAGAGAGAGAGAGAGAGAGAGAGAGAGAGAGAGAGAGCTGTCCCCCCTCCCACCGACCTCTCAGCTTGCCCAGTGAGGAGTGT
This sequence comes from Phrynocephalus guinanensis, assembly GCA_037367245.1. NCBI lineage: Eukaryota > Metazoa > Chordata > Lepidosauria > Squamata > Agamidae > Phrynocephalus > Phrynocephalus guinanensis. The sequence continues at coordinate 211,950,132 of CM074732.1, read as the reverse complement.
TGTGCTGGTTGTTTTGTTCTCCCTGCAGCCATGGCGGCCCTGTTCCCTGGCCTTTCCCTCTCGGCCGTTGCTTCAGCCTCCCCCAGGCCAGCCTCAAGTGTTCCTGCTCCTCCCCAGCCCTGAACAGGTGGGAGGCCCTCCCCTCCTGCTTTCTTCTTTGTGCCGGTGAAGACCCCGGGAGCCTGCAGAAGAGCCCCCTGTGACCCCAGACGGCGGCCTGCAGGGCTCTGGATATCCCAGAGTCCTCGGTGGGCCCCGGGGCTTCCTCTTTCCCACTGGGCTTCCCTCCCCCCCTCCCCCCCCCCAGGCCAGCCTCTCCCCCCCCCCCACCACCCCCAGGCGGCTTGCTCCTCACCCTCGTCCCTCGCCAGGTGCAAAGACTGATGGGCTCAGCTCGCCTGGGCTCCTTCTCTCGCACTCTTTCCTTGCCTCTTGCCTGTTTTGGCGGTTTGCAGGGTGGGGGCAGAAGGCAGCAGAGGGAACCGGAACGTGGGGCTGGGCCTGGTCCCTTGGGAGAAGGGATGACCCCGTGGCCACCGGCAGCTTTGCCTCTGGGAAAGGGTTGGACCACCAGGCCCACAGAGTCATCAAACTGGCAACACACACTGGAAACCAATTTTTAACAAGTTTAAAACTAATTCAATCTTTTTTTTTTTTTGGTAAAAAAAAAAAGCACATGAAACAGAGGGCACCCCTTGCCAAGGCCTCCTTTCCACAGAAGGTGGGTTGCTGAGCCTGCCGTGGAAATCCTTCGGGCAAAATAAAGTTTCTTTCCTCATTTTTGGTGGGTCTTTTCCTGCTCAAGTTAACAACAGACCAATAAAATTTCAGCTTGCGCCCACTTCAGTCTAATAGCACTTGTAGATGCAAAGTATTTTGCAAAATGAACAATAGTAAGGAGAACCAATTATTACACCAAGAGCCTTGTGGCATGGTGGTTAAAAGGCAGTACTGCAGCTCAAACTACTCCCAACATGGGGTTTCATCCAAAGGAGCCAGGTTGACTCATAGAATCCTAAGAGTTCGAAGAGGCCTCCAGGGCCATCCAGTCCAACCCTCTGCCATGCAGGAACCCCTGTCACATTATATCCGACAGATGGCCATCCAGCCTCTGCTTTAAAAACTCCAAAGAAATAGGAGTCTCAGCCTTTCATCCCTCTGAAGCTGGTAAAATGAGCTCTGAGCTTCCTGGGGTGGGTGGACAATGCGTAGCCTCCATAATTAAATTGTACACCACCTGGTGCTAAAAGTGCTATGGAGGGGGCACTATATAAGCAGCAGGCTTGGCTTGGTTTTGCCTCTCTGCTGGTGATCCTGAGGTCTGGGAGCTTTTAAAGCCTTTGACTGGGAGAGCAGAGGGATGCCGAAAGGGCCTCTGGTGCCATCAGAGGTCTGCCTCCCTCTCTAGAGGTGGAGGGCTGCCAGCCTGGAGCAGACTCCCCTGTTTCTCTGGGGCTAATTGGGTGCCTGGGCAGAAGGTGGGGTGAGCATCGTCAGATTGCCTCTCAGAACCCGTGCCCCTGAAGAATCACAGGACAGGGGGAGTTTGTTTTCAGAAATATGGCTTGTGGGAGAGATAGAGAGATAAGAGAGAGAGAGAGAGAGGCCTGGGGGGTTGGAGCCCATAGAAATGACCCCAAATAACACTTGGCCCCTGGTGCCCAGGAGTCTAGCCTTGGCTTCAGAACCCGCATTAAAGAGCTCCCGTTTCCACCAGAGGAGACCCAGAGACCTGCCTGTTGTCCAGAAGGCCAGGACACCCGCCTAGCCAGGACCGGCACAGAGGCAGCGGGAGTGAGCAGTCGTCGTGATTCCTGGCCACGGCAGAGCCAGGGTGCCCAAGCAGCGGCCTGCAGTCTGATCCCAGGCTTGTGGGAGCATCCGGAGTGGGCGAGGCTGTGCTTTAATGCAAGGCAAACTGTGCCTTAAAATATCTTAAATGATCTGCTTTATGCATCATGCATTTCTGTGGAGCACTTCATGTTGCTACAGGGTTGTTCCCTTGTGGGTTATAAATTGAACATAAAAACTGAATCCATAAATAATGGAGGAAGATGGTCTCTCTCTGTTTCAGAGGCTCAAATGCCATCATTCCCTGAATTTTGAATCAAAACCTCTTTGAAAAACAAATATGAGGCCAAAGCCCTCTTGGAGGCTCTTTGCAGGCCTTCCTAGAAAGAGTTTCTGATGGAACAAACGGCAAGGAGGGCTCTTACAATGAGAGTGAAACTCCACTGTGCCTGAAGACGCACCATGGGAGAATGGCAGGGGTTCAGGAGGATCTGGAGGAGCCCTCCCTCCAGATTACACACACACACACACACACACACACACACACACACACACACACACACAGAGAGAGAGAGAGAGAGAGAGAGAGAGAGAGAGAGAGAGAGAGAGAGAGAGAGAGAGAGAGAGAGAGAGAGAGAGAGAGAGAGAGGAGTCTGGAATTTCCATTATGCCCATTATGGGACAGTTTACTGGTGGCCGGTGGCCTCTATTTTCAGAAGCAATCTGCTTTCATGAGAGGCCTAGCTGCCATTTGTATGCCAGCTTTCTGCCTCTCACTAGTGCCAAGATCATGAGGAGACAGCTCCGACATCAAGCGCTGGGCAAGCGGTGGGCAGAGAAAGGGGACTGGAAAAAAACCCTGCAGTGGTGGCCCAGGTCTCCTCCCAAGCCGGCTGGTGGGTCAGGCCAGGGGACTCGGCCGAGGGAAAAGATGCCGCACAGCAGGAGGAGCTCTTTCCGCCTCCCTTCTTGGGTCCCTCTCACTGGGTGGGGGGGGGCAGAGGGGACCCCCTTCTTTCCACCAGGTCCTTCCTTGGAAAATGGGAAGATTGGGGTGGGGAGCAGGGAGGGGGGGGGTGAAAAAACCCCTTACTTTTTTGGAAAATTTGAATAGCAAGGGAAGGAGAGAGCTTGTGAGACCGACAGGTGTGAAAACCTTCATTGCTTGCGTTTGCCAGTGTTGTCTCGCTGTCACGCTGAAGGTCCTCCTGACTCTCATCTGAACTGGGTTGCAAGGCTGAATTTTTTCCACCCTAAAATGGTTTGCATCACTTAAGGCCAGCTCCCCGCTGGAGTTGGTTGTGGGCCCAGGTGCTGTTTGTTCGGAGATGGCAGCCTCGGGATACGTTGCACCTGCAGCCAAGCATAGGCCAGCTTATTTATTTATTTTATTTATATATTTTTACAACTTATATGACACCCACTACCCAAAGGTCTCTGGGTGGCTTACAATCAAAGAATTAAAACAGTTAAAACATCAAATATTAATAAATAATTAAAACAATAATAAAATCCTTACACTAAAATCCTTACACTAAAATTGCTGTCAGAGGACCCACAGTCTATATTGTATCAATTAAAAAAACTTGTGTGGTTCAGATGGCTCATGTGGAGGGGGAGGGGCATCCTTGGTTTTCCCCTGTTGTCAAAGCCGCACACCCTCCTTTGAGGCATCAGAATGACTCTGGAAGAGGAGAAAACATGTCTACCCACAGACAAGGACCCAAACACACACTGGATCTCCTTCCAGAACCAACCTGGTCTCAGTGGGGAAGCCATGCCTGGCCTTCAGAAGGAGGGACCATAGTCAAGTGTCTCTGAGCTGGCCACTAGGCCCATCTCCTTTCTGGGAAGGACAGACCTGTGGGGCCTCCATCCCTCTTGGGAGATCACCTGCAGTCTAAGACTCAGGCTACACAAGTCACACCGGACAAGAGTGCCACTTCCACAGCAATGGGAAAGGGAGGGCCCCCCAGCCCCCAGCTACTCCAGGCGTGGCATGGCTTCCAAATCTGGCACCAAGCAACCCCAGTCTCCAGTGTGGGGGGTTTCTGTTCTGCCCTCTCAATGTGGCTGCTGCTGTGGTTGTGATGCCACATGCTCCTGGTGGTGGCCATTGCACTCAATGATCACAGGGCTTTTACTTGGCAGGGGGAGGGTTTGCCCCACCATCTCTGTCGAGGGCAAACATGAGAAAAGGACATCGGAGTTACATCATGGTGTGTGTGCACACTGCAGTTGAAATTTTAAAAATCCTAATAAAATAATAAAGGGCGTTTATACACGACCCCTAAACTCCGGGGCAAATGGCTCCCAGCTCCGGAGCTTAAAAATGTTTACCCACCAGCTCCAGAGTTAACAGGAAATTAAGTGCGACCCCGCCCACTTTAGCGTGTCCCAGCACAGCTTTCAGGTACCTGCTCTTTGGAGGTGAAAATTATTTGATCCGGTGTAAGGATAGTGAGTGCGGGGCTCTCCTTGCTTCTGTTTTTTGTTTTTTGGCTCCCGCCCCTTTAAGAGCTACTTTTACAGAGACAAGAGGCAGAACGAGGTGAGAGGCATGCTTTTCTTTCTCTTTTTCTCCCTCCCCTCAGGCAGCCAGCAGCCAGGAAGTGCGGAGGGGGTGGGAACACAGGAAGAGCGACGAACCCCTAAGATCTCTGGTCCGAATTTAAGTGGCCAGCGGGTCTTAGGGGTCGTGTAAAAAGACCCAAAAATGCCCATAGTACAGTTCCAGTGATACAGACCAAACAAACAAACACAAAGTCTTTCCACCTGCAGAGAAGAAAGAGGAAGGGAGGGAGCAGAGACAAATAATGCAAACAGGATGGGCATTAGGAATGTTTAGAGCTTCCTTTTTCTGAAGGGCAAACTAGAGCTGTTTTCTCCCATCATATAATACATATTGCGTGAATCTAGTGTTTTCAAAAAAATCAGAAGATTACTGTAAAGTCTCTAAAGCACAAAATGTAAACACAGGAAGAAAAATTATGAAACAGAGGTTGTCCTACTTTGGACTGTCAGAACCTGATAAGGAGGCCTGATTTCCCAGGTGTCCTACAGAGATTTATAGACCTCTCAGGCAAGGAACAGAAGCCTATGATTCATCATTGCTGAGATTATCTCAGTATAAGATTAATTCCAGAATGAAACCAGACTATCAGTGATAAGCATTTCCAAACTCATCTGAGTATCTCATTCTAAGTTTTTAAGCCAAGGTTGGATGAGTTTCCCATTGTTAGATGCCATGGTCATATGCAAACCAGACCTCCAATTAGGACACAAGGTCTACAGAAAACCCACCCACACAGACTGGCACCTACACAAAAATTCCAACCACCAACCACAACAAAAAAGCGCATAACTAAAACACTTGTAGACTGTGCAAACCAAAGCTGTGAAGCTGAATTCCTCAGCACTGAACTCAGCCAACTGAATTAGGCCCTATAGGCAAATGAATGAAAGAATGAAATCAAAAGAGCCATCAAACTGAAAAACAACACTGAACTGATGAAGAAAAACAGCCCCCAACAAACAAAGTATTTCTTCCATACATAAAAGGAGTCATGGACTGCATGGGCAAAGTGTTGAAAAAACACAACCTACAAACAGTAATTAGACTTAGCACAAAAATACAACAGATGCTACAGTCAGCAAAGGACAAAAGGAACCCACTCGCCACTGCAGGAGTATACTGGATACCTTGTAGTTGTGGCCAGGTATATATTGGGACCACAAAGTGCAGCATCCAGACCAGAAACAAAGAACATGAAAGACAGTGCAGACTAAAACAACCAGAAAAACCAGCAGTAGCTGAACACACCCTGAAACAAACTGGACATGAAATCCTCTTCCAGGATACAGATGTAATGGACAATACTACCTGTTACTATGTCAGACTGCACAGGGAAGCCATTGAAATCCACAAATAGAAGTGCAGCTTCACCAGAAAAGAAGAAACTCCAAAACTGAACAAAGCCTGGCTTCGAGTACTGAAAAGTACAGCCTGCAAAAGATAAAAGTTCAATGATTTCCACACAGCCACAAGCACCAGTAATCAGTTCACTTCACACAACAGAACTGCTAACAATACCCATCAACCACAGAGAAGGATGGCCACTCCCCCTGATAGCAGTGAAACATCTTAACCCCTTCACATCACAATATGAGTAACACCTATTATCTTGCATAGGATGTTTTTCCTTTCCCTCAAGTTCCTTGAGCTCCTTCTCCTCTGAAGATGCTGGCCACAGAGACCAGCAAAACATCAGGAAGAGAAACTTCCAGAATTTAACCAAACAGCCCGAAAAACTCACAACAGCTATCAGATCTCAGCGGTGAAAGCCTTCAAGAATACATTTTTAGAATACTTCATAGACTCATTGTGAGGGAAACTTCTCAGATGGGAAGAGAGGGACCCCTGCACGCCCAGCTGAGTGGATGGAGAAGCCAGGGCAGAAAGGGGAACCTGAGAAACAACTGACAGTGACACCTGTGGAAAGGTTTATGTTACTGAAGGAATACTATGACGCCCTCAAAATAATTGAGCAGCAGAAGGAAAGGGAGAAGGAAAATGACCCGGGTCTGACCGGAAGTGGAAAGAAGGACATGGCGGGAAAAGCTGACCAATCTGCTCCGGTGGAGGTGGGGTTCGGGACTTGTAAGAAGGGAGCGGGACGAAAGCTTCCAGAAGGATGGGAGTAGGTGTGGATGGAGGATCCCTGGACAGAGAACTGGGAACAAATGATGATGGCCCATAAAGAGGCTGAAAGTTATAGGCGCCGGGCACACAGACGAAAGTACTCTTATTGGGGGGAGAGGGAGTATTGAGAATACAACAGGAAATGCAAGGAGATCCGCAAGGAGATTGAGCTGGAAGAATGGCTGGGAAAGATCTGGATGGAAGTCAAGGCCAGGACGCTGGACACCCGAGAGAACATGACCAGGAGACCCGACTATCCTTTACGTACACCCCAGCGGAGACCCCCTGGTCCCAGGTCCACTTCGGAAGTTGGGATACAAGTGGGAAAACCCCAACCCTCTGTGAAGGAGATTGGGATACAGATGGAGGGGCTGAGGCTTTCGGAGAGGGAGGAGGAGAGCAGTGGTGGAGCCGTTTACCCACAAGTGATGGTGGGGAACTTGATCACATTCTAGAAACCCCGACTTACAGCGGAAAGAATAACCCGTTCATGTCTGATGTTAAAGATGTTGAAACTGTAGTTAGAAAGAAGACTTCGTTTATTGTTGATGAACCCAATAAAAGTTCTGTTTGTTTGTTACGAGAGATGCCTTCTTTAAAGTTTGAAGGGCGGGAAGCCTGGACTAAGACTGAACCCTCACACTCATAAAATCATAGAGTTGGAAAAGAACTCAAGGGTCATCCAGTCCAACCCCCTGCCATGCAGGAATCCCCATCACAGTATCCCCAACAGATGGCCATCCAGCCTCTGCTTAAAAACCTTCAAAGAAGGAGACTCCACCACCCTCCTTGGTGGCAGCATATTCCACTGCTGAACAGCTCTAACTATAAGAACATAAGAAGAGCCATGCTGGATCAGGCCAAATGCCCATCTAGTCCAGTTTCCTGTATCTCACAGGGGCCCCACCAAATGCCTCTGGGAGCACACTAGACTAGTTACCTGTCTCCTGATACCACTCCTCTGCATCTGGCCCTTGAATTACCCTGGGTTTTTTAAAGCCTGGCGATTACACGTCTCCATCAAGGTTTGTAACCTGTGATGGACTTTTCCTACAGGAATCTGTCCAATCCCTTTTTGAAGGCATCCAGGCCAGATTCCATCACCACATCCTGTGACAGGGAGCCGTCATGAAGTTCTTCCTAATGTTCAAATGGAATCTCTTTTCCTGTAGTTTGAAACAGCTGCCCTGCATCCTAGTCTCTGAAGCCATGGAAAACAAGCCAGGCCCCTATTCAATAAGACATCCTTTCAAATATTTAAGCATGGCTATCATATCCCCTCTCAGCCTTCTTTTTAAAAGGCTAAACATTTCCAGCGCCCTAAGCTGCTCCTCAGAAGACATTTCTTCCAGACCTTCAACCATCCTGGTCGTCGTCCTCAGCACCCGCTCAAGGTTTGAAAACCCACTTCAACAGTCTCAAAATTGTAAAAGGTAAGAACAAGAAGCTTTTTTTAACCTCCAGTGGAAGGCATGAAAAAGTGTTTAAACTTTTAATTGTAAATGTCAGAGTTTTGTGCTATTTGATCAGCCAGCAGAAGCAATACTTGTTGAATAAATAGTTAGCCGGAGACAGAGTTTTCTTAAAACCAAAGAAGCTATATCCCAAACTGTACAAAAATATAACACAGCATCATAGAACTTATATAAAGTTCAACAAAGCATAGAGGGAAAAGTTACATTAGTACTGATAGAAGTGGTTTTTAATATAGTCTATAGTCTATAAGCTGTCATTGTAGATAAAATGGCAGTACTTTGGTTCTATCTTTAATTCGGCTCTGTGTCCCTTAAGTCACCTCTCTCCCCTTCACTGAACTGTGACTCAAAGCACTACACTTCTCCCCCAAGCCTGTGTTGTGAGATACCAGGCCATAAAATTACTGGACAAACACTTATCTGTGTGGGAAGATCACTGGTAGAGGAGGTCAGCAAGAGAGATAAGCCAGACATCCGTCGAAGCATCGATTTATCGCTAGAGCTGTCAAACGCTTTCGCTTGCGAAGCGCTGAGTTCCGAGAACTGCAGGACAGGTGGCGCCAAAGGGCAAGATTAATAGTGTCCGCTGTGTGTTTCCTTTGACAATTGATTTGTAACCAGGTGATAACCATGTATCCTTTGTAGTTTCTTTGTTGTTCCGCGGGTGATTTACGGCGTCCAGATGTGTCCTTGTTTATTCTGATAAGGGGGGGAGTACTGAGGGAATGTTTCCTATAAAGTCTATAGAGTTTCTTTGTTCATTGCCCCAGTTTTCCGACTGAATTCGGCTGGGTGCCTCGCTGCAGCGAATTAAAGCCTTTTCTCCATGTCTTTGAACCTTGGCGTGTTTCTTTCATCTCTCGGCTCCCGTAATAGCAGCAAGGTAACCCGGGGTGTAGCTTTCATCTGGGGGCTCGTCCGGGATTGCCCTCCTTTTTTGGAGCGAGGGGCCAAGCCAAGCGGTTCCGAACAGCCAGCGGTGGATGAAGAGCTCCAGTGCACACCTTTCCATTTGAAAAGGGGAATTTCTCGTTCAACGTGGTGGCGGAGATGGTACCGCTCGGGGAGAAAACGTTGGCCGGCCGGAGAGGGGACCTCTTGAGAGATTTGGTAAGATATGGGACCGGTCCAATGTGGGAAGAGAATTTGTTTCTAATTTCTTAATTTTTGGGTTGAGCCCCTGGTGTGTAAAAGGGTAACAGAACGACGGTTCTAAGGTTTCTGGGGGAGGAGAGGAGCAGTGCTCTAACATCCCGTGTGTAATAAGGGAACCTATTTGGTGTGGACAGCGAGAAGGAGCTCTTAGCTGTCAAAGTAGACTAGCGGAAAAAGGTTTTTCAATAGGTAGGGGGATCCAGACTAGGTTGGGAGGCGGTTTGAAATGTGGGTGATTTGTGTAGCCACTGACCCAATGAATGTGTGAATGCGTGGAAGGTCGGAGTCTAGCATCTCCTTGGCCGAGCGACGTCTGGATTGTGCATTTTCTGTCTGCGGGCGACCCAGCAGATCACAGTCAGTATCGAGTGTTGTGTGTATGAAAATTGTTTAAAGAGTACAGGAGCGGGTCAAGTGGCATTGTGTGGGAGAATATAGGAATACAGTTCAAATAAAATCATTAAAAATCATGGGGCAAAACTCCAGCAAACCCACAACTCCATTAGACTGCTTCCTTTTGAATTGGCACACGGCCACCAAGAATTATGATTTCGGCATCAAAATGAAAAAGGAAAGAATGGAGACTTTATGTCAAATAGAGTGGCCAGTGATGCAAATAGATTGGCCGGCTCAAGGGACCTTCAATGAGAGTATTATTAGGCAACTGTGGTTAAAAATTCTTAAGAACTGCCCTGAACACATTCCCTACATTGAGGTTTGGAAAGGAAATGTGAAGAAAAATCCCTCATGGATCCAATTTTGTAGAGAATTGCCACCACAGGCTAAGTTGTTAGCCTTAAAGAAAAAGGAGGCAACTTTAGAAAGTCACCCTGAAGATTATGATGTTTTTACCCCACCGCCTCCTTACGCCAGGGATTCCGGTGGTTCCCCCCGCAGCACCACCTCCTCCAGGTCCAGCGCCCGCTTCCCCTCCAAAGGCACCCCATGTAGATGGTAATCTTCCCATATCTAAAGATCTTCCACAACCAGGACCTTTTAGCAAATTTCCTAAAGATGAGCCTGAAGCAGGAAAAGGAGCCCCTAAAATAGATGAAAAGGATGATGATGAGGAGGAGGAGAGCGAGGAGCAATTTCGCCATAGAATAAAAGGAAATGTTGAATGGGGTGAAGCGGACCATCAAAGAGTGGCTGATTTGATTAAGAAACACCAGGAATCAGTGATGGGAGTAGGAAATCATGCATTAGAAGCGGCAGGGGAACGAAACTGGGCAAAAAGACAGTGATATCTCTTAAGGGCATATGATGCAGCAAGGAGACATGAGGAATTCCTTGAGAAAAAGAGGATTGAGGAGGAGGCAAAAGTCATGCCTTTAAGGCGAGTGTACGACCCCTTCACCCAAAATCAGCAGGGTCCCCGCACATATTCGATGCAGCACGTCCCGTTTACCTCAAGTGATATTATAAATTGGAAAAACACCCTTCCAAGCTTAGAGGATGACCCTGACAAGAATTTTGAAACTATGTCCAGTATTTTTAAGGTGTACATGCCCACTTATGAGGATGTGCAGCACCTTGTGAGAGGCTTATTTAATTCAGAAGAGACCCGGAAGATTTTCGAGGAGGCTAGGAAATCTCGCATAGCTTTGGGGGACACTCCTGCACAAGCGGAAGCCGCTGTTCCGATAAATACTGCACCAGATTGGGACTATAATGCAGATGCAGGGCGCACTGCTTTGAGAAATTATCATACGGCAATACTTCAGGGCATCAGAGCAGCAGGCAGGAAAAAGATTAATATGTCAAAAGTGAACGATATAGTGCAAAAACAAGATGAGTCCCCAGGAGCTTTTCTGGACAGATTGTACCAGGCATTTAGAAGATATACTCCCATTAACCCTGAAGATCCTGGAATGGAGAATATAGTGAAGACAGTTTTTAAAGCTCAATCTGCTCCAGATATTCGAAAAAGAATTCAGAAAGAGGCCAATTTTATGGGACAGACATTGCAGTGGATGCTCCAATTGGCGCAAACTAAATTCAATAACAGGGAGGAAGATCAAAGTTGCCCAAAAGGTAAAGGACAGACTAAGAAAGTGATGGCTCTGAATCAAGTTCCCGAGCCCCGCAATTTTAATGCCCCAGGGAACCGGCGTGGGCCATTATTAAAAAATCAATGTGCACTATGTGGACAGACTGGACATTGACGTAGAGATTGTTACAGGAACCCCGAAAATCAAAGGTGAGTAGGCTTTAATCAAGGTCCGCGCCGCCCCTGGCAGCTGCCAGCTTTTGAGAGGTATCTAGCATCTGTTTCATCCGGCTTTAATCAGCAAGGAAATCGACAATCAGCGCCTGGCCCCTTTAACTATCAACATTTCCAGGTGAATCAAGGACAAGCTAGCCAAATTCAGCCCGTAAGTCAGATTCAAGCGCAATCAGCTCAGGCTCAGCAAGCCCCCCAAAGAGGACAGGGTCCAGCCTGGACGCCACCATACCAGAACATGATGGTTCTGGAAGAAGATGTCCCTTACTGAAGGGGACAGGGCTTTAGTTCCCGTGAGCCCTCGGTCAGTTTTCAAACCGGGAACGAATCTGTCAAATTTCTCGTGGATACGGGAGCTAGTCATTCAGTGATTCCTCAGCTTGTTAAACCTATAGACAGGACTCTTTCAATTAGTGTAATGGGAGCCACAGGAAAGGCGCAGCGTGCTTATTTCATGCAGCCTGTACAGTGTAAACTAGGGGGGCAGATTGTCCAGCACAAGTTTTTACACATGCCAGATTGCCCTATTCCTTTGATGGGACGAGATCTGCTATTTAAATTAGGAGCTCAAATCACCTTCACTCCCAAGGGAGAAATTCATTTGACAACTGATAACAAGGAATCAGAAGGTGAAATGTGCTTAGAATATCCCTTAAGAGAGAGATGGCGTTTGATGGTGGTTCAAGAAGAGCCAGCGCAGTTGTCTCAAGATTTCCTGGACAGAGTCAACCCTGAGGTGTGGGCAGAGGATAACCCCCCCCAGGCATGGCACGGAACATTCCTCCCATAGTTGTCCAACTTAAGCCATTTGCAGGTCCAGTTTCAGTGCCACAGTATCCCATTGGGAAAGTCGCAGCAGAAGGGATTTGGGTCCACCTTAAGAGACTGATAGATTATGGCATCCTTGTTCCGTGTCAGTCACAATGGAACACTCCTTTGTTGCCGGTTCAAAAACTGGATGGGACATTTCGCCCGGTGCAGGACCTCCGTTTGGTGAATGAGGCTATCGACCCTCTTCATCAGAATGTTCCGAACCCTTATACAATTTTGAGTTTGATACCACCAGAAGCAGCTTATTTCACGGTTTTAGACTTGAAAGATGCATATTTTTGCTGCAGGTTAGCGCCACAGAGTCAGCACATCTTCGCTTTTCAATGGGAAGACCCCCAAACAGGCACAAAAACTCAATTCAGATGGACCCGTTTGCCTCAGGGGTTCCGAAATTCCAGTACATTGTTTGGGGGGGCCCTGGCGTCAGATCTTGCCAATTTCCCCCGAAAACCTGGCCAAATAGTCCTGCAATATGTAGATGACATTTTTGCGGGAGCGGAAACCAAAGAAGGCTGTGAGCAGCTCACAATTGATCTTTTTAACCATTTGGCAGCAGCAGGTTATAGAGTAACCAGAAAGAAAGCCCAAATTTGTCAAAAATCAGTGCGCTACTTAGGTTTTGACATTTCCCAACAAAGACGCCAACTTCGCGATGAGCGGAAGCATTCAGTTATTCAAATCCCCGAACCAAGAAATAGGAGAGAACTCAGAGGATTTTTGGGAGCAGCTGGGTTTTGCCGTATCTGGGTTCCAAATTTCAGCCTTTTAGCAAAACCTCTGCATTTAGCAATAAGAGGAAAAGAAAGTGATGAGTTCCTGTGGGGTCTGGAACAAAGAGAGAGCTTTAAAGCAATCAAACAGGCTTTAATAGAGGCGCCCGCTCTTGGTCTCCCAAATCCAAACAAGCCTTTTACCTTGTATGTCGATGAGGAAAATGGAGTGGCAAAAGGAGTTCTGTGTCAGAAATTAGGAAGTTGGTAGCAACCAGTAGCTTATCTATCGGAGCAAGGACTTCCGTATTGTATGCGTGGAGTTGTGGCGCTGGCAGCACTTTTAAAGAAAGCGGATAAATTCACTTTCGGACAATCCACAGTGTGTATCACAAAGCATGCAATTCTACCCTTGTTAGACGCCAAAGGAGGCTATCATTTGTCCCAGACTGCCATGATGAAATGTCAAAAATTATTTTCAAGAACGGGTCTTACATTCCAGACAACGGAGGGTTTAAACCCGGCAACCCTTCTTCCCATAAGTAATCAACCGGCCACTCATGACTGTATCCAGACATTAGACAAAATTTATTCATCTCGACCAGATCTTCGCGATACCCCTCACCCACAGTGGAGGACTTGGTTCGTGGATGGTAGTAGTTCAGTGATTGATGGAAAGAGACAGGCAGGATATGCTATTGTGGAATTAGAAGACATTGTAATTGAAGCTAAGCAGTTGCCCCCAGGAACTTCAGCTCAATTAGCTGAACTGATAGCTCTCACTAGGGCATTAGAACTGTCAGAAGGAAAAAATATTAATATCTATACAGATTCCAAGTATGCCTTTCTCACACTTCACGCGCATGGGGCACTTTGGAAGGAACGAGGTCTCCTTACTTCCGAGGGGACCTCAGTAGCACACCCTGATATTTTGTTACAACTCTTAGATGCTGTATGGAAACCCAAAGAAGTGGCAGTCATTCATTGCCATGGGCATAAGATTGGTCCAGGGCTTGAAGCGAGAGGGAACAGGTTGGCAGATCGCATTGCCAAGCAAGCAGCCCAGGGTGCAGTTGAGATGCAACTTAGTCTCATTCCAATTGACATTTTGCCACCAGACCCACCATGTTATTCGTCCGCTGAGGATGAGTTTGCTGAGGAACAAGAGTTTGACAGGATGCCAAAGGGCTGGTACAAATTGCCAGGTGGACAGTTGTGGGTTCCAGAAAGTTTAGCCTGCCAGGTAGTTCAAAGTCATCATGACAGCACTCACCAAGGTCCCGAAGTGGCTTACCAACATTTGAGCCCATATCTTTATATAGCCAAGCTTCGTCAGTTAGCTTCAAATATTTCCCACAGGTGTGTCACCTGCCAAAGGAACAATCCCAGAACTGGACCTTTGCCACCTCCTGAAATTCGGTATTGTGGGAAAGAGCCCTTTGAGGATATGCAGTTGGACTTTACAGAATTGCCAAGATGTGGACTTTATCGTTATATGCTTGTGCTAGTGTGTACATTTTCAGGATGGGCGGAGGCTTTTCCAACAAAGACTGAGAAAACTAGTGAAGTGGTCCGCTGCCTCTTGCGGGATCACATCCCGAGGCATGGGATACCCCGCACTTTATCCTCCGACAATGGTCCAGGGTTCATCCATCATGTTTTGCAAGGACTGGCTAAGGCACTGCATATTAAATGGAATTTACATACAGCATACCGGCCCCAGAGTTCAGGACAAGTGGACAGGATGAACAGGACTTTGAAGAGCCATTTGTCAAAACTCACACAAGAAACAGGCAAAGGCTGTGTGGAGATGTTACCTATTGCTCTCTTTAGGAGCAGGACTACCCCTTCAAGTCAATCAGGCATTTCCCCATTCGAACTTGTATATGGCAGGCCAGTTCCGATTTCATGTGGCTTGCGTCCAGAGAGTATAGCTTCTTTGACACATGTTAAATATCTTCAGAAGCTTGGCCGATCTCTTCCTTACACAGGTGGACCCTTGGACGACTGCCCGTGGTTTTGCAGGAGCCCCTTCATTGTTTTGAACCGGGAGATTCGGTTTGGATCAAGGATTGGAATCAACAGCCTCTGCGCCCGAGGTGGAAAGGTCCCTTTACGGTGTTATTGTCGACGCCAACGGCTGTCAAAGTCTCCGAAGTGAGTGCCTGGATTCATCACACTTGCGTGAAACGAGCTGCCCCAGCGAGCGAGGGAGAAGAGTGGACGGTTCGAGCCAACCCAGATGACAACTTGAAGCTGACCTTTAAGAAAGTTACTTCAGACATAGGGAAGTCAAAGTAAAATATTGGCTTCCTATGTGTGTGTGTGGCGAGAGGTTTCTTTGATAAGAAGACTTGACTTTTTCCTTTCAGCCTTTGAATTTCCCGCCTTTCAAATCCGCCCCTCTACAAGAAGAGGAGGGAGAGGGTTTCTAACAAGAAGGCGAGCAATTTCATTTGGCTGTTAGCTAGTACAACATTTATTTTGTGCGAGACTGTGCTTTAAAAGTGCCCTGTTTCTTTCTCCTTTGAAGCCGAATAGTGTTTCCCTTTAATTTCCTTGAAGTGTTGCAGCAGACGAGACAGCGCGCCGGTAGCGCAGCAGCTGTCAAAGAGCGTTCTACGAGCTGTCAACGAACGTTCCATGAACTGTCATAAGCTCCGCAGCTGTCAAAATTCTTAAAGGGACCTGAACACTTATGTGGATTGACATTCCTAATTGGGTTTGGTTCGCCATTTCTCCAATGTATGTGTTGGGAGTGCTATTAATCTGTTATAACTGGAAGCGAAGGTTTTGTGGGATGTCTAAATCAGTGGAAATGATTGTTCTTTTATTTCTGATACCAGTTTGTTTAGCTGTTAAGTCTGAGGGTATAGAAGAATGTACCCCATGCATTATAGCTGCTAGTCAAGGCAGTAGAGTAATAAATACCCTGTTATATTACACTCAAAAGCCAGCAGAGTGCAAGCAAGCTGGAACCACATGTTTGAATCAAGACATGATGTATCATATATGTGAAAGTACATCTGGAGATTATTTGTGTTATAAGCCTGAGGTCCCAGCTAGATTTAATTATACTGTGTGGGCTGGAATGGCCAGAACTAAAGAGCCCAGAAGGGACAACCCAGAAGGTGGTGGACTCCTGTATTATGTGAACTCCACTACTGTGTTAAAGCATAGTGGCAAACGGGCAGTAATATGGTTCAATGCCTGTGACGCCCTTGGAAAAGGCAAGGGAACCCGTTGTGGATCCACAGCATGTGTAAATACATACAAATCTGAATATAAGTATTTGTGCTACCCTCATGAAGGTGCCAGAGCAGGTAACCCTGAAGTTTGGGCACCATGTGGTTCAAACAAATTATGTTCAGGATGGGGATGTGTGTGTGCTTTTACAGCTGGAGGATATCCAGGTTGTCCCCATCTTTCACAGTTCAGAAGGATAGGAGGAAACTATGTCAGTCTAGTAATTAGTGGCACACATCCCTCTGTTCAAGTGTATGGTTTTGGAATTGATGGATCTGGTAAGGACCCAGTTACT
Organism: Phrynocephalus guinanensis; assembly: GCA_037367245.1. Taxonomy (NCBI): domain Eukaryota; kingdom Metazoa; phylum Chordata; class Lepidosauria; order Squamata; family Agamidae; genus Phrynocephalus; species Phrynocephalus guinanensis. The sequence continues at coordinate 211,933,703 of CM074732.1, read as the reverse complement.
TATTTGACAATCACTCGTGCAGAGGTGAGAGATGGAGAAAAGAAAAGCCATTCTTGGTCAGTGGAAAATGCTGTAGAGAAACTGAAGGAGAGTCCTTTTGAAATTTCTCAGCATGCCAAGAATTTATTTCTGGAAATGGCTCAGTCAATAGCCACAGAATTAGGAGTTACAAATTGTTATGTTTGTGGGGGCATGAATTTTGGTGAAGACTGGCTTTGGGAGGCGATGGAAGTCCCCCCACAATTGTATAATAACATGTCAAAAATTGGTAGCATTACCAAGAGAGCCCAATCTCAGAATATGACATGGACCATCACATCTCAGTTAGTGGGTCGTGTTTGTTTTTCTCGAAATGGTTCTATTCCAGTGGGTTATTTAACCTGTATAGGAACCTGGGAAGATGGCATTTGGACCTCACCTTCCAATGCTCCACAACCAGAGAAGTTTAATGTCACTTTATTGCCATACCTATACTCAGCAACTTCAAAGGTATGGGAAGCCCCTATGAACATGTATTGGATCTGTGGAAATTTGGCTTATGAATATTTGCGTTATTCATGGTCTGGTTCTTGTGTGCTAGGATTCATAAAACCATCATTCTTTCTAGTCCCAATAGAAACTCAGCAGTATTTGGCTGCTCCAGTGTATGGCCCTTTAAACAGGAAAAAGCGTGATGATACTCCCTTTGCAGGTTTTGCTTGTAAAAATCCAGAAGAATATGAAGGAGATATTTGGGACTCAGAGAGAATTGTTTGTGTTTATGGGCCTGCCACTTGGGCTGCAGACGGGTCTTGGGGGTACAGAACCCCTATCTATATGTTGAATAGAATTATTAGGCTACAAGCAGTTTTGGATTTGGCGGGCCAGCTCATCACTTCCGCGTTAACTACTATAGCGGCAGTGACAGATCAATTAAGAACAGCTGTTTATCAAAACAGGCTCGCTCTCGATTATTTATTAGCATCTGAGAATGGCGTGTGTGGAAAGTTTAATTTAACGAACTGCTGTCTTAAAATTGATCCTGTGGGCAAGGTTGTGACTCAGCTTGCCACGGAAATTAAACAGTTAACTTTTAATCCAATGCAAGAATGGAGGGGTATGCAATGGCAATGGTTAAATGATTTCATGCCACAAGCCTGGATGAAAACATTAGGAAGTTTATTAATTGCTCCTTTATGTCTTCTTTTATTCCTTTTGATTTGTATTCCTTGTCTGTTGCGATTTGTACAGTCGACTGTTTCAAAGGTTGTAGAGAAGACAGCTGCTCCTAAACTGATAGCTTTGTTACAGGATTATGAAGCCCTTCAGATGGACGACTCAAAGTGAGTGTCCATTTTGAAGAGGAGGGAATGATAGAAGTGGTTTTTAATATAGTCTATAGTCTATAAGCTGTCATTGTAGATAAAATGGCAGTACTTTGGTTCTATCTTTAATTCGGCTCTGTGTCCCTTAAGTCACCTCTCTCCCCTTCACTGAACTGTGACTCAAAGCACTACACTTCTCCCCCAAGCCTGTGTTGTGAGATACCAGGCCATAAAATTACTGGACAAACACTTATCTGTGTGGGAAGATCACTGGTAGAGGAGGTCAGCAAGAGAGATAAGCCAGACATCCGTCGAAGCATCGATTTATCGCTAGAGCTGTCAAACGCTTTCGCTTGCGAAGCGCTGAGTTCCGAGAACTGCAGGACAGGTGGCGCCAAAGGGCAAGATTAATAGTGTCCGCTGTGTGTTTCCTTTGACAATTGATTTGTAACTAGGTGATAACCATGTATCCTTTGTAGTTTCTTTGTTGTTCCGCGGGCGATTTACGGCGTCCAGATGCGTCCTTGTTTATTCTGATAAGGGGGGGAGTACTGAGGGAATGTTTCCTATAAAGTCTATAGAGTTTCTTTGTTCATTGCCCCAGTTTTCTGACTGAATTTGGCTGGGCGCCTCGCTGCAGCGAATTAAAGCCTTTTCTCCGTGCCTTTGAACCTTGGCATGTTTCTTTCATCTCTCGGCTCCCGTAATAGCGGCAAGGTAACCCGGGGTGTAGCTTTCAGTACATTTATACAAAATTCAAAGGCATAACAGCATATTATTTATTTATTTATTTATTTATTTATTTATTTATTTATTTATTTATTTATTTATTTATCATTGGATTTATACCCCGCCCATCTTCCCTAAGGAACTCTGGGCCGCTTACAAAGCTGATCTAATCAGCAAAAACAGTATACATTACATTTACAAAATATATGACAGAGAAACAAAGTGGGTGCCTTACTCACGGAAGGCCCAATGAACAATGATTTACAGAACATTTTTATACATGTGTCTGCCCAATAAGGAATGACATTACCTCATAGCTATTGCAACCCCTTGCATCAGCCAAAATTCATTATGTTAATTCTTAACATCTGTACTCCTTTAGAAAAAAATATACAATGAGTCACTGTGACTTTGCACTTTTACAGACTGCATCTTTAAACCAATTAAATACATATCAAATATATATAATGAACATCCTGTCTAATGCATGTATTTCACTAACTAATATCTGACAATAAAATAAAATAAAATAGAACAGAATAAAGATAATCAGGTAGCTCTAAGCATGTTTAAAGACACCTACAGAGAAAACATTTCCTCACCCAGACATACTTAAAATCTGGGGCCCTGTGGTTATCCTTTTGCTGTTCTGGCGGTGGGTGTCCTCGCAGCCGGTCTTTGCTACTCTGGGTGGTGTTTGCTTGGCATCCTCTCTTGTCTCTTCCCTCCCTCTTCCTTCTTGGACATGATGTCTCTCTTCACAGGAGGAAGACACTGCATGTCTGTCCGTTTATGCCTCATCCAGAAACAGTCTGTGATCCCTTCCTTTACTTTACACCTTCTTCCAAAGTCTCTGGCAAGGCCAGGACATGGCTGGGTACACGATTCCAAGGTAGAGCTTATCAGTAGGAAAGCTTATCACGGTGGGAGTTTTCTGGTCCTCTTGTCAAGGGCTTGGAGAACAATCTGCTGTAATGCCCTAGGGTGGCACCGATTCATTTTAATGCCAATAGATGGTGTTACATGAAGACATATAGGCACAGCTTTTAAAACACCTACAGAGTTTTTACAGGTTCAGGGCTGAAGTCTCAAAAAACAAATTTCCAAACAGATTTCCACATCTATTTTCTGGTGTGCCTTTGTTAATTAATGTTCTAGGTAAAACACAAAAGAAGTGTGTGTGTGTGGAGAATCTTCACAGACTTCCCACTCTCTTCTCTCTTTCTGTTTCACACAACATCATCATTCTGTTGCCTGATGAGGTGTGCTGTCCAGAAACCCGGAAATGAACAGAGAAGCCAAGGAAAGCGGGGGAGGGGGAGCAGGCAGAAAAGGCTCAATTGGAAGATAAATAAGGGTATAAATAAATATGAGTGAGGAGGGCTGGGTGATAATCGTCAAAGAGGACCCTTGGACAGGCCCAATGGGTGGAGCCGAAAGTCCCAAGAGAGATTGCAGAAGGAGAATGGGGGAAGGGGAAGGTGTATCAAAAAACCACCTTATTGGGACCAGAGGGAAAAGAGAGAGAGAAACAGGGGGAGGGGTGGAGGGAGGTGGGAGAGAGAGAGAGAGAGAGAGAGAGAGAGAGAGAGAGAGAGAGAGAGAGAGAGAGATGCAAAAGAGCTTGGGGGGTGGGGAAGCCAGAGAAGGTAACAAGAGAGAAAGCGGGCATGCAGAAAGAAAAGATGTCTCTGAAGGCCATGAGCTCGGAGTCACCCCACTGTGGCCCTGCCTGAAGAGATGAAGGACTTCCCTTGGTGTGATGATGGAGGATCCATGTCTTCAATGGTGAGGAAAACAAAGGGAGAGCGGAAGGGCTTCCCTCAAGGGTCACACTGGCACAAGGCCAGCCTCCTGTCACTTCTCCCAGAGATATTAACCCACCCACCCAAACCGTGGACTCAGGAGGCGCTGAGGTGAATCAGATGGTCCTAACTCTGGAGCTGTCAGATATTAGTTAGTAAAATACATGTATTAGACAGGATGTTCTATATATATATTCAGGACATATGACAGAATATATGGCAGAGAAACAAAGTGGGTGCCTTACTCACAGAAGGCCCAATGAACAATGATTTACAGAACAGTTTTATACATGTGTCTGTCCAATCATAAATGATATTACCCTCATAGCTATTGCAACCCCTTGCATCAGCCAAACTTCATTATGCTCATTCTTAACATCTGCACTCCATTTCGACGAGGTCTCACTCGTCATCTTCAGGCTGGTGTTCTGGCTTCTTTCTTCTTGAAGCAAAGCGTGATCTCAGTTGAAGTCCTTCTATAAATACTGCTGGGGTGTGTGGTTTGCTTGCTCTGTTGCTGATTGTAGGTTTGTTTGTTCTTTTGTGATCTGCTGTGTGGCTGAGGCGATCGTTAAGGGCTTAACTGCTGGTGGGTTAGATGGCTGTTTAGAGACATCATGTGTGGGTGAGGTGCTGGATGTGTGTCTATTAGCCTTTTGTTTCTTAACGACCTTGGTGATGGGTGTTCTGGCAGCATCCTGGGCTTTGGTGGAGTGGGGTCCTGTGTCTTGTGAATTCATTTTGGTCTGGCTGCGTGTCTGTGGTCTCCCAATGTTTTTATGGCGTGTGTAAGTGTGCTCCATGTGGTGGCTGGAGTGGGGAGTAGCGGTAGATGGTGCAGTCGTGGTTTTGTTATTGGATGGTGGTTTCGTTTCATCTGTGGGAAGGGTCTGGGTTTGTGTTTGGTGTGGATGGAAGGTGGTGGCATCTTGTGTCCTTTTGGACCTGGTGTCAGTCTTTGTGACAGAGGCTCGTCTGTTGACCAGGGCTAGTTTCCAGATGTCAGGCAAGCGGGAGGTGTCATCACGTTTATTCATGTTGTTTGGGTGTTTCTCTATTTCAATGGCTTCCATGATTATTCGACTGTTGAAGTGTTCAGTTTTGGAGATGAGTTTGGTTCTTTTAAAATCAATTTCATGACCTGTTGTTTTTATGTGCTGGAAGAGAGAGGAAGATTTTTTCTTCTTTTTTGACTGCGTTCTTGTGTTCTGCGATGCGTGCGCTTATTCTCCTGTTTGTCTGTCCGATGTATGTGGCTGGGCAGACTTTGCATGGTATTTCGTAGACTCCTTGGTTTTCTAGCTCAATCTTGTCTTTGGGGTTTCTTAAAATGTTGGCTATTTTTTGTTCGGTGCAAAAGGCTGTCTTGATATTGTGTTTGTGGAGAATTTTGCTTATTTTGTCTGTGGTGCCTTTGATGTAAGGGAGGAGGGCAGTGCCGTTGTTCTCTTCTGTTTCTTGGTTCTTGGGGGGTGTTTCTTTTTGGATTAGTTTGGTGATGGTGTTTTTTTGGAATCCGTTCGCAATTAAAGCATTCGAGAGAGTGTGTAATTCAGTTTTTAGGTGGTCTTTGTCAGCGAGGCGTTTGGTTCTGGAGATGAGGGTTTTTGCTACGGAGTTGATCTGTGCAGGGTGGTGGTGTGATTGTGCATTTAAGTAGCGGTTTGTATGTGTTTTTTTCCGGTAGATGGTATGTCCTAAGGAGCCGTCGGGTTTTTTGTAGATTAGGACGTCCAGGAAGGGAAGTTGGTTGTTGGCTTCTATTTCCATAGTGAATTGTATTTTGGGGTGTAGGCTGTTGAGATGTGTGAGGAAGTTGTTCAGTTTGTCTTTCCCGTGTGGCCAGATAACAAAGGTGTCGTCAACATATCTGAGCCAGAGTTTGGGTTTATGTTCGGACTTCTGTAACGCGTTGGTTTCAACGTGTTCCATATATAGGTTTGCGATGACCGGTGAGAGGGGTGATCCCATGGGTGCTCCTTCTATCTGTTTGTATCTTTGTCCATTGTGGATGAAGTATGTGTTGGTTAGGCAGTGGTTGGTCAGATCTAGGATGTGCTTGGGGGGGTTGTATTTGTTGTGGATAGCTGTCAAGGCTTCTTGAATGGGCACTTGTGTGAAGAGCGAAACAACGTCGAAGCTCACGAGTAGGTCATTGGGTTGTAGGTCTTGTTTCTTTATAATTTCTATGAAGTGGAACGAGTTTTGTACGTATGAAGAGATGGATTCTGCATAGGGCTGGAGTTGTTTGGCAAGAAATTTGGCGAGGTTTTGTAGGGGTGAGCCTATGGAGCTGACTATGGGTCTGAGAGGTGTTCCTTCTTTGTGAATCTTGGGGAGGCCGTAGAGCTTGGGGCATCTGGAAGATTTCTCTCTGGGGATGATGCTTGGCTTGATTTCTTCACTTAAGGGTGAGGCTTTTATTTTGGCTTTGGTGGTTTTTTCCAGGTAGGTGGTGGGGTCTGTGTTCAAAGGTATGTAAGCAGGGTCTTGTAGTAGGTTGGATAGTTTGGCTTGGTAGTCAGATGTGTTCATCACCACTGTGGCATTGCCTTTGTCTGCTGGGAGAATGATTATGTTGTTGTCTTTCTTCAGGTTGGTGAGGGCTTTTTGTTCTTCTTTGTGTAAATTGCTTCTGGGTGGTTTGCTGGAGCAGAGGATATTGGTGACGTCGAGTCTGATTTTGTTGGCTTCATCTGGGTTGATTTTGGTTAGGCTGGCTTCCACTCCGCATATGATGTTTTCAGTGGGGATGTGTCTGGGGGCGACTGCAAAGTTGAATCCTTTGGACAGGACTTTGGTCTCTGCGATGGTGAGTGTCCTGTCTGATATGTTGTGAACTGTTTGTTTCATGGGCTGCTGTGGGGGGTTGGGCTTCTGGCGTTTTTCCAGTTTGTGGAGTTTGTTGGTGTGCATGTCTGTCTTGTGGGAGGTCTCTGTTTCAGCTCTCCAGGCGGCGAGTTGCTTGGATTTGTTCCAGAGTGTTGGGTGGATTTTGTTGCTGAGTTTGAGGTGGAGAGTGAGTAGGTCTCTGTTGGTTTGATCTAGTAGGTATCTTTTCTTGTGTAGTTCGTTTCTGATTAGGGCTAGTTCTGTTCTTTTCAGGATCCTTTCGCTGGATGGGGTTTTTGAGTGGAATTTCAGTTGGAAGCTTGTGGGGATCACATTTTTATCTCGGCAGTTGCGTAGGAATGCGATGTCACATAAGATGGTGGCTCTTCGGACTTCTAGTTTCTCGTAGGTTCTGGTCAGGTGGAAGGTTTCCTCCCCGTAGAGGTCGGATATTTGTTTTCGTAGATTTTCACGGGTATAGGTATGCATGTTAGGGTGGATTCGGGTTTCTTCCCGTGTAGAAATCTGGTTGTTTTGGCGACGTTTCGACGAGGTCTCACTCGTCATCTTCAGGCTGGTGTTCTGGCTTCTTTCTTCTTGAAGCAAAGCGTGATCTCAGTTGAAGTCCTTCTATAAATACTGCTGGGGGGGTGTGGTTTGCTTGCTCTGTTGCTGATTGTAGGTTTGTTTGTTCTTTTGTGATCTGCTGTGTGGCTGAGGCGATCGTTAAGGGCTTAACTGCTGGTGGGTTAGATGGCTGTTTAGAGACATCATGTGTGGGTGAGGTGCTGGATGTGTGTCTATTAGCCTTTTGTTTCTTAACGACCTTGGTGATGGGGTGTTCTGGCAGCATCCTGGGCTTTGGTGGAGTGGGGTCCTGTGTCTTGTGAATTCATTTTGGTCTGGCTGCGTGTCTGTGGTCTCCCAATGTTTTTATGGCGTGTGTAAGTGTGCTCCATGTGGTGGCTGGAGTGGGGAGTAGCGGTAGATGGTGCAGTCGTGGTTTTGTTATTGGATGGTGGGTTTCGTTTCATCTGTGGGAAGGGTCTGGGTTTGTGTTTGGTGTGGATGGAAGGTGGTGGCATCTTGTGTCCTTTTGGACCTGGTGTCAGTCTTTGTGACAGAGGCTCGTCTGTTGACCAGGGCTAGTTTCCAGATGTCAGGCAAGCGGGAGGTGTCATCACGTTTATTCATGTTGTTTGGGTGTTTCTCTATTTCAATGGCTTCCATGATTATTCGACTGTTGAAGTGTTCAGTTTTGGAGATGAGTTTGGTTCTTTTAAAATCAATTTCATGACCTGTTGTTTTTATGTGCTGGAAGAGAGAGGAAGATTTTTCTTCTTTTTTGACTGCGTTCTTGTGTTCTGCGATGCGTGCGCTTATTCTCCTGTTTGTCTGTCCGATGTATGTGGCTGGGCAGACTTTGCATGGTATTTCGTAGACTCCTTGGTTTTCTAGCTCAATCTTGTCTTTGGGGTTTCTTAAAATGTTGGCTATTTTTTGTTCGGTGCAAAAGGCTGTCTTGATATTGTGTTTGTGGAGAATTTTGCTTATTTTGTCTGTGGTGCCTTTGATGTAAGGGAGGAGGGCAGTGCCGTTGTTCTCTTCTGTTTCTTGGTTCTTGGGGGGTGTTTCTTTTTGGATTAGTTTGGTGATGGTGTTTTTTTGGAATCCGTTCGCAATTAAAGCATTCGAGAGAGTGTGTAATTCAGTTTTTAGGTGGTCTTTGTCAGCGAGGCGTTTGGTTCTGGAGATGAGGGTTTTTGCTACGGAGTTGATCTGTGCAGGGTGGTGGTGTGATTGTGCATTTAAGTAGCGGTTTGTATGTGTTTTTTTTCCGGTAGATGGTATGTCCTAAGGAGCCGTCGGGTTTTTTGTAGATTAGGACGTCCAGGAAGGGAAGTTGGTTGTTGGCTTCTATTTCCATAGTGAATTGTATTTTGGGGTGTAGGCTGTTGAGATGTGTGAGGAAGTTGTTCAGTTTGTCTTTCCCGTGTGGCCAGATAACAAAGGTGTCGTCAACATATCTGAGCCAGAGTTTGGGTTTATGTTCGGACTTCTGTAACGCGTTGGTTTCAACGTGTTCCATATATAGGTTTGCGATGACCGGTGAGAGGGGTGATCCCATGGGTGCTCCTTCTATCTGTTTGTATCTTTGTCCATTGTGGATGAAGTATGTGTTGGTTAGGCAGTGGTTGGTCAGATCTAGGATGTGCTTGGGGGGGTTGTATTTGTTGTGGATAGCTGTCAAGGCTTCTTGAATGGGCACTTGTGTGAAGAGCGAAACAACGTCGAAGCTCACGAGTAGGTCATTGGGTTGTAGGTCTTGTTTCTTTATAATTTCTATGAAGTGGAACGAGTTTTGTACGTATGAAGAGATGGATTCTGCATAGGGCTGGAGTTGTTTGGCAAGAAATTTGGCGAGGTTTTGTAGGGGTGAGCCTATGGAGCTGACTATGGGTCTGAGAGGTGTTCCTTCTTTGTGAATCTTGGGGAGGCCGTAGAGCTTGGGGCATCTGGAAGATTTCTCTCTGGGGATGATGCTTGGCTTGATTTCTTCACTTAAGGGTGAGGCTTTTATTTTGGCTTTGGTGGTTTTTTCCAGGTAGGTGGTGGGGTCTGTGTTCAAAGGTATGTAAGCAGGGTCTTGTAGTAGGTTGGATAGTTTGGCTTGGTAGTCAGATGTGTTCATCACCACTGTGGCATTGCCTTTGTCTGCTGGGAGAATGATTATGTTGTTGTCTTTCCTCAGGTTGGTGAGGGCTTTTTGTTCTTCTTTGTGTAAATTGCTTCTGGGTGGTTTGCTGGAGCAGAGGATATTGGTGACTTCGAGTCTGATTTTGTTGGCTTCATCTGGGTTGATTTTGGTTAGGCTGGCTTCCACTCCGCATATGATGTTTTCAGTGGGGATGTGTCTGGGGGCGACTGCAAAGTTGAATCCTTTGGACAGGACTTTGGTCTCTGCGATGGTGAGTGTCCTGTCTGATGTGTTGTGAACTGTTTGTTTCATGGGCTGCTGTGGGGGGTTGGGCTTCTGGCGTTTTTCCAGTTTGTGGAGTTTGTTGGTGTGTATGTCTGTCTTGTGGGAGGTCTCTGTTTCAGCTCTCCAGGCGGCGAGTTGCTTGGATTTGTTCCAGAGTGTTGGGTGGATTTTGTTGCTGAGTTTGAGGTGGAGAGTGAGTAGGTCTCTGTTGGTTTGATCTAGTAGGTATCTTTTCTTGTGTAGTTCGTTTCTGATTAGGGCTAGTTCTGTTCTTTTCAGGATCCTTTCGCTGGATGGGGTTTTTTGAGTGGAATTTCAGTTGGAAGCTTGTGGGGATCACATTTTTATCTCGGCAGTTGCGTAGGAATGCAATGTCACATAAGATGGTGGCTCTTCGGACTTCTAGTTTCTCGTAGGTTCTGGTCAGCTGGAAGGTTTCCTCCCCGTAGAGGTCGGATATTTGTTTTCGTAGATTTTCACGGGTATAGGTATGCATGTTAGGGTGGACTCGGGTTTCTTCCCGTGTAGAAATCTGGTTGTTTTGGCGACGTTTCGACGAGGTCTCACTCGTCATCTTCAGGCTGGTGTTCTGGCTTCTTTCTTCTTGAAGCAAAGCGTGATCTCAGTTGAAGTCCTTCTATAAATACTGCTGGGGGTGTGTGGTTTGCTTGCTCTGTTGCTGATTGTAGGTTTGTTTGTTCTTTTGTGATCTGCTGTGTGGCTGAGGCGATCGTTAAGGGCTTAACTGCTGGTGGGTTAGATGGCTGTTTAGAGACATCATGTGTGGGTGAGGTGCTGGATGTGTGTCTATTAGCCTTTTGTTTCTTAACGACCTTGGTGATGGGTGTTCTGGCAGCATCCTGGGCTTTGGTGGAGTGGGGTCCTGTGTCTTGTGAATTCATTTTGGTCTGGCTGCGTGTCTGTGGTCTCCCAATGTTTTTATGGCGTGTGTAAGTGTGCTCCATGTGGTGGCTGGAGTGGGGAGTAGCGGTAGATGGTGCAGTCGTGGTTTTGTTATTGGATGGTGGTTTCGTTTCATCTGTGGGAAGGGTCTGGGTTTGTGTTTGGTGTGGATGGAAGGTGGTGGCATCTTGTGTCCTTTTGGACCTGGTGTCAGTCTTTGTGACAGAGGCTCGTCTGTTGACCAGGGCTAGTTTCCAGATGTCAGGCAAGCGGGAGGTGTCATCACGTTTATTCATGTTGTTTGGGTGTTTCTCTATTTCAATGGCTTCCATGATTATTCGACTGTTGAAGTGTTCAGTTTTGGAGATGGGTTTGGTTCTTTTAAAATCAATTTCATGACCTGTTGTTTTTATGTGCTGGAAGAGAGAGGAAGATTTTTCTTCTTTTTTGACTGCGTTCTTGTGTTCTGCGATGCGTGCGCTTATTCTCCTGTTTGTCTGTCCGATGTATGTGGCTGGGCAGACTTTGCATGGTATTTCGTAGACTCCTTGGTTTTCTAGCTCAATCTTGTCTTTGGGGTTTCTTAAAATGTTGGCTATTTTTTGTTCGGTGCAAAAGGCTTTCTTGATATTGTGTTTGTGGAGAATTTTGCTTATTTTGTCTGTGGTGCCTTTGATGTAAGGGAGGAGGGCAGTGCCGTTGTTCTCTTCTGTTTCTTGGTTCTTGGGGGGGTGTTTCTTTTTGGATTAGTTTGGTGATGGTGTTTTTTTGGAATCCGTTCGCAATTAAAGCATTCGAGAGAGTGTGTAATTCAGTTTTTAGGTGGTCTTTGTCAGCGAGGCGTTTGGTTCTGGAGATGAGGGTTTTTGCTACGGAGTTGATCTGTTCTGGAGTGGTCACGTCTCTCCAAGCTGAAAGAGGCCATTAATGATCACCCTTTGGGTGTGATCAGTCAACCAATTACAAATCCACCTAACAGTAGCACTAGCTATCCCATTTTCTACTAACTTCTTTGCAAAAATACCATGGGAACCTTATTGAAGGCCTTACTGAAATCCAGATTTAAAAAATCCACAGCATTCCTCTCATCCACCAGGCCTGTAATTGTATCAAAGAAAGAGATCAAATTAGTCTGGCATGACTTGTTTTTATGAAACCCGCGTTGAGTTCTTGTAATGGCAGCATTATTTGTTAATTGTAAACAGCTAATTTAGGAAGAAGTCACTTCACCAACTCAAGAGGTAGATGCATGGAGGAATGTGATTCAAAGAAGTAGAAGGGCAGTAGATTGCTCTGAGAGTCTGAGGAATGCACAGAGGAACAACTGGTTCCACCTGAGGATCTATCCCTCATCACACTTGCTGACGGAGATACTAGAAGACAAACATCAGGAACAAGCTGAAGATGACGAGGTGCATGTAGATGAACAGGCTGCAGGAAACAGGCTCCTTGTAGTAGGTGATTCAATTATTAGAAATACAGAGGAACGGACTTGTGATGCAAATGATAACTATATGCTAGGGATTATCAAAAAGGGGATTGAAAATAAAACAGCGAACATTATAATGCCTTTATACAAAACAATAGTAAGACCCCACCTGGAGTATTGTGTACAATTCTGGTCACCGCATCTCAAGAGAGACATAGTGGAACTGGAAAAGGTGCAGAAGAGAGCGACTAAAATGATTACTGGCCTGGGGCACCTCCCTTATGAAGAAAGGCTAAAACATTTGGGTCTCTTTAGTCTGCAAAAAAGGCGCTTGAGGGGGGATATGATTGAGACATACAAAATAATGCAGGGTATGAGTAAAGTGGATAGAGGGAAGCTCTTCTCTCTCTCCCAAAATGCCAGAACTAGGGGACATACACTCAAATTGAGGGCTGGGAGAGTAAGAACTGACAAAAGAAAATATTTTTTCACCCGGCGCGTTGTAAGTCTATGGAACTCCCTGCCACAGGATGATGGCATCTGGCCTGGATGCCTTCAAAAGGGGATTGGACAGATTCCTGGAGGAAAAGTCCACCACAGGTTACAAACCATGATGGAGATGTGCAATCTCCAGGCTTTAAACCAGGGTACTTCAAGGGCCGGATGCAGGGGAGTGGTATCAGGAGACAGATATCTAGTCTCATGCGCTCCCAAACGCATCTGGTGGAGCCGCTGTGAGATACAGGAAGCTGGACTAGATGGGCCTTTGGCCTGATCCAGCATGGCTCTTCTTATGTTCTTATGTTCTTATATATGGTGACTTGCCTGCCAGGTGCAAAGGTTGCAGACATCACAAGAAATCTAGATAGCTTGTTAGAGAGAACTGGAAAGGAGCCAGTGGTCATGGTACACGTTGGTACGAATGATGTTGGGAAGGCAAAGCGGTCAGTCCTGGAAGCCAAATTCAGGTTGTTAGGAAGAAGATTGAAGTCCCGGACTTCACAGGTAGCATTGTCAGAAGTGCTGCCTGTTCCTTGTGCAGGAATAATCTCTCTAGATTGAGAGCAAAGTCTAAAGTACAGGTGAACAACTGGTTCCTCAGGTGGAACCAGTTGTTCCTCTGTGCATTCCTCAGACTCTCAGAGCAATCTACTGCCCTTCTACTTCTTTGAATCACATTCCTCCATGCATCTACCTCTTGAGTTGGTGAAGTGACTTCTTCCTAAATTAGCTGTTTACAATTAACAAAGCCTTTTGAAAATCCAGATAGACTATATCAACCGGTTCACCCAAATCCACGTGCCTGTTGACCTTTTCAAAAAATTCTAAGAGGTTTGTCAGACAAGATTTACCCTTACAGAAGCCATGCTGATTTTCTCTCAGCAAGGTTTGTTCTTTTATGTGTTTTAAGATTTTCTCTAGGATGAGGCTTTCCACCATCTTCCCTGGGACAGATGTAAGGCTAACCGGCCTGTAGTTTCCTGGGTCCCCCCTCCTTCCTTCTTAAAAAATTGGTGTGACATCTGCTATCCTCCAGTCCTCCGGCACTGTGGCCGTTTTAAGAGACAAGTTGCATATAACCGTTAAGAGATCTGCAATTTCATTTCTCAGTTCCCTAATAACCCTTGGGTGGATGTCATCTGGGCCAGGTGACTTGTTAATCCTCAATTTATCAATTAGTCCTAAAAGCTCCTCTCTTTTAACCTGTATTTGATTTAATTCTTTAGTCAAGAGGGGCGGCTGAGGCAGCGGAATCCGCTCAAGGTCCTCTGTCGTGAAGACAGACGCAAAGAACTCATTCAATTTCTCTGCAATGTCCAAGTCTTCCTTAACCTCCCCTTTTCCTCCCTCACCATCCAGAGGGCCAACTGGTTCTCTGGCAGGTTTTCTACTTCTAACATATTTAAAGAAGCTTTTATTATTACCCTTTATATTGCTAGCCATTCGTTCCTCAAAGTCTTTCTTTGCCTCCCTTATCATCTTCTTACATTTCTTTTGCCAGAGTTTGTGATCCTTTTTATTTTCCTCATTTGGGGAGGATTTCCATTTACAGAAGGACCTCTCCTTGCGCTTTAGAGCCTCTCTAACTCCACTCGTTAACCATGCCGGTGTCCTCTTGGACTTAAATGAGCTCTTCTTTCTTTGTGGTATGCACTTGTGCTGGGCCTCTATTATTGTTGTTTTAAACAGGCTCCATGCACTCTGAAGAGATTGGATTCTTCTAACCTTCCCCTTCAGTTTCTCTCTAACTAGTTTCCTCATCTGAGGGAAGTTTGCCCTTCGAAAATCAAGGGTTTTTATGTCTGATTTGGTTGACACTCTTCCTCCGACATGCATGGCAAAGGTAATAGCAGCATGGTCACTGTTCCCCAGAGGCTCAGTGACATTCACACCTCTGACCAGGTCCTGAGTATCACACAATATTAGATCCAGAGTTGCCTGTTCTCGGGTGGGCTCTGTGACAAGTTGCTCTAAGTCACAGTCATTCAGCAAGTTGAGAAACCCAGTTTCTCTTTCTTGCCCGGAGCTCGCATTGGCCCAGTCAATGTGGGGATAATTGAAGTCCCCCATGATTACTATCCTATCCCTTTTAGCCACTTCCATGATTTCTCTCCTCATTTCAAGGTCCCCCTCAAGTTTCTGATCTGGTGGACGATAGAATACTCCAACGATCACATCACTCCTTGGACCTGGTAGTTTAACCCACAGTGATTCTATGGTGGAGCCAGACCCTATGTCAATCTCCATTCTGCTGGATTTTACCCCTTCTTTGACATAGATGGCCACTCCTCCTCCAACCCGCCCCCCTCTATCTCTTCTATAGAGTTTATAGCCTGGGATTGTTGTATCCCACTGGTTCTCCGCATTCCACCAGGTTTCTGTTATGGCTATTATATCAACGTTATATTATATCCCTAGCTGCCAAATGTTCAAGTTCTCCCATCTTTGCTCGGAGGCTTCGAGCATTGGCGTAGAAGCACCTGTACAGTGGGTCCCGCAACAACAGCTGCTGCCTTGTTCTATTCGCCCCACAGCCTTTATTTTCCGTAGATGAACTGTCACATTCCGTTATTCTCCCGGTGCTAATACCTATACCTGCTATGTCTTCTCTATTTGATTCTCTACCCTCTCCAACCTCATTCCCCGAGGATGAGGTGTTCCGAACCGGATGCCACTCAGCTCCTGTCGGCTTTCCCCCAGTTATCAGTTTAAAAGCTGCTCTGCTGCCTTTTTGAGGTTGAGTGCCAGCAATCTGGTCCCATCATGATTCAAGTGCAACCCATCCCTCCTGAACAGGTTTGGCTTGTCCCAAAATGTTCTCCAGTTCCTGACAAATCTAAAGCCCTCCTCTCAACACCATCACCTCATCCACGCATTGAGGCTTCTGAGTTCTGCCTGTCTGGCGGGTCCTGCACGAGGAACAGGTAGCACTTCTGAAAATGCTACCTTGGAAGCCCGGGTCTTCAATCTTCTACCTAGCAACCTAAATTTGGCTTCCAAGACTGCTTGGCCTTCCCGACATCATTGGTACCGACGTGTACCATGACCACTGGCTCCTTCCCAGTTCTCTCTAACAAGCTATCTATATTTCTGGTGATGTCTGCAACCTTTGCACCCGGCAGGCAAGTGACCATACGGTTATCATGCTCCTCACAAATCCATCCCTCCGTATTTCTAATTATAGAATCCCCTAGTACAATGAGCTTCTCTCCTGCAGCCTGGTCATCAACATGTACCTGATCTTGTATCTCATCAATAGTGATGAGGGAGAGATCCTCCGGTGGAACCAATTCGTCCTCTATGTGTGCCTCATGAGGTGTGCTGAGGGAAAGAGCTTCAAACTGATTGTGCAAGATGAGACTCTCTGAGCGATGCCTTGGCCTTCTACTCCTTTGAGTCACATTCCTCCACCCATCCACCTCCTGAGTTGCGGGAGTGACTTCCTCCTCTGAAGTTTGCCCTGTCTCCTCTTGGACCTGAGTAGTCTGTTCCGCTCTGTCCAGGAACCGCTCAAGCTCCTTAATATGTTGCTGGTCGGATATGCGAGCCTCCAGCTGCTGGACCTTCTCTTCCAATAGCGCCACCAGCTTGCACTTGCAGCAGATGTAGTTCTGCACACGCTCTGTCAAGATAACAAACATGGCACAAGTACTGCAGGTAACTACAGCTGCTCCCTGCAACTCCATTTTAACAAGTGCAATAAAATGTATTGAAGGTCTCAAAAATGTAAACTTGCACTAATTTTTTTTTAATCTAGTAAGACTCTTTACTTCTTTTGTTGTTTATTGAAAATCTAACTGTGTAGGGGCTGCTAAAGCACCTCTACTCCAACTGCAATCATGTCAGGAAGTTTCCAGTGCTAACTTGCTAATGTGTGTAGGACTTCCTCAGGAGTAGCTTGGCTTTAGGAACTCAATTATACCCAGAAGAAATTATAAGGGTTTTTTTTGTAGTTTGCACGCGCCGTCAGGTGCGTGCTGCTGGGAGCAAGTATTTAAAGCTAAAACTCCGCCCCTTGCTCCTGCAAGAACAGGAAGTTAGCTCTCTGCCCTTTGGCGGTGTGCTCCTCTCACCGCCTGCTTCCTCTCTGCTGCTCTGCCAGAAAAGGACTGAGGGGCTGCTGGGAGCAGGTATTTAAAGCTAAAACTCCGCCCCTTGCTCCTGCAAGAACAGGAAGTTAGCTCTCTGCCCTTTGGCGGTGTGCTCCTCTCACCGCCTGCTTCCTCTCTGCTGCTCTGCCAGAAAAGGACTGAGGGGCTGCTGGGAGCAGGTATTTAAAGCTAAAACTCTGCCCCTTGCTCCTGCAAGAACAGGAAGTTAGCTCTCTGCCCTTTGGCCGTGTGCTCCTCTCACCGCCTGCTTCCTCTCTGCTG
Organism: Phrynocephalus guinanensis; assembly: GCA_037367245.1. NCBI lineage: Eukaryota > Metazoa > Chordata > Lepidosauria > Squamata > Agamidae > Phrynocephalus > Phrynocephalus guinanensis. The sequence continues at coordinate 211,916,844 of CM074732.1, read as the reverse complement.
CTCTGCCAGAAAAGGACTGAGGGGCTGCTGGGAGCAGGTATTTAAAGCTAAAACTCCGCCCCTTGCTCCTGCAAGAACAGGAAGTTAGCTCTCTGCCCTTTGGCCGTGTGCTCCTCTCACCGCCTGCTTCCTCTCTGCTGCTCTGCCAGAAAAGGACTGAGGGGCTGCTGGGAGCAGGTATTTAAAGCTAAAACTCTGCCCCTTGCTCCTGCAAGAACAGGAAGTTAGCTCTCTGCCCTTTGGCCATGTGCTCCTCTCACCGCCTGCTTCCTCTCTGCTGCTCTGCCAGAAAAGGAGTTCTCACCTTGCCGAAAGACATCTTCGCCCATCCTACCGCCTTTATTGGTTCCACTGGAGCCCTGCTAACCTCAGGTACATTTTGGGGGCATTTTCCACATCTCCTGTGTCATCAGGACAGCCACTTTTTGTAGCCTTCATAGATCTTAAGAAGGCATTTGATATGGTTAGTAGGGACGGACTCTTTAAAATACTCCTCTGGGTTGGATGCCCACCCAAGCTCCTTAACATCATTAGGTCTTTTCATGAGGATATGAAGGGCAATGAAGTTTTTGATGGCCTGGTGTCAGATCCCTTCAACATCCGAAGCGGAGTGAAGCAGGGCTGTGTCCTTGCGCCAACCTTGTTGGGATCTTCTTTGCTACCATGCTGAAGTATGCTTTTGGAACTTCAACAGAGGGTATCTATCTCCGGACCAGATCAGATGGAAAACTCTTCAACCTCTCTAGATTGAGAGCAAAGTCTAAGGTACAGGTGAAGTGTTTGTGGGATCTCCTCTTCGCTGATGATGCCGCCTATTACTGCTCACTCTGCCGAAGATCTCCAACAACTCATGGACCATTTTAGTAAAGCTTGCAAAGATTTTGGGCTAGAAATCAGACTGAAAAAAAACACAAATAATGGGCCAGAATTTGGACTCTCCTCCTCGCATTACAATTTCTGAAAAAGAACTGGAAGTTGTCCATGACTTTGTGTATCTTGGCTCAACTATCTCAGATACACTCTCACTAGAGTCTGAGCTGAATAAACATATAGGTAAAGCAGCAACTATGTTTTCCAGACTAACAAAGAGAGTATGGCTCAATAAGAAGCTGACAGAACATACAAAGATACAGATCTATAAAGCTTGCGTAAGGAGCACACTTTTGTATTGCAGTGAGTCTTGGACCATCCATGCCTGACAGGAAAGAAAGCTTAATACCTTCCATATGCGCTGTCTTAGGTGAATATTCAACATTACCTGGCATGACAAAGTTCCAAATAGCATAGTTCTGAAACAAGCTGGAATCTCTAACATGCATACTTCATTGAAACAGTGATGCCTACACTGGCTTGGACACGTTGTGAGAATGGACAATGGCCAGATCCCAAAAGATCTTCTATACGGAGAACTAGTGCAGGGAAAGCACCCCAGAGGGAGACCAGAGCTGCGGTATAAGGATATCTGTAAGAGGGGCCTGAATCCTTGGGAATGGACCTCAACAGATGGGAAACCCTGACCTCCGACCGCACTGTCTGGAGGCAAAAGATACAGCATGGTCTACATAAATTTGAAGAGGCATTTGTCCAACAGGCAGAGGAAGAGAGGCAGGCATGGAAACAATGAAACTCGAGGACTGGGCAAGAATCAGAATACATCTGCCTCCAGTGCGGTAGAGACTGCCATTCCCGAATTAGTCTATTTAGTCACACTAGGTGTTGTTTTTAGGATCTCTACTCCAGGCATGATACCATAGTCTTTCGAGACTGAAGGATGCCAGTGATGACTATTCCTCATGCAAGACCCACCAGGCAGGCAGAGCTCAGAAGCCTCAATGCGTGGATGAGGCGATGGTGTCGAGAGGAGAGCTTCAGATTTGTCAGGAACTGGAGAACATTTTGGGACAAGCTGAACCTGTTCAGGAGGGTTGGATTGCACTTGAAACATGATGGGACCAGATTGCTGGCACTCAACATAACAAAGGCTGCAGAGCAGCTTTTAAATTGATATCTGGGGAAAGCTGCATCCAGTTTGGGAAAGTGTCTACATGAGTAGTGAGGAGGCTGCAATAATTAGTGAGCAGAGCCAGGAGCTAGTCACCAGCTCTACAGCAGAAGGATGCAAGAGGCAGTCTAATGATGTAACTGGAATCAAAAGACTGCCTCAGAAAAGCATCTATAAATGCTTGTGTGCAAATGCCAGAAGCCTCCAGGACAAAATAGGGGAGATGGAATACTTAGCAATATATAAAAATTAGAGGTGGGCATGAATCAGAAAGCCCATGGTTCGGGTTTGTCTGGTTCGGGCCCACCCTTGGTTCGGTTTGGGTTCAGGTTCGTACGATTTTTTTAAAAAAAAATTCATACGAACCCGAACCAATCTGAACTGGTTCAGCTTCTTACCGCTGCCGGCGGCTCTGTGGCGGCTGTGGTGGTGGCTGATCCTGGCCCCTGCGGCAGGGGCTTTTTGAGGTGCCAGGTCGGCACTCCTTTATTTTATTTTATTTTACTTCCGACCACGTGGCCCATGCTACAGCTGCAGCCAGGAAGACCGAAGACCAGCACCAGGTAGGAGACATCGCCACCATTAACGAACCAAACCGAACCGAACCAATTTTTTCCGTTTCATTTCATTTCGTTCTAAATTCACTCTGGGGTTCATTAATCATTTTGTTAGGTAATGAAACAAATAATGAATAAGGAAATGAACTAAAAGCTCATTTTGTGCCCATCTCTAATAAGAATATTTATATTATTGGCATCACTGAAACCCGATGGACGGGTGATAACCAATGCGATACAGTTATCCCAGGTGATAAACTGTACAGGAAGGACAGAAAGGGGCAAGGAGGACAAGGAGCTGAGGGAACTAGGAGTTCTCTCTGTATTCTGGGGTATAGAATGAGTGAGACTGAGGGATTTTAAAGTTGGGGAAAAGGGGAAACTTCTCCTGTGCAGGAGAATAGGTCTTATGGTATCTGAGTCCCTGCAGCATTAATTTTATTTATTTATTTATTATGGGACTTCTATACCGCCCATCTTCCTGAAGGAACTCTTGCCAGGCACATAGTAGATGTGCTTTTCCCCCTCAGAGTGCTTCCAGTCTCCAGGTTTGCCAAACTGTTTCCTCCCTGTAGAGGCTGAGATCTGATAGCTGTTGTGAGTTTTTTGTGGCTGTTTGATACTAGAATGCTATGATACTTGAGCAAGACCCAGCATTTCTATGGGTTTAGCCCAATACCACATGGGTTTCACCCCCACCCACCCCTCAACACACAAATAAATTACAGTGGATCCTCGTATAACAAACGGTTTGTATAACATAAAATCACTGTCACCTGTCATATCATGAGCACCATATTTTCATCTCTCAATTGGACACTATTATATATATATATATTATTATATATAATAGTTATTTATACATATAATTGTTTATGTATATAATTATTTATTTTGACTCACTTTTCCAATATGTTTGGGTCTCCTTGAATCCTGATTCCATCTTTTAACATCTTAACTACACATCCCAGTTTTGGAGTCATCTGCAGATTTCACAAGTCTCTCCTCTATGCTTTCATCCAAGTCAACTATAAAAGGGAGCGAATAATAGCTGGTTTGGGACCAAATGATGCCACCAGACATGGGCCTGTTCCCTCCAGGACAGCAGGGAGCCAATGGGGGAACCACCCTCTGGGTGCAGCCTGCCACCTGGCAGTGAGTACACCTAATGGCATCATAATAAAACTCAGTCTGGTCACAAGAATATCATGGAGGACCCTGTCAAAAGCCTTCCTGAAGTCAAGATATGCTCTATTCACAGCATTTCCTTCAGGCACAGATAGACTGTTTTCCTGTTCTAGCAATGTTCCTGGTGATCCATGTCTTCCTGTGTCAAGGATTTGAGGTCATTGTATTTCTTTGCTTGCCATGATCTGCGGATCAGTACAGGTACAGCATAAATGGTGTGGCCTTCTCTTCAGCTGATTCCTCATTGTCTTTCCCCACCCACTGATGGGTTCCAGTCCCACTATTTTCACAAATGTCTGGTCCATCACCACCTTTTGATCCCGGCCATTGGTGTCTTCTGCTCCATCTATCTCCCATGCAACATTTCAACGTAAAGGGCCCAGGTAGCTTTGCAAAGCTTCTGGTAAGCACATGCCTCCCAACCCCTGTTTGTGTAACCCAACTGCTGTGAGGATTCCCCCTTTATGGAGGCGCAGACCAGAGTTCAAGAAGCCTAACGACTACTACCTGAGCAACCAGTTTTTGACATCTAATGCTCCTGCTTCTTTTCCTGGAGCATGATTATACAGTCAATGGCAAGATGTCGATGGCAGTGTTAGGGAACATCATTTCCTCCCATGCAGATCAGGAGGAAGGGGTGGTGGTGGTGCATGGCTGGGAAGCCTCAAGGATCCCTCTCTCCACATAATCCCCCACAATCCCTTTTTGTACTCTGTGAGTCCCTGCTAATACTCTGTAGCTCTGAGGGCACAGGATTCTTCCTGAGAAGATAGCCAGTTAGTCTTTTCAAGAATTGCAGGCAAAAATCAAAGAAAAACAAAACAAAACAAAAGACACAAAACATGTGTGACTCCTGCTTCTTAAAAGGTTACAATATCACTTGTGAATTCACCGAAAAGAGGACCAATGTACAAAGCTTCCATGGTACTATCCCTGAAGGAGCACTCCTCATGCAATGAATGAAATCAGGAGGGGAGGTTTAGTGTACAAATGTGTGCCAGATTCAGACAAATACTCAACTAAATCCAGCTGGTTTTAAGAGGTTTACTGTATTCTCACCTATTTTCAATGACAAAGAAAATCACGACTGAGGCTCCCCTGTAAGACTCCCCCCCCCAGTCAGACTGTTGAGACAATCCCTGATTCCAACAGGAGTACTACTCAGCTATATAGACCTCCTGGGCCAATATGAGAAGCCTATATGTGAAGATTCTCAGTCATCTAGGTGAGTTTATCTGGAAGATGAGTCATGGCAACTGGACTTCTTTTTCTTGAGAGATAGAAAGGTTTCGCTGCTCATCCAAACAGCTTCATCAGTCTGAATAACGCTAGAACTTTCCCCAAGCAAACCTTTTTTCATGCTGCAAGTTTTAAAGTTCTGTAATTTTAGGGCAATTTTCTGCACCCTAACCCTAACCCTAACCCCTCACCCTTCCTTTATTCTCTCAAATAGTCTTAAATAGATAAGGTATAAAACATTGGCACCTGTATCCGTGAGATTTCCTGGTCTTATTTCCCACTCCCCCCCCCCGCATGTCTTTGTTTTCAGCTTTTGTACTGCACAGAAATCCAACCAACTCCAAGCACTTTTGATAGGAAGAAATGCCTAAAGGGGTGCATGTGTCTGTAAATGTCATCCGCTGTTGTTTAAAAAAAATAAAGTCATCACAGACCCTTTTCTGAGATGTCCCATTTCTGATACAAAATAGAGAGGCCTTGTGGCCACATCCCATGGCATTTATTCCTCTGAACTTTTGTAGTCTTTGTCCCTTCTGTTGGTAGCGGTTTTCTTTTTGGCCCTGAGTGGAACTGCCTGGCCTCCCAGGGAGTCTTGCCCCAGTCAGAATATTCACCAGGAGTTGCTTTGGCGTCCCTCCCCCACCCCCACCGGTGGGCCTCCCTGAGACCCAAAGAAGCATCTTCATTTAATTTAATTTGCAAGTGAATTAAGTTGACTTAATTGTGTAACTATTGTGTATGATGTGTTGATGTTGTATCCCACCCAGAATGGCTTCATTGCCAGATGTTTGGTATGGAAATCCAGTAGATAAATAAATAAACCTTAGCCAAAAGTATTAGGGGGGGTTGTCACACCCCTGGTTGATTCTTCTCCCAGAGTGGATTCAGCTGAGCAATGGCCTAGTCAGTGCTCTGGGAAGGTGGTGGTGGTGGCAGCGCGCGGGTGTGTGTGTGTATCTGAATTGCCCTGCCTCTCCTGGCTTCCCCAGGCCATGGCTTTGCTGCCACCCCCACCTTTTGGGGTCTTTTGGAAGAATAAGCCCCCTCCCGCCTGGAAGTCCAGCCTCCCCCCCTGCAGAGAGCCAAAGGAGGGCACTAGAGGCAAGTCTCAGCCCTGCCCGTCTCCCCCCCCCCCCCAAGAATGACGGTGGAAGGCAGCCAGAGGACCTGAGCCAGGCTGGCAAACACGTCCTCCCTGGCAGCCAAAAGGAAGGAGTGCCTTCTTTTCAGGAGTCCTCTCCTGGAAGAGAATCAGGGGTCGGGGTGGAGGAGTGAAATAATGTCAAATACACTTTCCTCTCTCCCCTGCTACTATCCGATGGGATAATTTCTTGTGTGTCTGGACGTGTTAAAATATTTTAAATCAGTATGCAAAAATATGGAAGAAAAAAATCCATCCCAGCTCCCTACTCCGCCACTCGGCCCCTGGAGGAAAGGGGGGTGTGGCGCAGGGAGGCTGCTATGCCCGCGAGCCTCCAACAGGGGGCGCCCTTGTCCGCAGTGGAGGGCGACGTCGTCGGGGAGAGGCAAGGCGACTCAGACTGACTCATTCCGGGAGCTCTTCGGGGCTGCTCGAGCCTCTTGATCACGGCAGGGAAGGGGAGGGCACAAGGCCAGGGGTCCCCCAACCCCAGACGGGCCGGAGCCCAGGCCTCCTCTACACAAAGGGAGCCCGCCTCGCCCGGATCGGGAGGGGGGACTCGCGAGGGTTCCGATGGAAACCTCGCAGCGTCCCCTGCTGTGCTTAGAAAAGCAGGCTCGTGTTTGGGAACGTTGCTCCCCCCCCCCCCCGGGACTGGGCAGAGAAGGGGCTGATCACATCCCTCCCCGAGGGCACGGCCACCCGGAGGGCAGGACTCCAGGGCAGGCCCGCCGCGTCCCTTTCCGCCCACAGTCCCGGGGACAGGCTTTGGTCTCCCCCGCCCCTCCCCCAGCTGTTTCGCACTGGTCCAGAAGACGTCGGGGTTTCCACGGGCTTCTCCCCGACACGGCCAGCAGCAGCCCGGGCAACTTTTACTGAGGGAAGAGAGTCGGTCCACTAAGTGGCCCGGAGCCATGATAGTCCCAAGGAGTTTGAAGAGCAAGCGTTGCCTGGAAAACCGGTGTGTGTGTGTGTGTGTGTGTGTGTGTGTGTGTGTGTGTGTGTGTGTGTGTGTGTGTGTGTGTGTGCGTGTGCGCGCGTGTGTGTCTCTGCACCCCCCCTCCCTGCTGCCCCCTCCCTGCTGCCCCAAGGTAGAGGCGGCGCCCCTTGGCCGGTCAGCTCCGCAGCCTGTCGGGAGAGCGGCCGCCGATGGGCCGGCTTGTTTCAGCACCTCGGACAGCGCGCCCGGCTGGAGCCTCCCGCTTGCCTCCACGGCGTCGGTCTGGCCCTCCTCGCTCGGTCCTGAGGCCGGCCCTGTTGTGGCCCCTTGGAGCAGAACGCCCGAGCCCGGTGGGCCACCATGGCTTGCCAGCGCTTCCAGCAGGATCCTGTAGTACTCCGGCTCTTCTGGTGATCCCTGGCGGGCTGGGGGATCTCCGGGGATCCTGGCGAGTCCGTGCCCTCTCCCACCCTCCTCACCGCCCCCCCTCCCGCCAGCATCCCGCAAGGAAGGCCGCTTCGCTTCGCCGGGCGTTACCTGCCTCCGAGAGAGGACCTCGTGTGTGTGTGTGTGGGGGGGGCTCCTTTCCTTAGAGGACTGCTGGACGTCCCGGACAGGCCGCGAGCTCCGAGCCCCTCCTCGAGGTTTTTCCGTCTGGGACGCTTAAACTCTCCCCGATTCTCTTCCCACTTCCCCCGGAGAAGACCGTCCCACCCCCCGCGGCGCCGCCCCGTCGGACGGCTGGTGGCTCCCTCGCTGGCAGCTGGCCCGAGCGACCCCCGCCATCCCGCTGCCGTCCCACCGTCGAGCTCGGGGGACCCGAAAGGCGGCGGGGGCGGCCGGCGAGTCCCTGGCCGGGGAAGATCCGCGCTCCCCGCTTGGAGGGGACGCCCAGCTCCTTCTGCCTTCCCCCCTTCAGACGCGGCGGGAGCCTCTCTCCTCCGGCGACCGAGACAGCCCTCGCCGGCTCTGAGCGGCCTCCTCCCGGCAACTTCTGGAGCGCTCCTGTGCCAACGGGCGGGGGGGCGCGGGGGCAGCAGAAGACTCCCCCACCGCTGGAAGCGAGGAGGCGCCGCTTCCCACGACTGCCGCCGCCGCCGCCGCCGGCCAGCCTTCCTCCCGCCGCCTTGGCCACGGCGACCTGCCGCCGCGAGGGGAGGCGCGCTCGCTCCGCCGACGGGCGCCTTTGTCGGAGGCTGACCGGAGCCAGCCTGCCGGAGAGCCAGCGAGGGGAGGGGGAGGGGCAGGCGGGGCCCGGCGGTCCCTCCCCCTCGTCCCCTTCCTCAGCGCCCCGCCCTCCGCCGCCGCTTCCCCCTTCCGCCACTTGGGCGCGCTTCTGACTGCGGAGGAAGAGGAGGAGGAGGAGGAGGAGGAGGAGGAGGAGGCGCCGCCGCCGCCGCCGCCGCGCAGGGTTGGATGCGGCTGGGCTGGGCCGGGCAGCCGCCGCCGCCTCCTCCTGCTCGCCTCCCGCCCTCCCTCCCGGGGCAGGGGCGCCGGCGATGTGGCTGCCCGCGGCCGGGGGGCGACTGCTGCCGTCGCCGCGGCTGCTCCGAGCTTGGGCGGAGGGCGGCCGGGACACCGACGGGGAGCGCCGCCGACGCCGCGCCTTCGGGACCGCATCGCCGCCGCCGCTGCCGCCGCCGCCCCCTCCTCCTGCTGCCGTAGCTGCTGCGCCCTCCGCCGGCACTGAGGATCCGCCAGAGGAGGAGGAGGAGGAGGAGGAGGACGAGGCTTGGCCCACCGACCGGCGGAGGCTTCCGCGCTTTCGCTCCCCACCGGCCCGGAGGATGTGAGCGGGGGCAGCGGCGGGGGGGCGCGCGCTCGAGTCCCGCAGGAGGGGCGGCGGAGGCGGCGGCTTCTGCGAGAGCCGCGCGCCCGCGGCGGATTTCCCGAGCGGGGCGCCGACGGCCGGACGGCCGGAGGAGAGCGGGGCGAGCGGGCAGGTGCCGGGCGGCAAGGTCATCGCCTCCCCCCGCCCGCCGCCCCCGCGCTTTCCATGGGGCGAGCGGCGGGGCTGGAGCGCGCCTGGCGAGCCGGGCGCCTGGGCCCCGAGCCGAGCCGCCGCCGCCGCCGCCTCTCGCCCTTAGGATGCGGCTCCGGTCCCCGACACCACCGCCGCCGCCGCCGCTGCTCCTGCTGCTGCTGCTGCTGCTGCTGCTGCTGTCGTGGGGGTCGTCGCTGGGGCTGCGGCTGCGGCTGCGGCTGCTGAAGACCGGGACCGCGGAGGAGCGGGCGGCGCGGAGAGGCCGCCGGCGCGGAGAAGGCGCGGACAGAGGCGGCGGCGGCGGCGGCGCGGCGAGGAAGAGGAGGCGGCGGACGCGGAGAGGGAGCGCCCCGGGCGGGCAGGCGGGCGGGCGGATTCCCCGGGAGGTGGCAGGTAAGCCCCCCCCACCCCGTTTCGGCGTCCGGGTCTCTGCATTGCAGCCCCCGCGCTGCCGCTGCCGGAGGGAGGGAGGGAGGGAGGCGGGAGGGGAGGGGGGGCGCCGGAAGGCTGGGCGGCGGCGGCGGCGATGGGCGGGGGGGGTTGAGAAATGATGGCTGCGGAGCGGGGAGAGGGATCTTCGGTGTTTGTGTGTGTGTGTGTGGGGGGGGGAGAGAGACCGGGGCGGGGCCGGATTTCTTCCCTTCGCCTGCGGGAGGGGGGGGGAGGTGAAGAGGGAACTGGGGGGGGGCGGGGGCGGCTCCGGTCTGGTGGGCGTCGTTCCGGAGGGCGGGCGGGCCGCTCCCGGGCGAAGGCTTCGGGGTGGGGGGTGGACAGGCGCTCCGGCGGGACCCTGGCCTCGCGCGCGGGGGGGGGGGGGACGACCAGGCGGGGGTCCCGTTCCGTCCCCTTCTCGGCACTCTGGAGCCTCTCCCCCCCCCCCACCACCCCCGGGTTCGCCTGCCTGATGCTGCTGATGCTTTTCCTGCAGGTTGGGGGAGCTCCAGGGCCGCGTTTGCGAGGGGCGCCGGGCGGGCGGGCGGAGGAGGAGGAGGAGGCGAGACGCCCCCCCCCCCCGTCCTCTCCGCCGCTCTCTCCGGGCCTGCGCGGGGCGGCCGGTCCTTCTGGCCAAGGGCTCCGCCGCCAGGAGAGGCGCCGGGGCGGGGTGGGTGGGGGGCGTTCGAGCATCCGGAGCGTCCCTCTTCAGGAGGGGGGGTGCAATCGGGGGGGGTTCGACTGCCCTTCCCGCCCCCGTTCTCTCTGTCTCTCTCCCTCCGCCCGGTGGAGGGGGCTGCTGCTTGCAGAAGGTGAGGGGATCCTCTCCCTTGGCCAACTGGACCCTTCTTGGCCCCCCCCAACCCCCCAAGCTTTCTCCAGGGCAGCTCCTTCACCATGGAGGCTCTCCCAGCCCAGAGAGTCACACAAACAAGGAGGAGGGACCAGAGCAAGGGGGGGGTCCCCAAGGTCCCAGGCCCAGATCTTGACTTGAGGGGTGCCCTTGTCCTCCGGTTTCCTCTGAACCTTCTGCATTCACTTGTGCAGGCATGGTTAGGAGGATTGCTTATGTAGGAGGTGGGCCTCTCATTGTGAAACCACTAGACCTGCTGCTCTCTGTCTGAAGAAGTGGACGTGTCCACGAAACCTTTCATTAAACTGTGGAAGTTAGTCTTTAAGGGGCCACATGTTTGGTGTCTTTTGTTTTGTTTTTCTTTGATTTTTGCCTGCAACACTAGGCCAGTGGTTCCCACCCAGGTGTTCTTAGACTGCAGCTTCCAGAAACTCCAGGTCAAGACAGCTGGTGGGGAAGGCTTCTGGGAACTGTGGTCCAAGACCACTGCTCTAGTAGGAGATCCGGGCTGAGGCTTCAGGGGCATCTGACACCCCCCCCCCCAGGTGGGCAGCTGGTGGTAGAGAAGGAGGAAGAGACACTGAAGCAGTGGGTGGGGTGGGGGAGCCTGATGTGAAGGAATACTCAGGGTCTGTTTGTTTCATTGTTTATAGTATTTGTAACCCGCCTTTCTAATTTTAAAGGCCCTAAGGCAGCTTGGAACAATTAAAAGACTGTATCTAATCGCCTTTTCACACGACCTGACCCCTAAACTCCGGGGCAAATGGCTCCCAGATAAGATACATACATAAGAAGAGCCAAAGGCCCATCTAGCCCAGCTTCCTGTATCTCACAGTGGCCCACCAGATGCATGAGACTAGATGACTGTCTCCTGATACCACTCCCCTGCATCTGGCGCTTGAGGTACCCTGGTTTTAAGCCTGTAGATTACACATCTCCATCATGGTTTGTAACCTGTGATGGACTTTTCCTCCAGGAATCTGTCCAATCCCCTTTTGAAGGCATCCAGGCCAGATGCCATCACCACATCCTGTGGCAAGGAGTTCCATAGAGTAACAACGCGCTGGGTGAAAAATTATTTTCTTTCGTCTGTTCTTACTCTCCCAGCCCTCAATTTGAGTGTATGTCCCCTAGTTCTGGTATTTTGTGAGAGGGAGAAGACCTTCCTTCTATCCACTTTACTCATGCCCTGCATTATTTTGTACGTCTCAATCATATCCCCCCTCAGGCGCCTTTTTTCCAGACTAAAGAGCCCCAAATATTTTAGCCTTTCCTCATAAGGGAGGTGCCCCAGCCCAGTAATCATTTTAGTCGCTCTCTTCTGCACCTTTTCCATTTCCACTATGTCTTTCTTGAGATGCGGTGACCAAAATTGTACACAATTACTCCAGGTGCGGCCTTACTATTGTTGTTGTTATAATGGCATTATAATGTTGGCTGTTTTATTTTCCATTCCCTTTTTGAAAATCCCTAGCATGGAATTGGCCTTCTTCACCCCTGCCACACATTGGGGAGACACCTTCATGGACCTGTCCACCAACACACCAAGATCTCTTTCCTGATCTGTCACGGATAACTCAGAGCTAGAGATGGGCACGACTTGAAATTTTTTTTCTTCGAGTTGTCGTTAGTCGGGGGGTTCCATTTCGGCTCGTTTCCGTTTTTCGAAAAATTTGCAAAAATTAGTCAGTTCGTTTTTTCGTTAGGCGTTAGTACTGGTTTGGGGAGGGGATTAGCGGGCTCCTGGAGGGAGCTGCAGGAGTCAGCCAGAGCCACAAGTGACTGTGGACTAGCAGACTCTTTGCACCCGCTGTGTCTCACGTACTTGCATGTAGTGCAATGCAAGTAGATCTGGCTTAGGGTTAATGACGGGTTAGCGCAACGGCTAGGGTTAGGCTAGTTACAACAGAGGTTAGGGTGAGTATTGGGGTGCACCTCTGGTGCATCTCTGACCCACTTAGAAGGACAGTGCTACTGGCGTATGGTTTTAGGGTTCTTTGGTTGGGGTTTTGGGCTACGATTAGTGGGCTATTTTGCCCGATTGGCACATCCCAGATGGTCTCTGCGCCCTCCCAGCCTGGTCAATCTGCAAAAGTGGCCATGCGATTGGTGGTGGCTCCAAAAATTTGCATGGTCCACTCCCATGGGCCCATGGGCAAATGTGCAGGTGTAAAAAAAATAAAATAAAATAAAATAAAATAAAATAAAATAAAATCAACGGAGACTTTTTTTGCAAGAAAAACCCACTGCTGCTACTGTAAAAATTCAAGCATTTAAAATAGCTAATTTTCGCATGTTTCTGTGGTGCTTTGGTGGGGTTTTGGGCAACGATTTCAAAAAAAAATATTGCGGTTGCCATTTTGGATCCCCCCCCCCCACCGCATGGCAAATGGATGCGCCCTCCCAGCCTGGTACAGTCAGCAAAACCTGGCCATGCGATTGGTGGAATGGCTCCAAAACTTTGCATGGTCCACTCCCATGGGCGAGCCCATCATTGCGAATGCGCAGGTGTAATAAAATAAAAAAAATAAAAAAAAATAAAATAAAATCAATGGAGACTTTTTTTGCAAGAAAAACCCACTGCTGCTACTGTAAAAATTCAAGCATTTAAAATAGCTAATTTCCGCATGTTTCTGTGGTGCTTTGGGGGGTTTTGGGCAACGATTTCAAAAAAAATATTGTGGTCGCCATTTTGGATCCCCCGCACTGCATGGCAAATGGATGCGCCCTCCCAGCCTGGTACCAGCAGCACAGCAGTAGCAATAGCCAAGGAGAGGGGGGCGGGGAACCCCCCCCAAATAAAACACCCTTCTGGCCTGGTAGGTGCCCTCAGACAGTTTTCGCCTACTTTTAGGGCCGGGAATCGGTTTTTTTTTTACTTTTAAAAACTTTTTTTCTGTGCCGTTGGCATTGCGCGATGCAAGTAACGAGCACAACAAATCAGACCAAATTGTTTGTTCGTCGGTTCGAGCTCGAATTCTGGTGGAGTAATTCCCGTTTCCGTTTCCGTAGAGTAACGGATATGAGTAACGGAAACGGAAACGGGAATACCGCTAAGTCGTGCCCATCTCTACTCAGAGCCCAAGAGTTGATAGATAAAATTTTGATTTTTTTGCCCAATATGCATTACTTTACATTTGGCTACATTAAAACACATTTGCCATTTCGTAGCCCATTCCCCCAGTTTGGAGAGATGCTTCTGGAGTTCTTCACAATCTTCTCTGGTTTTTACCACACGGAAAAGTTTTGTGTCATCTGCAAACTTGGCCACCTCACTGCTTATCCCTATCTCCAGATCATTTATGAACAGATTGAAAAGCACCGGTCCCAGGATAGATCCCTGGGGCATACCTCTTTTCACCTCTCTCCATTGTGAAAATTTCCCATTGACACCTACTCTTTGTTTCCTGGATCTCAACCAGTTCTCAATCCATAAGAGGACCTGCCCTCTTATCCCCTGACTGTGCAAATTTCTCAGCAGCCTCTGGTGAGGGACTGTGTCAAAAGCCTTTTGAAAATCCAGATAGACTATATCCACTGGTTCACCCAAATCTACATGCCTGTTGACCTTTTCAAAAAATTCGAAAAGAGATTTCCTCTCAGCAAGGTTTGTTGTTCTATGTGTTTTAAGATTTTCTCTTGGATGAGGCTTTCCACCATCTTCCCTGGGACAGATGTAAGGCTAACTGGCCTGTAGTTTCCTGGGTCCCCCCTCCTTCCTTTTTTAAAAATTGGTGTGACATCTGCTATCCTCCAGTCCCCCGGCACTGTGGCCATTTTAAGAGACAAGTTGCATATAACTGTTAAGAGATCTGCAATTTCATTTCTCAGTTCCCTAATAACCCTTGGGTGGATGCCATCTGGGCCCGGTGACTTGTTAATCTTCAATTTATCAATTAGTCCTAAAACGTCCTCTCTTTTAACCTGTATTTGATTTAATTCTTTAGTCAAGAGGGGCCGTTCAGGCAGCGGAATCTGCTCAAGGTCTTCTGTCGTGAAGACAGATGCAACAAACTCATTTAATTTCTCTGTAATTTCCAAGTCCTCCTTAATCTCCCCTTTTCCTCCCTCACCATTCAGAGGGCCAACTGGTTCTCTGGTAGGTTTTCTACTTCTAACATATTTAAAGAAGCTTTTATTATTACCCTTTATATTGCCAGCCATGCGTTACTCAAAATCTTTCTTTGCCTCCCTTATCATCTTCTTACATTTCTTTTGCCAGAGTTTGTGTTCCTTTTTATTTTCCTCATTTGGGGAGGATTTCCATTTACAGAAAGACCTCTCCTTGCACTTTAGAGCCTCTCTAACTCCACTCGTTAACCATGCCGGTGCCCTCTTGGACTTAAATGAGCTCTTCTTTCTTTGTGGTATGCACTTGTACTGGGCCTCTGTTACCGTTGTTTTAAACAGGTTCCATGCACTCTGAAGAGATTGGATTCTTCCAACCTTCCCCTTCAATTTCTTTCTAACTAGTTTCCTCCTCTGAGGGAAGTTTGCCTTTCGGAAATCAAGGGTTTTTATGTCTGATTTGCTTGATGACGCTCTTCCTCCAATATGCATGGCAAAGGAGATTGCAGCATGGTCACTGTTCCCCAGAGGCTCAGTGACATTCACATCCCTGACCAGGTCCTGAGTATCATACAGATCCGGAGCTTAAAATTGTTTCCCCACCAGCTCTGGAGTTTACAAAAGATTAAGTGCGACCACGCCCACCTAAGCATGTCCCAGCGCACTTTTCAAGTACCTGCTCTCCTGCGGTGAAAATTCCTGATGCGGATGTAACGTAGGGCCTTTTTACATGACCCCTAAGATCCGCTGGTCCCTTAAATTCGGACCAGAGATCTTGAGGGTTCGTTGCTGTTCCTCCGTCCCCACCCGCTCCGCACTTCTTTGTTCTGTCTGCGTGAGGGGAGGGAGGGAAAAAAATCCTTAGACAGAGACAAAAGAATAAAAGGCTTACCTCCGTGCCGGGGGAAGTTGCTCCGACCTCCGTTTACTTCCTGGTTCCTCTTTAAGGGGTGGAGGCAAAAGAAAAACAACAGAAAGAAGCGAGGAGAGCTCAGGCACTCTCCGCATCAAATATTATTCACCATCAAAGAGGAGGTACAAGAAAAGTGCTCTGGGTCGCGCTAAAGTGGGCGGGGTTGCACTTAATTGTCTGCAAAGTCTGGAGCTGGTGGGTAAACATTTTTAAGGTCCGGAGCTTGCAGCCATTTGCGGCGGAGCTTAGGGGTTGTGTATAAACGCCCGTAGTGAGTGCCGGGCTCTCCTCGCTTCTGTTTTTTTTTTTTGCCCCCCGCCCCTTTAAGAGATCTGAATGCAGTGCCAAGGGCAGAACGGAGGTGAGCGGCATTCTTTTCTTTCTTTTTTTCTCCCTCCCCTAACGCAGACAGCAGCCAGGAGTGCGGAGGGGGTGGGGACACAGGAAGAGCGACAAACCTCTAAGATCTCTGGTCCAAATTTAAGTGGCCAGCGGATCTTAGGGGTCGTGTGAAACGGCTCTCAGTTAGTAACAATGCAGATACAATATGAAAAGTATCGCTTACAATACCATACAAATACATAAGCAGTATGGAAAATACTCTCAAAGCAGTAAGGTGTAACTCTCCATTTGGGAACCCCACTCCCAGAGAAAGCCTGCCTGAGGAGAAAGGTCTTTGGCTGCTTGTGGAAGGGCAGCAAAGATGCGGCCAGCCTGGCCTCCAGTGGGAGGGAGTTCCAGTGTATGGGAGCAGCAGCCACAGAGAGAAGAACTAGGCTAAAACATTTGGGCCTCTTTAGTCTGGAAAAAAGGCGCTCGAGGGGGGATATGATTGAGACATACAAAATAATGCAGGGTATGAGTAAAGTGGATAGAGGGAAGCTCTTTTCTCTCTCCCAAAATGCCAGAACTAGGGGACATACACTCAAATTGAGGGCTGGGAGAGTAAGAACTGACAAAAGAAAATATTTTTTCACCCAGCGCGTTGTAAGTCTATGGAACTCCCTGCCACAGGATGTGGTGATGGCATCTGACCTGGATGCCATCCAAAGGGGATTGGACTGATTCCTGGAGGAAAAGTCCATCACAGGTGACAAACCATGATGGAGATGTGTAATCTCCAGGCTTTAAACCAGGGTACTTCAAGGGCCAGATGCAGGGGAGTGGTATCAGGAGACAGAGATCTAGTCTCGTGCGCTCCCAAACGCATCTGGTGGAGCCGCTGTGAGATACAGGAAGCTGGACTAGATGGGCCTTTGGCCTGATCCAGCATGGCTCTTCTTATGTTATGTTCTTATATAAGTTTTATGGGACTATCTTTGGGGCGGCATGGCAATGAATCTCCTGATCAGAGGATTGTTAGAATGGCTTGTTCATGAGCAGGCCAAAGAGGGGCTGCACCTCAGCTAAGCCAGGGAGGCCAGACCAGGGCAGAGGGTCCACTTACCCCCCTTTCCTTCCTTCCTTCCTTCCTTCCTTCCTTCCTTCCTTCCTTCCTTCCTTCCTTCCTTCCTTCCTTCCTTCCTTCCTTCCTTCCTTCCTTCCTTCCTTCCGGATGTGTGTGCGTGTGCATCTGTGCATTCCCAGGTCCAGGTCCAGGAGCTTTGTGATGCTGTATATTCAGGCCTGGCAGGGTTCAGCCCTGCGGAGCAGCTTGCTGTGATCCAGACCCTTTCCTGGGAGTTGGGGGTGGGGGTGGGGTTGGAAGCGCTTGTGTTGCTTGGAGGGCTGAGGAGTAGGACTGCAGAGGGTCGCCATGCCCTGAAAAACTCTCTGGCCTAGAAGCCAGGGCCTTTGGGTGGACGCAGGACCGTGCGCGGGGTGTGTGAGGGGGGCTTGGCAAAGGGGCAGGTGCTCTGTGGGCATTTCTGGCCACGCCATGGGATGCCCCATGGGCCCGAGAGGAGAGCTGTCCCTCCCAGGTATCTTTCTCTGGGTGGGGATGGGGAGAGGGGGAGGGGGGGCAGGAGCCCAGTGTTCGTTTGTGACGGCTGTGGGTGGCCATCCTCCTCCCTCCCCCTGCCAGCCTGATCTGGATGCTGCTTGGATGCCAAAGAGGCAGCCTTTCTGAGTGGCTCTCCTTGCCCCCTCCTCCTCCGGGCATGTGCTGCTGATGGAGTGCTGGAGCAGGTGGCCGTGGGTCAGAGTGGGTGGGAGTGAATGAAGGGCCTGCGTACCCCCCTCCCCCTCCGCCGCTGCCACCCACTTCCATCTGTGGTGGTGACCCTGCTACAGGTGGCAGACCCATAAGTGGGGAGGAAAGAGAGAGAGCCCTGGCCCGACCCGGTCTGTCAGAGGCCGGGAGCCAGCGGGTGGAGGAGGGGCAGGTGAAACCAGGTGGTGGTGCTGGAAGGGGACGGGCAAACCCACACATGGTGGGGGAGGGGTGGGGGAGGGGAGGCCAGCCATCCCTCCCCCCCCCAAGGGATCCATGCCCCATAGGCAGAGGGGGTTAGGGCAGGCCTGGAACAGATGGGGGTTCAGGTGAATTCCTCCTGAAGGAAGGGAGCACGGATGCGTAGGTAGGTAGTGCTTACATAAGACCTTGGCTCTTGCTGCTTTTGATCTCATGTGTGTAATTCATCTCCAGCTGAAGGCTGGCTCTGCAGACACGTTCGTGGGCAGCCCGGAGGATTGGGCCCTCCCAAGCAAGGGCTGTGTGGACGGCTGGGGCAGCATCAGGGGAGCCCCTGATCCACCACCCCCTTTTGCTCTGGGGAGAACGGACAGGACTTGGAGGGGGTGGGTGGGCCTGAAAGGCTGCAGACAGTGTTCGCTGGGGTGGGGGTTGGGCAGGGAGGAGGCAGGGGAGGGGGAGAGCAGGGTATGTGTCCCTGTGTGTGTGTGTGTGTTTGTGCGTGTGCAGGGGTCGTACTTGGCTTCGGGGCATGTGGCTGAGGCCAGAGGGGCCCTGGGGGCAGCCCTTGACTCAGAGGCCTGTCCTTCTCTGCCTGCCCTCTGGGCCCCTCACCGCCCCTGTGGAGAGAGCCTGGCCCCATTGGGAAGGGAAACCTGGCCGGCCTTTTCTCATCCTTAGCGTTTCCATGTATTTTTTTCTCTTTCAAATTTTTCAACGCCCAACACTTGAGCAGCAAGGAAGGTCTTTCCGGTGCAAGAGCAGGGAAAAGTCCCTGCTAGGACAGGCATAAGGCCCCTTCTCACAGTGGCCACCTGTGGCCATCCGTGGCTCCTTCCTGCATGTGCTCACCAGCCCCAGAGTTCCAGAGGCACCTGCCTCAGTTGCAGAAGGAAAGAGAGAGTCGCCATGAGAGGGGCAAGCCTTGAAAGTGTCCTCTTCAGCCTCATGTTGGTCTGAGTCATCCAAAATGGTGTCCATCGCTGCATCCTGTGCCGGTAGATTCCCTGGCTTCTGCATGTGCTGTGAGATGAAAGACATCCTGCCTGCCTTTCCCGCTGCGGGGATATTGCACTGGCCTCTAGTGCTCTCTCTCTCTCTCTCTCTCTCTCTCTCTCTCTCTGAGGATCAGTTCACCTGGCCTGTTTCCCACTCTGTGCAATACGTTGTACCTTCTTCTCCGCACCTTCTTCTGTTAGTGTGTGTGTGTGTGTGTGGGGGGGGGGAGTTATGCACTCAGTTCTGAGGATTGGCTGCACTCACAGCTTCATGGGAAGCCATTAAATACAGAAGTGAAGATGTCCATTCTTTAATGACCTCTGATTAGGAAGTCAGCCTTCCTGACAGCAGCCACCAGTCGGGTTAGGATGTAGGCCACGGGTGGGCTTGTGGCTTTTGCTGGACTTCTGGTTGACGTGGAGAGCCCTCCTTGGGATCTCCATCCATGATTCCTGGCCAGTGGGTTGAGTGTTGTCTAAAGGGGGAGTTGGAGGCAGAGTGAGATGCAGCTGAACCTTTAGGCCACGGAGCTCCTGGGGCTCCGTCTGCCCCTCCCCCCTGCCAAGATGTTTAAGGTGGGGTGGGGAGAGGCCACTGGGGGTAGGTCTCCATTGGTTGCAGGGTCCACCCTGTCCAACTGGCAGCAAGGAGGCTGTGGAGCTCTTGGGCTGCGGTCAGGATGGACACAAAAGGGAACTGGATCTGGGTGGCTCAAGGGAGGTGCCATGCTGGCCAGATGGAGGTCCTGCAAATAGAAGGACTCACCTGGGGGGGGGGCTGGGATTGCAAAACCTGCTTGACATGGGATTGCCTTCGTGCTGGAGGGCATCGGACATTGGCCAAGCACTGTTGGCTCGGGTGGCTGTTACAGACAGTGTGGCCAGGGCACCACCGGCAAGCCTTGTCAGGGAAGGAGGATCTGGTTGTGCCACAATAGTGTCACATTGAGGTTCTCGCAGTAGGAGCTAGAGAGATTGAGAGGTCTTTGGAAACCATCTGGAAGCCGTAGGTCACTCAGAAGGGGATGGCTGGACTTCTTTCTGATGTGTGTTGGATTGGCCATGGAAGCGTTGGTCTCAGGGTGGTGTCACCGACCTCCTGTCTGTTTCTGAACCCAAATGAAGATGGCGGTTCTGAACCTGTCAGGCCTTGAATGGACGGCTCCCATGGAATCATGAAGGTGAAAAGGGCCTCTATGGCCACTGAGTCCAACCCCCTACTCAAGGCAGGAACCAAGGTCAACGCAGATCTGACAGGTGGTCATCTCATTTTCCCTTGATTGCTTCTGGCATTGGAGCACTCCCCCTCCCTGCAATATATTTGCTTCCATGGCCGCACTGCTGTAAAAGATTGGAAGCCCCCCCCCCCAATATTCTTTCCTCTCAGGGCTCGGTTTCCAGCCCCCTGATTGTCCCTGTTGCCCTCCTCTGAGCTTGCTCCAATTTTCCAGCCTCTTTCCTGAAATGGGGTGTCTAGAACGGGACACAGGACTCAAGGTGTGGGGCCAGTGCAGTGCAGTGCTGAATAGAGGTGAGCTAGTGCCTCCTGGGATGTGGAGATTACGACTGTTAACGCTTCCTAACACTGCACTTGCCTCCTCCCCCCCCCCCCCCCCAGCCACGTTGCCTTGCTGGCTCACCTTCAGTGTGTGATCTGCAACAATCCCCAGGTCTTTCTCTCTGGTCGTCTTGCTGAGCCAGGCCCAGGCGTCCCCGTCCCCCCCATCTTGGCACCGTGAGTTTGGTTTCTTTTTTCCTAGGGGGAAGTACTTTGCCGTTGTCCCTGGCGAAGTTCATTCTGTTGTTTGCAGCCCAGTGCTCCATCCTGTCTGGATCATTGTGAATTTTCTTTGGGCCCAGGACTGAGCCATGCTCCTTCAATACACTATATTTTAACATGGTAGTCGTGATAATTTTATGCCAAGTCAAAGTGTCCATAGTCATATTTTATAAAATCATAGAATCATAGAATCATAGAGTTGGAAGAGACCTCAAGGGCCATCTAGTCCAACCCCCTGCCATGCAGGAACCCCATCACAATATTTCCGAGTAACAGATGGCCATCCAGCCTCTGCATAAAAACCTCCAACTCCCACTAACCTCAGCTCATTCTCTGCTTTTGTCTTCTTAATGCAATTCCTTGCTGCTTTGTAAAGGAAGAGTAGAGACAAGTAGCAAGGAATTAATCACTCATGAACTTTTCCTGGGCTTACATTTTCTGTCTGAGGCTTTATTACCTGACTCAGTTCCTGGGGAGGAGATCTTGGTGGAGACCTGAGACCGTTCCCCAAGCAGGAATCTGGTGGCCCAGGTACCTTAGATTGGGCTCCTGGCTCTCGGACGGCAGAATTCTCTGTTCTGGGAGTTCCACCTGCCAGGCCCATCCCTGGAATGGGCTTCTCTTGGGAAAGTCAGGGTCGGAAAGCTGGAAAGTCTCACAGACCTCAGACTGGCTGAGCTCCGGCCTTACTTGCCATGAGAAAAGGAAGCGGCCCAGGTCCTTGCTGGGAAGGAACACTGGGATTAGAAAGAAAGAAAGAAAGAAAGAAAGAAAGAAAGAAAGAAAGAAAGAAAGATGTTACTCCCAGTGTAACACCCTTGCCCCATGGATGGGAGATCAACCCATCTGAGGGCCTTTTCACACGACCCCTAAGATCCGCTGGTCCCTTAAATTCGGACCAAAGATCTTAGGGGTTCGTTGCTCTTCCTTCCTCCCCACCAGGGAAAGAGGGGAAAAAATGCAGCTCACCTGGAAGAGCTTCCCGGAGCTCCTTTTCTCTTCAGTTTCTCTTCTGCTTGCTTTTTTCCCTCCCACCTCTTCTCTTAAAGGGGCAGGAGGCAAAAAAACCACAAGCAGAAGCCAGGAGAGCCCCGCACTGACCAGATTAAATCCGGACCTGGGGATTTTCACCCACCTCAAGCAGGTACAAGAAAGTGCAGCTGGGTCGCGCTTAGGTGGGCGGGGTTGCACTTAATTGTCTGCAAAGTCCGGAGCTGGTGGGAAAACACTTGTAAGGTCCGGACCTTGCAGCCATTTCCTGCGGAGCTTAGGGGTCGTGTATAAAGGCCCATAGACTCTGTTAGCCCACATGGATGGAGAGCTGGGGTTTTTACCCAAACATAGCCTTGGGCAACCTGCACAGTTCTTGATGTGGGAACCGCCCAGAGTGGCTTTTGGGCCCGATGGAGTGGCATGGATGGAGTCAACTGGATGGATGGGTGAGTGGGTGGGTGGATGGACGATGGACATGTCCCCCAGAAGAAGGGAATGGGAAACCACTTATGTGTTCTGTCTACCTGGGAAACCCTGAAAAGGTTCACCATGAGTCAGAAATGTCTTGAGGGCATGTGATGATTATTTTATGCATCCTTTTATTGTCGTCTATGTTGAGTGTCATTTGCCATTTTTGTACCCATTGGCCTGTCCCCTCCCTGTTCAAAAGGATCCCTTTGGCGTCCTTGTGGTCTAGTCTCTGAGCTGTGCCTTGGGTCCCTTAGGCTGCCCTTCTGAGCGTTCCCTTTAGGGAAGAAGAAAACCAGCCCTGTTTCCCATCCTCTGTCAGAGAAGCTCTCATTTTTTAATTCCCCCCCCCCCCCAGGATGTAACCGGCTGGGGTGGGTGGGG
The DNA here is from genome assembly GCA_037367245.1 of Phrynocephalus guinanensis. NCBI lineage: Eukaryota > Metazoa > Chordata > Lepidosauria > Squamata > Agamidae > Phrynocephalus > Phrynocephalus guinanensis. The sequence goes on along the minus strand of CM074732.1, from coordinate 211,894,548 downwards.
CTTTTGTCACTAGATCTGCAGCATCACATTAATGCTCTTGGGGAGTTCTGGGGAGGTGACTTTTCTCCTTTGGCTGAAAAAGCAGGAGCCTCACCCAGGTATTTATTTATGTATTTATTTAGAATGTTTTTATTCCACCTTTCTCCTTGGAAAAGGACCCAAGGCAGTTTACAGCACTGAAGGACCATACGGGTTTCTGCCGCTGGTTTCTCAGAAGGCTCAGCAGCAGATGTGGGGCCACTGTTGGAGATTCCTAACTTAGAGGTAATCTGCTGAAGCTGAGGAGAGGCGGAGAAGGTTGTGCACTGAGGAGCAGTGCTCTGTGTCGCCAGGCTGTAACACAAATGGCCGCGGACGGGAGAGGCCACAGGTTGGCTTCCACTCTGGGCAGCGTCTCAAGAGCCCAGGCCGACGGCTCTGCATCTCAAGCAGCCACATCGGCCCTCTCAGCTGCTGCTTAACCTCTCAGCCTGCTGGCGGTTCCTGAAGACGGAGTATGGAATACCACACACCCAGGCCTGCACAACGCATTATGTGTGAATGCTCCTTTTGGGCTCTGCTGTTCCTACCGGAGTGTGTGTGTGTGTGTGTGTGTGTGTGTGAGAGAGAGAGAGGGGGGGGTGTTGTTGTTGTTGTGAGGAGCCACTGACTTGCTTGGGGAGGATATTTAAAGGCTAACGGCATTGTGGGTGGCTCTTCAGGGTTGACTGGTCCAGTGATCAAGCCCAGATACTTCGTTGTGGCCGGGTGTCCCAGAGAGAGTCTCTCTCCAGAACCGGGGCAGGAAGGCCTTGTCCGTGGCAGCACCCGGACCCCTTTCCTCCTGCAGCCCCACCCCGCCCCCGCTTCTAGGTAGTTTTTGCCCTGGAACATCTGCCGCTGGCTCAGGCTTGGCGCCCACAAGGCCAAACAAAAGGAGACAATCGTGAGATAGTGTTGGAGGACGGCTCATAAGACACCAGCTCCCCCATCCGGACTTCCAACATTAAAACAATTGCCACCCACTCATAGAAACATGGAGTGCGACTGGGGCCTCTAAGGTCTGCCCGGTGCAAGAATTTTTGTAAAAGCAGATCCGACGGCTGGCTGTCCAGTTAGGAAGTTTTTTTTCCTTCATCCATGTAATTCGGCTTAAATCTGGCTTCCTGCAGCTGAAGCGCCTTCTTGTGTGTCCTGCACGCTGGGTGGACTGTGCCCTGCCCTCCTCCCCTCCCGCTTGACTGCTTTTCAAGCATTTGGAAAGCTGATCTCCCCCCCCCCGGCTGCCCCCAGTCTTCTCTTCTCAAGACTAACCAGGCCCAGTCCTTTCGGGCTTTCCTTCCAGGGCTGATTCCTCCTTTCATCACCTTCCTCTGAACTTGTTCTAAGTGGGGTGTCCAGAACTAAAGACAGGATTCAAGAGAATGCCTTGGGTCCCTTGGGGCAGAAAAGAAGCACACAAATAAGACAAAATAAAGCAACATTAAATTAAATAATTGACCTGTGCTGAATAGAGTGAACCAGGACTTTACAGGATTTAGAGACTCTACTTCTATTAATGCCACCTAGAGTGGGATTTGCTTTTTTTTTACATCCATGTGTATTTGAAGCAGGTATTGGCAATAAACAGATTGTTGGCTCTACAGAACCCTACAAGTTGCCCCCCTTCCTTCATTTCTGTCCCCTAGGCCAAATTTCCCAACAACATTTTTTCCGGCTTTGTTTCTTACCTGCTGATTCCAATTGTCTATGATTATTACCATGCCTTGTTTTATTTTACATTAAAGACCCTAACTTCCTGTGCAACATCTTGCCTCAGAATCAGAGCCACTCCGTTTCTCCTGAGCTTGACATTTCCAAAGTAAAACACTTTGTAGTTGTCTCTGACTGATTTTTTTTTACCTATTTGAGTCCACTTGAGTTCACTCACACCAAGCACTGCAGTGTTTATGCATTCCATTTTTCCTTTTTTGGCCTTATGGCTTTCAATTGAGTTTGATTTGTGCATCTCACAGTCTGCTGCATCAGTCTTTTCTTTGAGCTTCGATGACACACTCAAACCCTTTCACTTTGTTAAGATGTGCAAGGATAGCTAAGTGGTTTAGGATGGGAGCTTGATTCCTCACTGGACCTCCTGGACAAGGGGCTGGCCTCCATGGTTCAGAGGTTTCCCTCCAAGTTCTGTCCTTCTAAAAGGTTGATGGTGATGATCCTCCTCCTCCTCCTCCTCCTCCTCCTCCTCCTCCAAGAAGGGGGTTCCTTAGTGCAGCCACCCAGGGCAATTTTACTTTAAAAATGGTGGCAAATCCTAAGCCACGGTATGTTGAGGGGAGGCACACAGTAGCATTTCAATACTGATTTTCATAAATGTAGACCAGGGCCAAGCAGGGTTGAAAGGGAAGGGGGAGGGGTGGGAACTTTGTTCCTGGAGTTTTCTTTTATGCTTTAGGATGAGAGAAAGAAAGAAAGAAAGAAAGAAAGAAAGAAAGAAAGAAAGAAAGAAAGAAAGAAAGAAAGAAAGAAAGAAAGAAAGAAAAGCCCACCCCAGCAGTTGTCCCATGGAAATGTTTGTGAAGATTCTCAGTTATCCAAGTGAGTTTATAGGGAAGTTGAGTCATGGCAACTGGACTTCTTTTCTTGAGAGATTGAAATGTTTCACTGCTCATCCAAACAGCTTTGTCAGTCTGAGGAAAGTTAGTGGTGAGTCCTACAATGTATAGTTCACCTTCATTTCACATCACCCTGGTCTGAATAGGTTCATAAGTTAAACAATGGCCTGAATAGGCCTGTTAGATGGACAATGGCCTAAGGTGGGTGAAAATCCCACTTATGCAACCTTTCCCAACACCCATTAAGTACGGGTCATTAGCTGTGGCCTTGCTGGTGGAGGTGTGAAGTGCTTCTGATTTTTCTGGAGATTGATGAAAGGGCCACTTGATAAGTAGCAGACAGATTGTGCTTGAGTCCCCCACCTCTGTTTAGAGAATACTTTTCAATACTCACGTGAATGGCTTCCCTGACTCCTCTCTCAAACCACTTCACCTCTCTTCTTTGAATGAGTGCCCTTTGTCCTTCAAATGGAGGTGCACTGCTGATTCTGGTCCTGAGCTGTTACCCCTCCTGTGTTGGACCATCCTTCTGTTTAATGGCTGTTTAGTTTCCCCAGGTGCCATGTTTTTCAGGTGCCATGTCCTCGTAGAAAGTTGGTGATCAGTAGCTTCAACTGGTTTCTCTCTAAGGCTATCATAAACAGAGCAGTTAAGCCAGAATGTTCTTCTCTGCCCTGGGCCATGCTTCCCATCTATCGGACTGCATATACTATATTGCTACTTTTGTGTTTTGGTGTCTGGTCCTTTGGGTGGATGAATCTCTGCCTTAGTGTGCTTGTGGGTTTGAATTAAACAGCGATGTGGTGTTTGCCAAAAAACATTTTAAAGCTTTTCAGACACTCCAGCCATGTAGGGAATGACCAGGTTCTTCCATTGGCTCTGGGTCTCAGGATTATTCACTCTGGACTTGCTAATGCGTAGGAATATAATAACATAAGAAGAGCCATGCTGGATCAGGCCAAAGGCCCATCAAGTCCAGTTTCCTGTAACTCACAGTGGCCGTGCCAAATGCCTCTGGAGCGCACAAGACTAGATATCTGTCTCCTGATACCAGTCCCCTGCATCTGGCCCTTGAAGTACCCTGGTTTTAACTACTCATCTCCGTCAGGGTTTGTAACCTGTGGTGGACTTTTCCTCCAGGAATCTGTCCAATCCCCTTTTGAAGGCATCCAGGCCAGATGCCATCACCACATCTTGTGGCAGGGAGTTCCATAGACTAACAATCACGCTGGGTAAAAGAAATATTTCCTTTTGTCTGTTCTCTCCCAACCCTCAATTTGAGCGGATGTCCCCTAGTTCTGGTCTTTTGTGAGAGGAAGAAGATCATCCCTCTATCCACTTGATTCATGCCCTGCATTATTGTGTACGTCTCAATCATATCCCCCCTCAGGCGCCTTTTATCCAGATTAAAGAGGCCCATATATTTTTGCCTTTCCTCATAAGGGTGGTCCCTCAGCCCAGTAATTATTTTATTCACTCTTTTCTGCACCTTTTCCAGTTCCACTATGTCATTTTTGATATGTGGTGACAAGAATTGTACACAGTACTCCAGATGCGGTCTTACTATCATTTTGTATAATGGCATTATAATGTTGGCTGTTTTTATTTTCAATCCCCCTTTTGATAATCCCTAGTATGGAATTGGCTTTCTTCAACACTGCCGCACACTGGGTTGACACTTTCAGTTAGCTGTCCACCACACCATGATCTCTTTCCTGATCTGTCACGGATAGCTCAGAACCCATGGGTTGATAGATAAAGTTTTGATTTTTTTTGCCCCAATATGCATTACTTTACAATTTGGCTACATTGAAACACACTTGCCATTTCGCAGACCATTCCCCCAGTTTGGAGAGATCCTTCTGGAGCTTTTCACAATCTTCTCTGGTTTTTACCACATGGAAAAGTTGTGTGTCATCCGCAAACTTGGCCACCTCACTGCTTATCCCTGTCTCCAGGTCATTTATGAACAGATTGAAAAGCACCGGACCCAGGACAGATCCCTGGGGCACATCGCTTTTCACCTCTCTCCATTGTGAAAATTTCCCATTGACACCTACTCTTTGTTTCCTGGATTTCAACCAGTTCTCAATCCATCAGAGGACCTGCCCTCCTATCCCCTGACTGTGCAATTTTCTCAGCAGCCTTTGGTGAGGAACTGTGTCAAAAATCCAGATAGACAATATCCACTGGTTCACCCAAATCTACATGCCTGTTAACCTTTTCAAAGAATTCTAAAAAGTTTATGTTTTAAGATTTTCTCTTGGATGAGGCTTTCCACCATCTTCCCTGGGACAGATGTAAGGCTAACTGGCCTGTAGTTTCCCGGGTCCCCCCTCCTTCCTTTTTTAAAAATTGGTGTGACATCCGCTGTCCTCCAATCCTCTGGCACTGTGGCCGTTTTAAGAGACAAGTTGCATATAACCGTTAAGAGATCTGCAATTTCATTTATCGGTTCCCTAATAACCCTTGGGTGGATGCCATCTGGGCCCGGGGACTTGTTAATCTTCAATTTATCAATTAGTCCTAAAACATCCTCTCTTTTAACCTGCATTTGATTTAATTCTTTAGTCAAGAGGGGTTCTTTGGGCAGTGGAATCTGCCCGAGGTCTTCTGTCGTGAAAACAGATGCAAAGAACTCATTTAATTTCTCTGCAATTTCCAAGTCCTCCTTTGCCTCTCCTTTATCTTTACATGTTGTCCCCCCCATGCGCTTTGCACTCCAAAGCTCTTCCCATTTTGCTGTAGGGGAGACTGCAAGTGCTCCCTTTGGAGTCAGGACTCGGTACGCCCATAGGAACAGGCACCCCCTCCACTCCTCCGGCACCTTTGGCTATCTGGTGTGGCAGGCCAGCTCAGAGGGAATCCTGCCACCTGACCTAAGGCCTCCTGCCCTTCCCCCTCCTCCACCCAATGATTCTCTTCAGGTGAGCCTTTGTCTTGGGGTGGGGGAGGGTGGGCGCCTTCTGTCCTTGAGTGAGATGCCAGCCGGGGTGGGTGACCGAGGGGTTGCAGGGTCTCCAGGTGCTACCGGCTCCATTCTGGCAAAGGGCCAGTTTAGGGAAGTGGGAAGTGGGCATTTCTTCTCCCCTAAGCATTCACGCACCCTGCCTCAGGCTCCCCCCCCCCACCTGCTGCTGCCTCTGTTGTAATGTTGAAGGAAGAAGGAGGTGCTCTTGTACCCAGGAAGGGTCTGGTGCCGATCCAGCAGTTGGCTCCCACAGGAGGGATGGAGGGCGGTCGGTGGGGGATCTTCCTCTTCCTCTGGGCTTGGGGGGGGCTTGGGGGGGCTGGGGAAGGAGGCCAGGAGTGGGGCAGGCTCCAAGGTCAGCATGTGGGGATGGACAGGCAGCGGCAGGCCAGTGCTCTGGGAGGGTGGGCTGGCCTGGCGCAACAGCCCTCGGGTGTGTCTCCATGTGTATGTGTATGTGTGTGTGTGTGTACACGCACAGGCATGCCCATGTGCAGGAGGAGCTCCTTAAGGGGTGTCTGGAGCCTGAGATTAGGCTTGGGTCAGTGGCCGAGATAGATCAAGGCACGGGGCCGCTCACCGTCCGCCCATGCTTTTGCCCTGCCCTGCCATCTGGTGACGGAAGGAGCCAGGAGGGAGCCAGAGCCAATTCTGTGTCCTTCCTCAGAGGGGCTCCGGGAAGGGCAGCCATGCTCTGCCTGGCTGTGTGCACCCCTTCCTGCTAAAAAAAGGTGGCAAGGGAGCAGTTCTTCCCTGGGGCCTGGCTTGGAGCACGGGGTGCCCTCCTCTCCCCCCCCCCCCAGGCCCCTTGGGCTGGGCTGGGAAGGTCAAGTGGGGTCCACCTCCTTCTGCCGCCTCCTTCACCACTGAGACCACCTGTGGCCTGTGGGGCCCCCTGGGTGGACATGGTGGGAGGGGGGTTTGAGCTGCCCAGCCTCTCCCTGCCAGCCACGGCCTTGGCATTGGCCACCCTGGTTCAGCTCCAGAGGACGCTTGTGTGTGACCCACTTGGGCCTCTGCCCTGAACTGGAGCCTCCCCAGGGCCAGCCACCGATGGATGCAGGTGGCCCGAGAGGCCCCTTCCTTGGGCTGCCCTGGCTAAAAATTTTGGCAGGTGCCCTTAGCTTCCCCGTGGCTGCCCATGGGGCCCCCCGAGGATGCTCTGCGAGGCCTTGGGAGCTACAAAAGCGTCGGTCAGACCTGAAGAGGATTATGCAGGAACAGCCCTGCTGCTGGAGGATGGGCGTCCATAAACTCCCTTTCTGGCCTTTCTGAGCAGGACCTCCTTGGTCTGTGTGCTTTATTTATTTATTTATTTTATTTCTATACTGCCCATCTTCCAATGGAACTCTGGGCAGTTTACAGCAAGACTAAAATCGACAATACAATGCAGAAACAAAATCAAATAGAGCCAAAACAATAGGAGGGAATACCCTCAGCAAGAGGCATCAAGAGGGCGGGGGGGGGGGGAGAGACTGCCGATTAAATTAAATTAAATTAAAGGTTGCCAAATGCCTCCCTAAATAGCATGGTTTTAAGCGCTTTTTTGAAGGCGGGCAGGGACTGTACAAGGCACAGCTCACTAGGAAGATGATTCCACAGCGAGGGGCCCACCACAGAGAAGGCGCAGTTGCATGCGAGCGACTTCCACGCCGCCCTGGGTGTGGCCACTTGGAGTGAGCGCGCCTTCGACATTCTAGCGGGCCTGGCCTCAGTTGACCTCTGGGAGAGACGCTCCGACAAGTATTCAGACTTTGGCTTCACAAACACAAGGCCATCTCCAGGCTCCTGCAGGACCACGCTGGCGGATCCCACTCTGGGCCTGGTTCATCATTTGCCAGTGCCTGCCATCTTCTGGCTTCGGGGTGGCAGGATGATGGCTAGGTGGTCACTGTCCATCCTGGAGAGACGCGGCACAGTTTTGAAAGCGGTCCTGTTGCTGAGTGTTTGTTTCTGTAAAGGACACAACTTTGAAATGTAGACCAGGTTGTTGCCTTGTTCCGTCTCCGATTTGACTCTGGCAGCCTTGGGTGGGTGGTGGCTCTGTGAGCCTGTGGCCCCTCCCCCTCCCCCTTTTCACCGGCCCCAAGGGTGTGCTTAGCGGCAGGAAGGGAAGCCAGGCTGCCTGGAGGCGCTCGACCAGGGGCAGGGGACCTGGTGGAAAAGAGCGCTGGGCACCCGGGCCCTTGGCTCAGGGTGCCCAGTTGTGGGCATTCAGTTGTGACAGAGCTGAGGGCGGCCAGCAGACTTCACAGCATGTTGAGGGGGCCCATCTTGGGTGAAATCTGATCCAAACAGACCCTTCTCTCCCTAATCTACTTGAGGAGCTTAGGAGAGGAAACAGGCACCCCCAAACCCATGATGCCATGGGGCAGGTTGGCTTCCTGGGTCTTTGCATCAACAACGTCCTTCTTCATCCCTTTGAGAGAAATTTCTTTTCTTAAGAAGTCCAGTTGCCATGACTCAACTTCCAGATAAACTCACCTGGATGACTGAGAATCTTCACAGACATTCTTCTGCATCTATTTTTTATGGGACAAATCAAGACAAGGAGGACATCTCTGCTCCAGGGCTGTTAAGTGTCTTCCTTATCTAAAAGCTTCAGATGCAGAGAAGGCTGAGCTCATCCATCCCCTTTGGATGAAGAGGCCTGTCAAGGACCTGCGGGTGTCCCTGTGGCTGGGGTTGGAGAGAGGAAAGCACATGCCCCTCCTTCATCCTCAGCAGGAAGCAGGAGCCGGGGGTGGGGGTGGGGTTTCCCTCCTTCGTGATCCAGGGGGCCTCAATGAGTTGCAGGGGCCTGACTGGTCTGCAGTTCCCTGGTACCTCCTTTTTGCCCCTTTTGAAGACGGGGGCAAGGTGGATCCTTAGAAACCTGGTAGCCAGGTGTTCCTTGCCCATTTGTTGTGCAATCTCACGCTAATTAATAGTTAGTAATTAATAATTTCCTGGGAGGAGAGAGTGCCTTCAGAGCAGAGGGAAGGGAAGCCAGCGCTCTCCTGGGTGGCGCATCTTTCCTTCTGTCTCACGGCTGGCCGCCGAGGCTTCCTTTGAAAGGCTCTTTCTGGCTTCGCAGCGAAGATGCCTGATGTGGCTCTTTGAAAAAGGACATGAGGAGATAAAGTCCTTCAGGGCTCTGGGATTAATTAAAGTGAATCTAGTAATAATTAGATTCAGTCATAATTTGTTTTAAAATGTAATTGAAAAGGAGATTCATGTTCTTTGTGAGCCCTGGTCCTCTCTCTTCTCAGGAGATGGGCCACGCTCTGCCTGGATGGGTTTGGGGGTGGGGCGTGGGAGTGGGGTGGGGAGCCCAGTGTCACTTCAGTGGGGAGATCCCCCTGCCCCCGCAGGGCCCCACCCTCAAGGCTAGCGCTGGCAGTGGGTCCCCTTTGGGTGGTGGGGGAGAAGGTGGGAAGGGTGGGCCAGGAGGCCTCGCCCACTTGCCCCTCCCACCCTGCCTGCCTCGACTCATCTGAGCCTCTCTCTGTCCGCTGGTCTCCCTGTGTGACCTATTACATATATTCATCTGGCAGTGAGGCCCCCCTGGGCAGTTCCTTCCTTCCTTCCTTCCTTCCTTCCTTCCTTCCTTCCTTCCTTCCTTCCTTCCTTCCTTCCATCTTCCCTCTATATTCAACTCCTTCCTTCCTTCCATCCATCTTCTCTCTGTATTCAGCTCCTTCCAACTCCTTCATTCCTTCCTTCTTCCCTCTATCTTCAACTCCTTCCTTCCTTCCTTCCTTCCTTCCTTCCTTCCTTCCTTCCTTCCTTCCCTCTATATTCAACTCCTTCCTTCCTCCCTCCCTCCTTACCTCCCTCTATATTCAACTCCTTCCTTCCTTCCTTCCTTCCTTCCTTCCTTCCTTCCTTCCTTCTTCCCTCTTCTTCAACTCCTTCCTTCCTTCCTTCCTTCCTTCCTTCCATGTGCTCCTCCCTCCCTGTCTTTCCCCCTGTCTTTCCCATTTGCTCAGCACCATGGACAGAGCCCCAGGGGCAGCCCCGAAGCAGTCCAGCTGGCTGGAGAGCCATCTAAGGCGTGCACGCGCGCGCGGGGGGGGGGGAGTATTCCAAGCTGTCTCCCTCCCATTCCCCCAACTCTCTTGCGCCTTTTCGGCTTGGTGCCCTCTGGCCCAGGGGCACACCCCCTCCCTTTCTCCCTCTCCCTGGGAAGCCGCCAAGGGCTGGTGGAGGAGCCTCTCTGAGCCGCCTTTCCTGAGCCAAGGCCAGAGGGAGAGCCTTTAGCAAGGCAGCAGGGCCAGCTGCCCACTCTGGCAGCGGAAGAGGGAAGAGGGTGAAGTGGGGGCATTGGGAGGGGGGGGGCTGGTCAGTTTCCTCTTCTGCCTGAGTCCAGGGCCGCCCATCTTGGGGGCTCAGAAAGCCATTTTCTTTAACAGTTTTTATTTTTAAAGAACTTGAATGTTTTAATATGTGTATTCCTTCTAGGCCAGTGATGTCAACCTATCTAGAGATTGAGCGTCCAAACTGCGATTCAAAACCCACTAATTTTTCACAAAGTGCCAATACAGCAATTTAACCTGAATACAGGTGGCGATGTCGGGTGCCCACAGTAAGGTCTGTGAGTGCCACCTTTGGCACCCGTGCCATAGGTTCACCAACACTGTTCTAGGGCATAAGCTCTTCACAGTTATAAATTATAACTGTGAAAGAGCTTATGCCCTAGCCTAGAACATTATAAGGTGATTGAAAAATACTCATTGCTCCTTTTCATTCTTAATTTTTAAATTGCATTTTGGATTGCATTCTGACGTAAGCATTTGCTGATAACTTTCATTTTCATATGCCTTAAAGCATTTGTGCCCACCATTTTCTTCATAGCTTCATAGGTTTTGGACATTTTACAACCACTCTGAAGTCTTTTGTGCACATGAAGCAGAGAAGCAATGTAAATAAACGAAACTTGTAAATTTAGACAAGCTGATGTTGCCTGGAATCATGGCAACAGTGAAAAGACTTGTACTTCGATACCCAGATGAATTTTGATACAGTTCTCAATTCCCACTAAAGAAACTGGTTTTCTGCATTCTTGAAGGCTTTCATGGCTGGGATCTGATAGCTGTTGTGAGGTTTTTTTTGGTTGTTTGGCTGTATTCTGGAAGTTTTTCATCCTGACATTTCAAATTTGGTTAGCAAATTTCCAGAGGGCAAGGAGGTCAGGAGAGCTGGGAGTTCTCTCTCCTGTTCTGGGGTATAGAAACCCTCACCCTTGTTTTCTTCTGGAATTCACCCTTGTTTTGGATAAATCCCAATCTGGGACAAATACAGGCTTCTGATTTTTGCCCAGGAGGGCTATAAAAATTCGTGGGACTCTTGTGGGGAGCTTCCTGTGTCAGTTTGTCTGACCTGATATGTTCTCCTGGGAGTTCTTTGCAGGTGGGCTGGTTGGGCCATTGGATGAGTGGCCCTTGGGCAGAAACTATCAAGCAATAAATAAGGGATTATGAAAAGAAAATACACACGTGTATAGCAGAGAAAAATATGAGCTTAGCAGCAGTAGCATGTAGATAAAGTGTAGAAAATTGTTATAAGTATTATCAGAACTTAGAAATGGAGAGACAAAGAAATACGACTTAGAATAAAACTCTTATGTTGAATATATACAGCAAATATACAGCAAATAAGAACAGCATAACACCAAGCAATAACATATATAGAAATCAACAGAGTGTGGGGTACTGTTTCTCACCATAAACAGTCCCAATTTAACATTATACAAGCCAGTTCTTATATACACATTTAGACCTCATCAGACATGACTTTAACCAATCACATTCTGACACACCATGATGTCATTAACTATTCCACCTGTGCTAAATCACTTAACCTGCTAGTGATTTCTAATTCCATGCACTTGTGGCTAACATCATGACACTGCATTTTTGACTGACTCCATTTTACAAATTCTCTGTTCAATCTGTTAAATATACATTACATATATTTTGTCAATTCTACATATTATGAAACCCCTCCTATATTTAACAGATTACAACACCTAGCCTCTTCTTAAAATATACATGCTTTTCTTTAGATAAAGGCTTTGTGAATACATCAGCACAATTGTAATCACTAGTACAATATTCCAACATAATCAACTGTTGATCTATGCAGTCTTTGACGTTCTGGTAACGAATCCCAATATGCTTGCTTCTGGATCCGACCTTCTGATTCTGTGTCAATTGGATACACGAGAAAGAATCATTATACACTTTGACTGGTAAATTGACATTTACATCAACATCCTTTAATAACTGCACCACCCAGGTTAACTCACAACACAAATCACTAACCGCCCCATACTCTGACTCCGCAGTAGAACATGAAATGTACCTCTGTCTTCGGGCCTTCCATACAACTAATGAGTTACCTAGGAAAATGGCATATGACATTGACCTCCTTTCTGGACTTGAACCCCAGTAAGCATCTGCATAACTAATTAGATCAAGGTTATCACACTTGGATATTTTCACCTTTTCTTGCATTGTTCCCTTAAGGTATCTTAAAACACGTTTTATACCTTTCCAATGTTTGTTCAATGGTTTAGCAGCATGTTGGCTCAACATGTTGATAGTAGCAGAAATACCAAGCCTGGACCAGGAAGACAAATACATCAATGAACATAATACAGATTGTTACAGTTCAACATTGCTAAATTCCCCATCTTTAGGATCTCTGTATAACCCCACCTCCATTGGTGTTGAGACTGGTTTGCAGTCTCCCATCTTACATTTCTGTATTAGCTGCTCTATCTTGTCACTTTGACATAGATAGTAGTTACCTTCAGGATCAGTTGTATCATCAACCCCTAAATAATGTTGTATCTCACCAAGATGCTTCATTTTTACTTCTTTACCTAATGAAGACATAAACCACTTAACATGTGATATTTCAGACACCATCAAACACAAATCATCAACAGAAACAATTAGGATTACAGAACCTTTTGTATATAAACATGGATCTGCTCTGCTTTGAGAAAAACCTATTTTTGTTAATTTCTCATGCAAATGTCGATTACAAGCTAAACCTGATTGACGAAGTCCATACAATGCTTTATTCAATTTCAGAACAAGGTGTGGATTTTTTAATTTATATACAGGCACTTGTTTCATGTAGACATCTTCCTGTAAACTTGCATTTAAATATGCTGTCTCTACATCAAAATGATGCACTTGACACTTTCTTGATGCTGCAATTGTCAAAACCATTCTAAATGTTTCTGCTTTCACAGTAGGTGCATAAACTTCTGTAAAATTCACGTATTTTTTTTGTGGAAAAACCTTGTGGCACAAGCCTGGCCTTACAGGTTACATTACTGTCACTTGATTTTTTAACTTTGTATATCCACCTGCATCCCACTGCCTTTTGACTTTCTGGTAACATCACTGGTGTGAATACTTGATGTTTTTTCAAATATTCATATTCTTTTTCCATGGCCATCATCCACTGCTTCTTTTCATCTTCTGGCATCTGCAATACATACATCATCATAACATTGTGGCTCATGGGATACAAAATTTAGAGTAAACCTTTCCGGTGGCACTCCAAAATTGGACCTGGTAGACCATCTGAGCATCACTGGCTCCTCTTCCACTTTCTCATCTTGCAATTGTGTAGACTCCCCTCCTACACTGGCATCTTCTTCAGGCTCAGTGTGGTGGGACATGCTTGGCATAAATACCTCATTGTTGGCATGGATATCTTCCCAGTTTCTCTGCTCACAAAACGTTGCAGACCTGCTAATATAAACTTTCCCATGGTTATCACAAAACCACCAGGATTTGGCAGCAGGTTGAAAACCATTAAATATTAGTTTCCTTGACTTTGGGCTATTTTTCTGCCTGTATTTCTTCAGGATTTGAACCCAGGCCTCAGAACCAAATGTCCGTATAAATTTTAGCGTAGGTTTCTTGCCATGCAACAAAGTATAAGGAACATTATTAATTGCAGAACTTCATACTCTGTTTGAGACATAATTGGCATATTTCATTGCCTCAGCCCAATATCCTCTGGGAAGCTTTGCATCAGCAAACATTGCATTCATCAGGCTCTGGAGAATTCCATTTTTTCTCTCAGCCAGACCATGTTCAGCAGAAGCAGCAGGATTTGTAAGTCTGTGTTTCACACCTTTTCTTTTTAAATAATCTGCAAAGTGATTAGATAAGAACTCACTGCTTCTGTCACTTTGCACAGCCACAACTTTGTGCTTGTATTGACGTTCTGCAAACCATTTCTTGAAAACTGCACACACATCACTTTTGTGCTTCAGAATATACAGCCATGAGTAACGAGTGAAATCATCTGTTATTACTAAACAGAATCTGGATCCACCAATTGTAGGTGCCAGTGGTCCAGTTACATCAGTGTGGACCAGCTGTAGAGGATGCTCTGATTTTCTAAAACTTTTCTTTGCTATGGGAGCAGCCTTTATTTTTGTGCTTTTGCAGACATGGCAATCTAAATATTTGTTGCTGTTCTGCATAGTCCCATCTTCCACATACTGTAGAGTCTTTTTTATATTTTCAAAACTTAAATGTCCTAGCCTGCGTTGCAACAAATGAATGCATCTGTCATGCAGAGGTTTGTTTTGAATAGTGTTTACAGATCTCTCAGCAGTGCTTATTACAAACAAATTATTGTGCAATTGTCCAGTGGCTATTGTCTTCCCATCCTTGACAATTTTGCAACTGCTCTCACTGAACTGCACTTCAAATCCCATCTTCACAAGCATAGGCACACTTAGCAAATTGTTATTCAGAGAAGGAATGTACAACACTTTCTCAAATTTACACTTGAGAGGTTTAAAAAATAGTTTGCCTTCTCCACATATCTTCGTTTGTGTTCCATCTGCCAGAGTTACAGTTCTGGAATTATATAAAGTTAGTGTTTCAAACATATCTTTTTTATTTACAGAATGAATTGATGCTCCGGAATCTATGACAAACAATTCCTGCTTTGTGCACCCTTCTTCATTGTTTTCATTAATTACAGACACCTGGTGTCCTTCACTCTGCCAGTTTTGCTTAACAGCAACTTTTTTCTGTTTCTTATTCTTATTTACTTTGTCACATAACCATTTTATATGCTTATCACTTCCGCAGATATGGCATCTTCTTACCACCTGGATTGTTTCACCAGAACTTGGCACAGGCTTTTTATTTGCTTTAGAGTCGGCTCTCCTTTGCTCCTCTTGCAGTATCCTTGACTGGACATAGGAAACAGTTAAATCATCACTCTTTAATGCTTCCATTCCCATCACTATATTATCAAATGATGCCTCCAAACTTGACAAGATTACAAGGCATTTATATTCTTCATCATGATTTATTCCCACTTGAGATAACTGATGAAAAATGTTATTTAATTTCCTTAAGTGATCTGAAATATTTTCTCCTGGACTCTGCCATGTCCGAAACAGTTGTTTCATCAATGTTATCTTGCTGCCAGCTGTATCTTTGATATGTGCCGCTCTCAAGGCCGTCCAGGCTTCATATGCTGTCTTAGCCTCCTGTACATAAACAAACAGCGAATCTTCCAAAGACAAAATAATTATAGACAGCGCTTTTGAATCTTGCCTCACACTCTGTTCATTATCATCCTCTTCTAGTTCTTTTTCCACATATTCATACAGATCAAGAAATATAAGATGTTTCATGCATTTTGCCCAGACCAAATAGTTGTTATCATTCAATTTCACCAGAGGCATTGAAGATAAGTTCATACTTGCCATCTCGGCTGATTGTGCTGGCTTCTTCGTCCTCTCTGCACTCCCTTCAGCCTCTTCAAGCAGTTCAGCCTCCTCTGTATTCATTCAAACACTTTGTTTATGCTTGGCTTGCTTTATCAGCTGCCTCCTTCTCTGTTCGCTTCCAAGCCTCAGAGGAAAACTTTTCCTTTTGCAGCTTTCTTTTTGTCTCTGTTCCACTCCAAACGTTTCCTTCTGCAAAACACAACTTTATACAAATCACACACATTATCTGCTCTGGGCCATAACCCTATCAAGCAATAAATAAGGGATTATGAAAAGAAAACACACACATGTATAGCAGAGAAAAATATGAACTTAGCAGCAGTAGCATGTAGATAAAATGTAAAAAATTGCTATAAGTATTATCAGAACTTAGAAACGGAGAGACAAAGAAACATGACTTAGAATAAAAGTCTTATATTGAATATATACAGCAAATATACAGCAAATTAGAACAGCATAACACCAAGCAATAACATATATACAAATCAACAGAGTGTGGGGTACTGTTTCTCACCATAAACAGTCCCAATTTAATATTATTACAGCCAGTTGTTTTATACACATTTGTTGTTGTTGTTCAGTTATTCAGTTGTGTCCGACTCTTCGTGACCCCATGGACCAGAGCTCGCCAGGCCTTCCTATCTTCCACTGCCTCCCGGAGTTTGGTCAAATTCATATTGGTTGCATCGATGACACCGTCCAACCATCTCATTCTCTGCCATCCTCTTTTCCTTTTGCCTTCAGTCTTTCCCAACATCAGGGACTTTTCCAAGCAGTCCTCTCTCCTCATGAGGTGGCCAAAGTACTGGAGCCTCAGCTTCAAAATCTGTCCTTCCAGTGAACATTCGGGGTGATGTCTTTCAGGATGGATAGGTTTGATCTCCTTGCAGTCCAGGGGACTCTCAAGACTCTCCTCCAGCACCACAGCTCAAAAACGTCAATTCTGCGGCAATCAGCCTTCTTTATAGTCCAGCTTTCACTTCCATACATCACTACTGAAAAAACCATAGCTTTGACTATCCTGACCTTAGTTGGCAAAGTGATGTCTCTGCTCTTTAGGATGGTATCTAGGTTTGCCATTGCTTTCCTCCCAAGAAGCAGGCGTCTTTTTATTTCGTTGTTGCAGTCGCATTTAGACACATTTAGACCTCATCAGACACGATTTTAACCAATCACATTCTGACACACCATGATGTCATTAACTATTCCACCTGTGCTAAATCACTTAACCTGCTAGTGATTTCTAATTCCATGCACTTGTGGCTAACATCATGACACTGCATTTTGGACTGACTCCATTTTACAAATTCTCTGTTCAATCTGTTAAATATACATTACATATATTTTGTCAGTTCTGGCAGTTGGACAGGTCCAGATGCAGTACAAAGGTCCACCCCCGCTGCTCAGGGTACAAGCGAAGGGTGAGGTGGCCCAGGCTGGCTGCGGCTCCAAGGGCAAAGCAGAGGTTCTGGATCCTGCTCACCTTGCCTGGCTTCTGTCATGGTAGCTGACCTGCCTGTATGGTAACCACCTTTGGGGGCTATGAAGGATGGAGCAGGTGATGGGGCTCAGAAGAGGGAGGCTCTTTGGTCCGGCCTGGGGAAAGCTCTCCTGCAGAGCGGGGCCCCTGTCGGAGGGAAGCAGCGCTTGCTAGAGTGGCACCCTCAGCTGGCCTTGCTTCTTCTCTTGGTCTGCTGTCAATGGCAGCAGTGAGTCTCCTGTGTTGTGCTTTCTTCTGGCTGTCTGCGTGTGCTCACAGCAGGGGGCTGGCTTTCCAGCTCCACCTGGAGATGTCCCCAGAAATGGCAGTACCCTTCTGCCCTCTGCCCCACCCCCACACCTCATTCCCCCCTCATCCCCCGATTTTCCTTGGCCTCTTTTAAATGGCACCGGGAGCCCCTTGCTGAGATGCTGGCATCCGGATGAGCTCTGGCAACTCCTGCCCAAGGAACCGGGAGTGGCTGGGCTTTGCTTGTTTCTCATGCAGATGCAAAGACTGCCTTGGACTGGAAATCCTTCTCTCATGGGTGTTGGGCCATTAATTGCCTTAAGACCACCACAGGAGGGGTTGGGATACTCGCCGGGCCTGTTGCTGGATGCCCTCCACTCATGCGTCTGGAGCAGGGGAGAGATGAGGTGGGGTGGCCGAGCTGGGAAGCCCCGAAGGACCAGCCGAGGTAGGGGGCTGGGGTGGGGTGAGGAAGGAGCCCCTTTCCCTTTGAGGGGAGGGGCACCTCTTACAGGCCGAGGGCTGGGGCTAGGGGCCATCAGGGCACCCTCCTCCACTAAGAGCCCCAACCAGGACCCCTTTCTGTGGGCTGCGCTGGCCCCGGTTTGTGGGAATGGATCCAACGCTTTGGAGGCCAGGAGCCAAGCCCCCCCCCACACACCCCATTTACACTGTTCAGGAGAAGAAGCCCCAGGGCCAGAACCATCACAGTTTGGGGATCTCTGTGCTTGTGTCTTTCCCTTTAAAAAATTCTACCCGTGCCACCATCAGGCTCTTCCTCCGGCCATGCTCCTCTAGGTGGCTACTTCATGGGGGGGGGGAGAAGGGTCAGAAACCCTTGGCCCTTCCTCTGCCATGGCCCCTCCCTTGGGAGTGGGGCCCCCAGGAGAGCTTCCCTTCCCTTGACCACTTGAAGAGGAGGCTCAAAACATCTATTTTTACTGTTGCAGAGATTGGCCATTTATTAGTCGGTTACCCAAAATGTATTTGATTTTACAGTATATTCATTGCAACCTGGGATGTAAATTGCCCAGAGTAGCACCTATCACTAATTGGAGGCAATATACTCTTTGTTTGGGAATGGGTGGGTGGGTTGGTTAGGGTTAGGGTTAGGGTTAGGGTTAAGGTTAGGGTTAAGGCTCAGCAGGCTCAGAGCAGATTGGAGGGGGGTGGCCTGGGCTGTCCATCCTTGAAGGTTTTTAAACAGGAGCTGGAATGGCTGCCTGAGAGAGAAGCTTTAAGCGTAGAATTCCTGCTTAGTTATGGGTCACGGGACGTGATGGCCCCCCTGGAGGTGATTCTGTTCTGGGATTCCCTACGACCGTGTTAACATAGGACTGTGTGGTATAGAGATGACAACACCTCATGTATTGGCACACATACAGAGGCTTTCCGTAGATACTGGCATGTTGTTTCTTCTTTTTATTGTTGTCCTTCTATTTCTATTATCTCTTTCACACACACAAACCCTCATACAGTAGTACCTTGTATAAAGGAATTAACTCGTTCCAAATGAAATTATGTTAAGCAAATTTTCCTTTATACAAATTTCCCGTAGGAATGCATTGAAAATGGAGTAATCCCAGTTTTATGTTGTACGGATTTGGCCCATAGGCAATTCTGTTAAGCAAATTTCCCCTATCTCTGGAATATTTTATGTTGTACAAATTTTATGTTATACAAACTGTTTGTTATACAAGGGTCCACTGTATTTCAGACCTTGAGAAAGGGCATTTAGAAATTTAAATTTAAGTCACTGCTCCAATGGCTTAAAAATGATTCCTCTTTTAAATATTGATATCAATGAATTAACTTTCCAGCACTTAACAAGAGCACTTCCAAACAAAGCCTTCGTTGGGCTCCCGAGAGGCTTCTGGCCGTCTTGCGGGTGGTGGCCGGAAGCCCTTCTGGGCCAAGGTAGTGATGGTGGTGTTGGTGTTGGAGGAGGAGGATGAGGATGAGGAAATGGATTGTTCTCAGGGGCCTCCATGGTGTCTGCAGTCTGGGTGGCTGCGGAAGGCATCATACACCAAGTGGTGCTTGTGAATTGGGTTCCTACCAGGTTAACAGAAAAGGCAACTGCTGCACTCCTGCTGACGGTGGACACCATTTGCCCCTAGGACAGGGAGGGGATTTATTAAGCCTCTTCTTTGCTTGCTTGATGAATCTTTCATGTCTCTAGGATGAATTGAACTGTACCCAAAAATAAATTAGGAAAAAAGCTCTCCCATCACTTACCATTCTTGGCTTCTACAAGAACTGTTTCTTTTATAGCGAGTGTCTTTTCCCCCCCTGGATAAGCTATTATTATTATTCTCCGACTTTTGCTGTGAACATTCCTCAGGACAAGGATGATGATAAGAACACAATGTCTCTGGGAGATCCCAATCGCTCACTCTTAAAGGGCGGTCAGCGGAAAGATTTTTGCCGGCTCTACAACCTCCCCAATCATGTTGCCTTCGCCTCCTTATCTCTGCTGCAGGATTATGGATGCCGGATTCTCTAACGGAAAGGGCTCTGCCTTTGTTCCCTGGCCAAACCTCCTCGTTCTTCTCTCATCAGAGGATGGGGGCCACAGCGGTGCTGATTTAGAACGGGGCAACTCTAAAGATATCTGGAATATCTTATAAATGGGGCACATTTCTACTTTTGTGTCCCAGTTGATCAGTGAGGCTACAAAATAAAACAGGCTGAACTTTGCTTTCATCATTGTAAGGCTAATTACACTGGTGACAATGAGGCCTGTAATAAGACTTCCTGGGGTAGGAACTGGCAAGCCACCCCGGTATCCCTGCCAAGAACATCCCATGGTCAGAAACAAAAGGCTAAAAGATATGACGCTGGAAGATGAGCCCCTCAGGTCGGAAGGTGTCCAACATGCTACTGAGGAAGAGCGGAGGACAAGTACAAGTAGCTCCAGAGCTAATGAAGTGGCTGGGCCAAAGCCGAAAGGACGCTCAGCTGCAGACGTGCCTGGAAGAGAAAGGAAAGTCCAATGCTGCAAAGAGATATACTGCATAGGAACCTGGAATGTGAGATCTATGAACCAGGGTAAGCTGGATGTGTGGTCAAACGTGAGATGGAAAGAATAAACATTGACATCCTGGGCATCAGTGAACTTAAATGGACAGGAATGGGTGAATTCAGTTCAGATGACTATCACATCTACTACTGTGGGCAAGAATCCCATAGAAGAAATGGAGTAGCCTTCATAGTCAACAATAGATTGAGAAAAGCAGTGCTGGGATACAACCTAAAAAATGATAGAATGATTTCGGTACGATTCCAAGGCAGTCCTTTGAACATCACAGTAATCCAAGTTTATGCTCCAACTACCGGTGCTGAAGAGTCTGAGATTGACCAATTCTATGAAGACTTACAAGAACTTCTAGAACTGACACCAAAGAAAGATGTTCTTCTCATCATAGGGGATTGGAATGCTAAAGTAGGGAGTCAAGTGATAAAAGGAATAACTGGCAAGTTTGGCCTTGGAGTTCCAAATGAAGCAGGGCAAAGGCTAATTGAGTTTTGTCAAGAGAACAAGCTGGTCATTGGAAACACTCTTTTCCAACAACACAAAAGGCGACTCTACACATGGACATCACCAGATGGACAATACCGGAATCAGATTGACTATGTTCTCTGCAGCCAAAGATGGAGGAGCTCTATACAGTCAGCAAAAACAAGACCTGGTGCTGACTGTGGCTCAGATCATCAGCTTCTTATTTCAAAATTCAAACTCAAACTGAAGAAAGTAGGGAAGATCACTGGGCCAGTCAGGTATAACCTAAGTCAAATCCCATATGAATACACAGTGGAAGTGAAGAATAGATTCAAGGAACTAGATTTGGTGGACAGAACACCTGAAGAACTATGGATGGAGGCTTGTAACATTGTACAGGAGGCTGCAATGAAAAATATTCCAAAGAAAAGAAAATGCAAGAAAGCAAAGTGGTTGTCCAACGAGGCCCTACAAATAGCGGAGGAGAGAAGGGACGCAAAATGCAAGGGAGAAAGGGAAAGATACAGAAAATTGAATGCAGACTTCCAAAGAATAGCAAGGAGAGACAGGGCGGCCTTCTTGAATGAACAGTGCAAAGAAATAGAGGAAAACAATAGAAAAGGAAAAACCAGAGATCTGTTCAAGAAAATTGGAGATATTAAAGGGGCATTTCGTGCAAAGATGGATATGATAAAGGACAAAAATGGTAGGGACCTAACTGAAGCAGAAGAGATCAAGAAGAGATGGCAAGAATATACAGAAGAATTATATCAGAAAGATCTGGACGTCCCTGATAACCAAGATAGCGTAATTGCTGACCTGGAGCCAGACATCCTGGAAAGTGAAGTCAAGTGGGCCTTAGAAAGCATTGCAAACAACAAGGCCAGTGGAGGTGATGGCATTCCAATTGAACTCTTTAAAATCTTAAAAGAGGATGCTGTAAAGGTGCTGCATAAGATATGCCAGCAAATTTGGAAAACCCAGCAGTGGCCAGAGGACTGGAAAAGATCGGTCTACATTCCAATCCCAAAGAAAGGAAACGCCAAAGAATGCTCCAACTATCGCACAATTGCACTCATTTCACATGCTAGCAAGGTTATGCTCAAAATTCTACAAGGCAGGCTTCAGCAGTATGTGGAAAGAGAACTTCCAGAACTACAAGCTGGATTTCGAAGGGGCAGAGGAACTAGAGACCAAATCGCCAACATGCGCTGGATTATGGAGAAAGCCAGAGAGTTCCAGAAAAACATCTACTTCTGCTTCATTGACTATGCCAAAGCCTTCGACTGTGTAGACCACAACAAACTATGGCAAGTCCTTAAAGGAATGGGAGTGCCTGAACACCTTATCTGTCTCCTAAGAAAATCTATATGTGGGACAAGCAGCAACCGTCAGAACTGGATATGGAACAACTGACTGGTTTAGAATCGGGAAAGGAGTACGACAAGGCTGTATACTGTCACCTTGCCTATTTAACTTATAT
Organism: Phrynocephalus guinanensis; assembly: GCA_037367245.1. Lineage (NCBI taxonomy): Eukaryota > Metazoa > Chordata > Lepidosauria > Squamata > Agamidae > Phrynocephalus > Phrynocephalus guinanensis. The sequence goes on along the minus strand of CM074732.1, from coordinate 211,872,509 downwards.
GCAGAGTACATCATGAGAAAGGCCGGTCTGGATGAATCTCAAGCCGGAATTAAGATTGCCGGAAGAAATATCAACAACCTCAGATACGCAGATGATACTACTCTAATAGCAGAGAGTGAGGAAGAATTAAAGAACCTCTTAATGAGGGTGAAAGAGGAGAGTGGAAAAAATGGGCTGAAGCTCAACATCAAAAAAACTAAGATCATGGCCACTGGTCCCATCACCTCCTGGCAAATAGAAGGGGAAGAAATGGAGGCAATGACAGAGTTTATTTTCTTGGGCTCCTTGATCACTGCAGATGGCGACTGCAGCAACGAAATAAAAAGACGCCTGCTTCTTGGGAGGAAAGCAATGGCAAACCTAGATAGCATCCTAAAGAGCAGAGACATCACTTTGCCAACTAAGGTCAGGATGGGTTAAAGCTATGGTTTTTCCAGTAGTGATGTATGGAAGTGAGAGCTGGACTATAAAGAAGGCTGATCGCCGCAGAATTGATGCTTTTGAGCTGTGGTGCTGGAGGAGAGTCTTGAGAGTCCCCTGGACTGCAAGGAGATCAAACCTATCCATTCTGAAAGAAATCAACCCCGAATGCTCACTGGAAGGACAGATTTTGAAGCTGAGGCTCCAGTACTTTGGCCACCTCATGAGAAGAGAGGACTCCCTGGAAAAGGCCCTGATGCTGGGAAAAATCGAAGGCAAAAGGAAAAGAGGACGACAGAGAATGAGATGGTTGGACGGTGTCATCGATGCAACCAAAATGAATTTGACAAAACTCCGGAAGGCAGTGGAGGATAGGAAGGCCTGGCGAGCTCTGGTCCATGGGGTCACGAAGAGTCGGACACGACTGAACGACTGAACAACAACAACAAACTCTAAAGAGGGATGCTGTCTTATGTCTCAACCAGTTCCTCACATCCTTCTCTTCAGTCCTGATGTCTCCTCCTCCTCCTCCTCCTCCTCCTCCTCCTCCTCTTCCTCCTAATACTGCTCTTCCCATTTATTTTACCCAGAAGGGTCAGCTGCAACCATCTGTAGACCTCTTATTTCTTTCTATTTGACCAAAGCATTTGATGTGTCATGTGATTTCTTCATATATAGTCCCTTGATTTAGTGCCTTTTTGATCCCTCTCATCTGCAACACCTTCTATCTTGTGGTCAATCAACATTCCAAATATTTCCATTTCAACCCCCCTCCCCATTTCCTTTTTTAAAAGCCCTCCATTCTAGGCCTTAGAATAGAACTGAGAGAGCACGGCACCTTTTGGTCCTACACAGTTTTAAAGGCAATTATATGGTTTTTTTTTGTATCTTAGGTTTGTCATCTTATGCCATCTCTGGCTGGACATACGTTGTGTGGTTTTAATTTGGTTCATCCCACCAAATTAAAAGATGCTTCCATCTGTCCACCTAGTCTGCAGTGCTGTTTTGGAGTTTGGCTGAATGTCCTGTAACATTTGCTTGTTGACTGTTTTGAGCAGAATTTCCTTAACATTCCTCTGTCAGCATTTGTCAATTCCTACCCGATTGTCTTTGCTGAGTAACCATTGCAGACTGTCTACCATCTTTTTATTTATTTATTCCCCCCCACCCCTACCCCCCAGATCTTTCTGATCAAGGTCTTCATGGACACTGAAACATCTGCTTGAATCTGCAGTGGCTTCTCTAAAGATTGGCTTGAAGTACGAATTCATTCCCCTGTGTTGGTTTCCTCCTCTGTCATCTGATGGGTGACTTTCACTGTACCTTTACGTTGCCCTGTTTGGACATCTCTTTCCTGCAGTTTAAAAAGCCAGCATGTGGGACCCTCCCCCCTCCCCCCCAAACACAAAAAGACTCCTGTGGGGAGTAAATGTTGCCTTTGTCCCACCTCTGAATCGCACCAGCCTGACTCCTGGCCTCTTCTTCCTCCTTCTTACAAATCCCACATTGTCTTTTTTTAAAAGCCTCTAGCAAATGGTTTATCAAAGTTATTGACAAATTTTGGCATTTTTCATTTTGAGTAATGCAGTAAAGATGGATCTCAGCTGAATTTCAAGAATGATTGAAATCCTGGACTTCCAAGGTTGCATTTTCAGAAGTGCTACCTGTTCCTCGTGCAGGACCTGCAAGGCAGGCAGAACTCAGAAGCCTCAATGAGTGGATTAGGCGTTGGTGTCGAGAGGAGAGCTTTAGGTTTGTCAGGAACTGGAGAACATTTTGGGACAAGCCAAACCTGTTCAGGAGGGATGGGTTGCACTTGAATCATGATGGGACGAGATTGCTGGCACTCAACCTCAAAAAGGCTGCAGAGCAGCTTTTAAACTGATAACTGGGGGAAAGCTGACAGGAGCTGAGTGGCATCCGGTTCGGAACACCTTATCCACAGGGAATGAGGTTGGAAAGGGTAGAGAATCACATAGAGATTACATAGCAGGTATTAGTACTGGGAGAATAATGGAATGCGATAGTTGTGGGGGGAAAAGATAGCTGTGGGGGGAAAAGAACAAAGCAGCAGCTGTTGTTGCAGAACCCACTGTACAGGTGCTTCTATGCCAATGCTCGAAGCCTCCGACCAAAAATGGGAGAACTTGAACATTTGGCAGCTAGGGATAACATAGATATTATAGCCATAACAGAAACCTGGTGGAATGTAGAGAACCAGTGGGATACCACAATCCCAGGCTATAAACTCTATAGAAGGGATAGAGAGGGGCAGGTTGGAGGGGGAGTGGCCCTCTATGTTAAAGAAGGGGTAAAATCCAGCAGAATGGAGATTGACAGAGGGTCTGACTCCACCATAGAATCACTGTGGGTTGAACTACCAGGTCCAAGGAGTGGTGTGATAGTTGGGGTAAGCTATCGCCCACCAGATCAAAAACTTGAGGGAGACCTTGAAATGAGGAGACAAATCATGGAGGTGTCTCAGAAGGATAGGATAGTAATCATGGGGGACTTCAATTATCCCCACATTGACTGGGTCAATGCGAGCTCCGGGCAAGAAAGAGAAACTGGGTTTCTCGACTTGCTGAATGCCTGTGCCTTAGAGCAACTTGTCATGGAGCCCACCCGAGAACAGGCAACTCTGGATCTAATACTGTGTGATACTCAGGACCTGGTCAGGGGTGTGAATGTCACTGAGCCTCTGGGGAACAGTGACCATGCTGCAATTTCCTTTGCCATGCATATTGGAGGAAGAGTGTCAAGCAAATCAGACATAAAAACCCTTGATTTTCGAAGGGCAAACTTCCCTCAGATGAGGAAACTAGTTACAGTGGTACCTTGTAATTAAATCATTCCAAATGAAATTACGTTATACAAATTTTCCGTTGTACAAATTGCAATTTCCCATAGGAATGCATTGAAAAGAGATTTAATCCGTTCCAATGCATAGCCAAGACCAGGGCTGTCCAGCTTTGATGTTCTACCTCAGGGCTGTCCTGGGGGGGGCAGGCTCCGGAGGACCACCTCCGCCCTTTTGCAAGGAGGAAAGAGAGGCCGCACCGGATGGTGATGGGGGCGGGAGAAAAGCAATCCCCGCCGAGGTTTCTTTTTGTAAGAATTCTGGTGCAGCCCGGAGTGAGCAACCGCGGAATTCGTGGCTCGCTTCCTCTCCTCCTTTGCCCGGTCCATCCCCCCTCCCTAATCGCTCACAGCCCCGCCAGTTCTCCCGCGGGTCTGCTGGCTGCTGCTACTAGGCAGCCACTGGGAGGGAACGAGCGGGGAGGAGGAGGAGATGGAGGAGGTGCCACAAAGCCCTGGGAGGCAGGGAAGCAGTGTGTGTGCGCGCGCTGCTGCTGTTGCTCCTGGTGCAGCTCCCCACGCCTCTTCCTGCTTCTTCTTATCTCTTCTGGGCTCAGTATGCAGTTGTTGGACGCCCCCCTCCGATGCGGATCCCCGCTGTCGCCCCAAGGGATCTAGTGTGGGTGTGTTTGTGTGCGTGTGCTTGCACTCTCTCTTGTTCCTTTGCCTTCCTGGGCAGAAGAAGTTTTACATCTGGGACCAGCAGGCGCTCACTTGCTTCCCTGCTCTCTCTCTCTCTCTCTCTCTCTCTCTCTCTCTCTCTCTCTCTCTCTCTCTCTCTCTCTCTCTCTCAGCAAGGAACAGCAAGTTGAAGCCTGTGGTGCACAGGCTCCAACTCATGAATGAGGGGCGGGGAGAGAGACAAAGGAGGAAGGGACGGCAGAGGCGCTTCTGCTGCTGCTGCTGCTGCTGGGCACATTCCACTCTGCTGGCGCCAGCAGGTGGCCTCAGCTCGGGAGGAGATGAGGTGCAGTTGTGGGGAGGGGGAAGAGAAAGAGAGACGGAGAGGGGGAAGGAAAATAGAGGAGCGGCCATCCATGAGGAAGCTTTGTTGTGGGTGACCAGCGGGCTGACCTAGCACTTCTCATCCTCCCCCGCCAAAGCCACCGCTGCTGTGGGTGCCCAGTCGGGCTCAGCGGGCTGGCCTGGTCCTCCTTCTCCTCCTCCATGGCCAGCTTGCATCTTTGGTTAAGAGCCCCAGAGACTGCCTGCTCCCGTGTTGGAGCGGGGGGGGGAGGGGGAGTGGTGATGGATTTTTTTCAGTTGTACGGATTTTCCGTTATACGAGCTGTACGTTATACAAGGGTCCACTGTAGAAAGAAATTGAAGGGGAAGGTTGGAAGAATCCAATCTCTTCAGAGTGCATGGAACCTGCTTAAAACAACGGTAACAGAGGCCGAGCACAAGTGCATACCACAAAGAAAGAAGAGCTCATTTAAGTCCAAGAGGGCACCAGCATGGTTAACGAGTGGAGTTAGAGAGGCTCTAAAGCGCAACAAGAGGTCTTTCTGTAAATGGAAATCCTCCCCAAATGAGGAAAATAAAAAGGAACACAAACTCTGGCAAAAGAAATGTAAGAAGATGATAAGAGAGGCAAAGAAAGATTTTGAGGAACGCATGGCTAGCAATATAAAGGGTAATAATAAAAGCTTCTTTAAATATGTTAGAAGTAGAAAACCTGCCAGAGAACCAGTTGGCCCTCTGGATGGTGAGGGAGGAAAAGGGGGGACCCGGAAAACTACAGGCCAGTTAGCCTTACATCTGTCCCAGGGAAGATGGTGGAAAGCCTCATCCAAGAGAAAATCTTAAAATACATAGAACAAAAAACATTGCTGAGAGAAAATCAGCATGGCTTCTGCAAGCGTAAATCTTGTCTGACAAATCTTTTAGACTTTTTTGAAAAGGTCAACAGGCATGTAGATTTGCGTGAACCGGTGGATATAGTCTATCTGGATTTTCAAAAGGCTTTTGACACAGTCCCTCACCAAAGGCTGCTGAGAAAATTGCACAGTCCGGGGATAAGAGGGCAGGTCCTCTTATGGATTGAGAACTGGTTGAGATCCAGGAAACAAAGAGTAGGTGTCAATGGAAATTTTTCACAATGGAGAGAGGTGAAAAGCGGTGTGCCCCAGGGATCTGTCCTGGGACCGGTGCTTTTCAATCTATTCATAAATGACCTGGAGACATGGATAAGGAGGTGGCCAAGTTTGCCGATGACACAAAACTTTTCTGTGTGGTAAAAACCAGAGAAGATTGTGAAGGGCTCCAGAAGGATCTCTCCAAACTGGGGGAACGGGCTATGAAATGGCAAATGTGTTTTAATGTAGCCAAATGTAAAGTAATGCATATTGGGGCAAAAAATCAAAATTTTATCTGTCAACTCATGGGCTCTGAGTTATCCGTGACAGATCAGGAAAGAGATCTTGGTGTGTTGGTGGACAGCTCCATGAAGGTGTCTACCCAATGTGTGGCAGCGGTGAAGAAGGCCAATTCCATGCTAGGGATTATCAAAAAGGGGATTGAAAATAAAACAGCCAACATTATAATGCCATTATAGAAAACAATAGTAAGGCCGCACCTGGAGTATTGTGTACAATTCTGGTCACCAAATCTCAAGAAAGACATAGTGGAACTGGAAAAGGTGCAGAAGAGAGTGACTAAAATGATTACTGGTCTGGGGCACCTCCCTTATGAGGAAAGGCTAAAACATTTGGGCCTCTTTAGTCTGGAAAAAAGGCGCTTGAGGGGGGATATGATTGAGACATACAAAATTTGCAGGGCATTAGTAAAGTGGATAGAGGGAAGCTTTTCTCCCTCTCACAAAATACCAGAACTAAGGGACATCCACTCAAATTGAGGGCTGGGACAGTAAGAACAGACAAAAGAAAATATTTTTTCACCCAGCGTGTTGTTAGTCTATGGAACTCCCTGCCACAGGATGTGGTGATGGCATCTGGCCTGGATGCCTTCAAAAGGGAATTGTTCAGATTCCTGGAGGAAAAGTTCATCACAGCTTAGAAACCATGATGGAGATGTGCAATCTCCAGGCTTAAAACCTGGGTACTTCAAGGGCCAGATGCAGGGGAGTGGTATCAGGAGACAGAGATCTAGTCTCATGCGCTCCCAAACGCATCTGGTTGGGGCCATTGTGAGATACAGGAAGCTGGACTAGATGGGCCTTTGGCCTGATCCAGCATGGCTCTTCTTATGTTCTTACGTTCTTATTCTTGTCCTGTAGATCTCATTAAACCATCTGAGTCACCATCGCCCATGAAAACAGGTGTGTGTGTGTGTGTGTGTGTGTGTGTGTGTGTGTGTGTGTGTAATTGATTATGTAGCAATTAGCATTTTTTGTATTTCTGATCTGGTACTGACACCCAGTACAATCAATTCTGTCTCGGTGCTATCTTGAACCATCTCGCTGATGTGCTCACTTCACACTATTATTTTTATCCTTGGTGTCAAGTCTCAGCCAGTGGCTGTGATCCATCAGCAGTGAGCATTGCCGCTTTACTAATACGCCCCACACCGTCTTGTATCTTTTCATGCACATTAAAGCAGTCCTGACTCTTCTCTACCTTTTCAGTTCCTGTACATTGTTTGTACTCTTGTTTTCTTTTTCCTTTTTTTGGCTTCCAAAATTTGATCTGTTGCTCTTCTGTCATTCTCTGCATTTGATGTAATCTTTATTTCACCATGTTTGTCTGTCTTCTGTTGTTAGCTTTAATATTTTTTTCTGTCATCTACTTCCTTTCACACACACTACCCCAGTTATAGTGAGCCTGCCAGTCACATCTACTAATCCTCCTGTCATTTGAGAGCAAGTAGCACCTGTGGCGTGCATGTGATTCTACAGATGCCTTCATAAATCCCCCTCCTTGCCCACAGTGGATACAGTGGGTGCCCTGTGCATTTTCTATTTTTACTTTGTTGTTGTTGTTGTATTTTTCTGAAATTCAAAGGGAACTGCAGGGATGACAGGATTATGGCCTGACTTTATGCCAGTTCTGAGGTATGTGTTCACTGAGTTAAAGCATTGTTCTGTTGCCCAGTTAACTAGCATGTAATCGGTATGGCTCCTTAAAGCAGGAATTGCTGTTGACTGGTTCTAGCTTGTGGAGATGTGGAGATATGCAGTATCCTTGCTGGTAATATAGCATTTGTATACCGCTCCCATTTCCCAAAGGAACTCTGGGCGGTTCACACAATTTGTGAAAGTCGGAGTTGCTACATAGGCAGTTGCTTCTCATCATCCTTGGAACCGCATGGTCAAGATGCTGAAGGCCAGGCTGTGATGCACGAAAGGACCTCTTCCCACCACAGTGAGGGGTGGTAATGGTGGTGGCTCCAGACTGAGATGCCTTTGTGCAAGGACACTGTTTGCTAGCAGGCAAGATGGATCCTGTGGCCCCGAAGGACTGATCTTCCTCTCTTTGGAGTCAGGAACAGGGGCCACCAGGCTGGTTTATTTCTTGCCCTTGGGGCCACCAGTGTCTACAGAAGGGCCATGGGGAACCCTGAACCCCCTCCACCTGCTTTTAAACACACAACTGAAGAGGCCTTTCTCGGAGGCAGTCAAAGATCCTTCGCATCTTTTGTTGGGTCAGAGGTGGCAGGGAAAGTGGGGAGGGGGGAACCCCAAAATGTTCTTCTCCAGCCCTCTTTCCTTGGAGGTGGCCCCAGCATGGGCTTCCTGTCTTAGAAGAGCACTGGGCCTTAATAGCTGACACAGTTGCCGTGCGTGCCAAGGAGGGTTACTGGAACAGGTGCCAGGCCAATGAAATGAGTTTCTTTTATCAAGAAAGCAATTAACATTTTGAGATCACCATTCCCAGGAAGCATGCATTTATGGGCACATCTATCCAAGCATGCAAAATTTAAAATATGCCAATGGTATTCCATGCTTTCGCCATGCCTGTTCAAGTAAGCTGAGGGGTGGGTGTGCTGTTGTGATGCAGTGCCTTAAAAGATGCAAATGCATTTCAAGAAAAGTGGTTTCCTATTAAGTTTATGTTGTCAGTTGTTTCGGTCCTATGAAGAAGAAAGACAGTGAAGAAATAAAACAAATCAATAAAGAGATGGATTTCTGTGTATATCCCATTTAAATCATGTTGTCTGCACTTGATGGAACACACCATCAGATATTCCAGTTCAGCTCCTTCTGCTAATTGGTTATTGGGGAGGTTTTCCAGTTCTTCTTATACATTTGCTTGCTACTTTATTTAAGGCAAATAAACATCTTGGACCAGATTGCCTTCCGTGTTGTTGTTGTTGCTGCTGCTGCTGCTGCTGCTGCTGCTGCTGCTGCTGCTGCTGCTGGGGAGGGGAGCGGAATGCCATCGCAACCACAGATTTCTTCCCAAATCCCCACCCACCCAGTTTGACTGGTTTTGGGGTTTGGGGAGTTTTGTGCAAACTCCCTGCCTTCTAACCACCCTGATGGCTGTGAACACTTTCCATCTCACCCGTTCTTTTTTCTCAGAAGTGTCTGCCCAGTTGGTAGACCCTCTGTGTCTTCTGCAACCCAGAACATATTGGCTTGGAGGCCTGTTTTGGGCGAGCAGAAGAGTCCTCTTGGATTAAAGTGAGAGCATCCCCTCAGAGAGTCCCGTTTCCAAGGCAAATCCCTCCAATGGGGATGGGGAGCCACCGTCTCTCCCTCCCCCCACACCCACACCCCTCCTGTGTCTTGGGGAGACTGGGCTCAGTTGTCCTGCTGGTGATGGACCCAGCCCACCCCCAGGCAAATGGTCCATGCAGCCGACTCCCAGAGGCTGAGGGGGAAGGGGGGCGTTGCCTCCGAGAAGGCCTGGCTTTGTCTGATGCCCCCTTTGCTGCGTGAATGGCTGCCAGCAGGTGCGCCTCCCTTCATGTCGACCGACTGCTTTTGCCAGGGCCTTTGACCTTGTGCCACTTCCCCCCCCCCCCCCACCTTTAACAGAGGAGAGTTTCTTTCTGGCTTGTTCTGCTCTGCCCTCAGGTCCCCTCTAGCTCCTCCCTCTGGGCCAGTGGAAGATTTTGCCAAAGTCAGGGAAAGAGGAGGAGGAGGAGGAGGAGGAGGAGGGCTCCAAAGCGATGCCTCCTTAACCTCTCCATGAAGGAAGGCTGCTGCTGCTGCGGAGGTCGGTGGGGGGGGCACTGGAAGGCAGCTGCTCTCTTGAGGGTGAAGAGCTGGCCTTCCTCTTGGGGCAGGGATGCCTTTGGGCAGCAGGGAGTGGCCGGCACTTCTGTCCTCCACATTTGCTGGAGCCGGGGGCTTGCTGCTGGAGGAAAGAGAGCCAAGGCATGTGTGTGTGTGGGGGGGGGGACAGGAGCCCTCTCCCAGCCGATTTCTGCCTGTCTTCCAGGGAAGGAGGGGCAGGGAGAGGATTGAGCCAGGAGGGTCAGGGCCAAAGTGAGTGCCAGGCATACCTGGCAGAGTGTAAATGCGCCAGGAGGAGGAGGAGGAGGAGGAGGAGGAGGAGGAGCCTCGGGCGCCCACACTCCCTTCTGCTGCTCCTGAAGGTGGCAGCCAAGGAGGACCACTGACCTTCCTGCTGAACTTTGTGTTGTTCAGGGAGTGAAATAACTCTGGACAGCAAAGATGTCAGTTCCCTTGCTTTTTGTTCTCATAGAATCATAGAATCATAGAGTTGGAAGAGACCTCAAGGGCCATCTAGTCCAACCCCCTGCCATGCAGGAACCCCCATCACAATATTTCCAACAGATGGCCATCCAGCCTCTGCTTAAAACCCTCCAAAGAAGGAGACTCAACCACCCTCCTTTGGGGCAGCAGATTCCACTGCTGAACAGCTCTAACTGTCATGAAGTTCTTCCTAATGTTCAAATGGAGTCTCTTTTCCTGTCGTTTGAGACCATTGCCCCGAGTCCTAGTCTCTGAAGCCATGGAAAACAAACCTGTTCCCTCTTCAATATGACATCCTTTCAAATATTTAAACATAGCTATCATATCACCCCCCCATCTCAGTCTTCTTCTTGAAAGGCTAAACATTCTCAGTTCACTAAGCCGTTATCTGGGATAAAGGTGTGTGTTGTGGGGCGGGGGGGGGGGGTTAGCTGTTGTGAGTTTTTCGGGCTGTTTGGCTGTGTGCTGGAAGTTTATCTTCCTGATGTTTCGCCAGTCTCTGTGGCCGGCATCTTCAGAGGGCAAGGAACTTAGGGAACTAGGAGTTTCTCTCTGCACTCTGGGGTATGGGGTGAGTGAGAATGTGGGTTTTTTTTAAGTTGTGGGAAAGAGGAAACTTGTCCTATGCAGGAGAATAGGTGTTAGACATTGTATTGTGATGGAAGGATTAAGAAGTTTCACTGCAATCAGGGGTGGCAGCAATCCTTCTCTGTAGTTGATAGGTGTCGTTAGCTGTTCTATTGTGTGAACTGATCACCAGTGCTTGTGGCTGGGTGGGAATCGTTGAACTTTGATCTTTTTCAGGCTGCAGTTTTCAGTACTGGAAACCAGGCTTTGTTCATTTTTAGGCTTTCTTCTTTTTTGCTGAAACTATGTTTGTGGATTTCAATGGCTTCCCTGTGTAGTCTAACATAGTGATTGCTAGTGTTGTCCAGTACTTCTCTGTGTGTGGGGTGTGTGTGTGTTTCTTTTCATGTCCTGAGTATTTCTGGGAATTTCCTGTCCCTGCCTCCTTCTCCCCACAGGAAGAAACCAGAAAGATCCCAAGGACTTGGGGGTCCCACCTGCAGTCACCCCTGGACCCACCACCCAGTCCCTAAACAACAGAGTTGGGGTGCTCCTAGTTGTGCGCCCTTGTTCAAATCAAGCTTCCAGATACAGTGCCCCCCCTTTAAATTGTGCATCTGATGCGGCTTGGCATCGTAGCAAATAAAAATGGGTGGAGGAGGGGTGGAATCTGAAACACATAAAAATTCATAGGCCACAGCAAATTAATATCAGCTCAGTGATGTGTGTTGGTATCTGGAATTAACACTATTATGCTAATCACTAATCTGAATTCAAATTAGACAACCTGAAAGCACAGGGACAGTAATAGCATCTTAAATCAGATTGGCAAAAACCTGCTAGTTTAACCACAGTCCAGCGGTTACTACAGCAGCCTTTAACTCCTGCCGTCTGCAGGGAAGCCTGGCAGGCAGGCAGGCAGGCAGGCAGGCAGGCAGAGGCCCATAGGAGGCCTGCTTGTCATCTTAGTCCTTCTCCTTCACCACCAGCAAAAGACTTCCTGGGAGAACAATTATTCTTAGGGTGCTTTTGACCTGCCTGCTTGGGGAGGGGCAGGGGCTCTGAGTCTGGAAGGCAGGAAGGGACCGGTTTGGGGGCTCCTGGTGAGGGAGGGGCTCCCCACCCACCTCTCCCTCCTGTAGCTAGCCTTGGGCTTGGATGGTGGGGGGTGGGGGGTGGGCTCAGCAGGCACCCATTGTCTGCGGGCTGAGAGGCTGGCTGGGTGGCAGGCAGGGTGAGCTAGTGTAGCCCTCTTCACAGTCCCAGGGAGACTCCGGGTCTTCTCGGTGGGTTCTTGCAGATTTTCTCCCCAATGGACAAAAGGATAAGGAATTATTCTGCCTTTTGCACATTTCTAATCTCCCCCCACCAAAGAAGCAGGCTTTCCCATTCATGCATAGGTTGTCTTCCTTCCTCCCTCCCTCCCTTCCTTCCTTCCTTCCAGCCCACCTGCTGGCCTGCCATCCTTCTGGCATTCCTCATCTTTCACTGGCCTTCTCCCTGTCACCAGAGGACTTGGGATCCCATTAGGATCATGTTATGCACCCAGAACTTCATGTCAGTGGTATTTATATATTATGTATTTATTAGATTTCTATACTGACTATCTGGCTATGGGGCTACTCTGGACGGTGTGCAACAAAGTAAACAACAAAGAAATGATTAATAATAACAACCACGATATACCAATAAAAGTAATATAAAATAATACGACTGTGTGAAAAAGACATGATTACAGGCAGAGGCAGTATTAATAAACTTAGGCTGTGTGTGTGTGTGTGTTTGTGTGTGTGTGTGTGTGTGTGTGTGTGTGTGTGTGTGTGTGTGTGTGTGTGTGTGTGTGTGTGCAAGTAGAGATGGGCACGACTTAGCGGTATTCCCGTTTCCGTTTCCGTTACTCGTATCCGTTACTCTACGGGAAACGGGAATTACTCCACCAGAATTCGAGCTCGAACCGACGAACGAACAATTTGGTCTGATTTGTCGTGCTCGTTACTTGCATCGCGCAATGCTAAGCGGCACAGAAAAAAAGTTTTTAAAAGTTAAAAAACCCCCCGATTCCCGGCCCTAAAAGTAGGCGAAAACTGTCTGAGGGCACCTACCAGGCCAGAAGGGTGTTTTATTTGGGGGGGGGGTTCCCCGCCCCCCTCTCCTTGGCTATTGCTACTGCTGCGCTGCTGGTACCAGGCTGGGAGGGCGCATCCATTTGCCATGCAGTGCGGGGGATCCAAAATGGCGACCGCAATATTTTTTTTGAAATCGTTGCCCAAAACCCCACCAAAGCACCACAGAAACATGCGGAAATTAGCTATTTTAAATGCTTGAATTTTTACAGTAGCAGCAGTGGGTTTTTCTTGCAAAAAAAGTCTCCGTTGATTTTATTTTATTTTATTTTATTTTATTTTTTTACACCTGCGCATTCGCAATGATGGGCTCGCCCATGGGAGTGGACCATGCAAAGTTTTGGAGCCATTCCACCAATCGCATGGCCAGGTTTTGCTGACTGTACCAGGCTGGGAGGGCGCATCCATTTGCCATGCAGTGCGGGGGATCCAAAATGGCGACTGCAATATTTTTTTTGAAATCGTTGCCCAAAACCCCACCAAAGCACCACAGAAACATGTGAAAATTAGCTATTTTAAATGCTTGAATTTTTACAGTAGCAGCAGTGGGTTTTTCTTGCAAAAAAAGTCTCCGTTGATTTTATTTTATTTTATTTTATTTTTTTACACCTGCGCATTCGCAATGATGGGCTCGCCCATGGGAGTGGACCATGCAAAGTTTTGGAGCCATTCCACCAATCGCATGGCCAGGTTTTGCTGACTGTACCAGGCTGGGAGGGCGCATCCATTTGCCATGCGGTGGGGGGGATCCAAAATGGCGACCGCAATATTTTTTTTGAAATCGTTGCCCAAAACCCCACCAAAGCACCACAGAAAGATGCGAAAATTGGCTATTTTAAATGCTTAAATTTTTACAGTAGCAGCAGTGGGTTTTTCTTGCAAAAAAAAAGTCTCCGTTGATTTTATTTTATTTTATTTTTTTACACCAGCGTCTCACCCCAGTTAGTAGTCTGTGGTCTGGACTCACTGCATCTCGTGGCACAGTACAGCAGTTTTACAACCCAGGGTTCAATCCCAGATAGCCGACTCATGGCTGACTCAGCCTTCTGTCTTTCCGAGGTTGGCAAAATGAGGACCCAGCTTGTTTTTTGGGAGGGGAGGGATGTGTAGCCTGCATAATTTAACTTCTAAAGTGCCCAGAGAGTGCTTTAAGCACTGAGGGGCGGAAAGAATCAGCACTTTTTTCTTTTTTCTGGACTAGTTGAAGCTTCTGTATTAGCCTTATGGGGTAGCCCCACGTAGAGAGCACTGCAGTAGTGTAGCATCAAGACTACTAACCCTCACTCAAATTGAGGGCTGGGAGAGTGAGAACAGACAAAAGAAAATTTTTTTTACCCAGCATGTTATTAGTCTGTGGAACTCCCTACCACAGGATGTGGTGATGGCCTCTGGCCCAGATGCCTTCAAAAGGGGATTGGACAGATTCCTGGAGGAAAAGTCCATCACAGGTTACAAACCATGATGGAGATGTGTAATCTCCAGGCTTTAAACCAGGGTACTTCAAGGGCCAGATGCAGGGGAGTGGTATCAGGAGACAGAGATCTAGTCTCATGCGCTTCCAAAAGCATCTGGTGGAGCCACTGTGAGATACAGGAAGCTGGACTAGATGGGCCTTTGGCCTGATCCAGCATGGCTCTTCTTATGTTCTTATGTTCTTATGTGGTCCAGTTGGCCTATTGCTATCTTAGGAAGATCCACCCAGCTATGACCCTACCTGGGCACTGGGGCCCTCACTACATTGGTCCATGCACTAGTGGTACATAGAGCATAAGAACATAAGAAAAGCCACGCTGAATCAGGCCAAAGGCCCATCTCGTAGTCCAGCTTCCTGTATCTCACAGTGGCCCCACCAAATGCGTCCAGGAGCGCACAAGACTAGATCTCTGTCTCCTGATACCACTCCCCTGCATCTGGCCCTTGAAGTACCCTGGTTTAAAGCCTGGAGATTACACATCTCCATCATGGTTTGTAACCTGTGATGGACTTTTCCTCCAGGAATCTGTCCAATCCCCTTTTGAAGGCATCCAAGCCAGATGCCATCACCACATCCTGTGGCAGGGAGTTCCATATTTTCTTTTGTCTGTTCTTACTCTCCCAGCCCTCAATTTGAGAGCATGTCCCCTAGTTCTGGTATTTTGTGAGAGGGAAAGGAGCTTCCCTCTATCCACTTTACTCATGCCCTGCATTATTTTGTACGTCTCAATCATATCCCCCCTCAGGCGCCTTTTTTCCAGACTAAAGAGCCCCAAATGTTTTAGCCTTTCTTCATAAGGGAGGTGCCCCAGCCCAGTAATCATTTTGGTCGCTCTGTTCTGCACCTTTTCCAGTTCCACTATGTCTTTCTTGAGATTTGGTGACCAGAATTGTACACAATACTCCAGGTGCGGCCTTACTATTGTTTTGTTTAATGGCATTATAATGTTGGCTGTTTTATTTTCAATTCCCTTTTTGAGAATCCCTAGCATGGAATTGGCTTACTTCACCGCTGCCACACATTGGGTAGACACCTTCATGGAGCTGTCCACCAACACACCAAGATCTCTTTCCTGATCCGTCACGGATAACTCAGAGCCCATGAGTTGATAGATGAAGTTTGGATTTTTTGCCCCAATATGCATTACTTTACATTTAGTTACATTAAAACGCATTTGCCATTTCTCATCCCATTTCCCCAGTTTGGAGAGATCCTTCTGGAGCTCTTCACAATCTTCTCTGGTTTTTACCACACGGAAATGTTTTGTGTCATCTGCAAACTTGGCCACCTCACTGCTTATCCCAGTCTCCAGGTCATTTATGAACAGATTGAAAAGCACCGGTCCCAGGAGAGAGCCCTGGGGCACACCACTTTTCACTTCTCTCAATTGTGAAAATTTCCCATTGACACCTACTCTTTGTTTCCGGGATCTCAACCAGTTCTCAATCCATAAGAGGACCTGCCCTCTTATCCCCTGACTGCAATTTTCTCAGCAGCCTCTGGTGAGGGACTGTGTCAAAGGCCTTTTGAAAATCCAGATAGACTATATCCACCGGTTCACCCAAATCTACATGCCTGCTGACCTTTTCAAAAAATTCTACAAGATTTGTCAGACAAGACTTACCCTTGCAGAAGCCATGCTGATTTCCTCTCAGCAAGGTTTGTTGTTCTATGTGTTTTAAGATTTTCTCTTGGATGAGGCTTTCCACCATCTTCCCTGGGACAGATGTAAGGCTAACTGGCCTGTAGTTTCCCGGGTCCCCCCTCCTTCCTTTTAAAAAAATTGGTGTGACATTTGCTATCCTCCAGTCCTCCGGCACTGTGGCCGTTTTAAGAGACAAGTTGCATATAACCGTTAAGAGATCTGCAATTTCATTTCTCAGTTCCCTAATAACCCTTGGGTGGATGCCATCTGGGCCAGGTGACTTGTTAATCCTCAATTTATCAATTAGTCCTAAAACCTCCTCTCTTTTAACCTGTATTTGATTTAATTCTTTAGTTCATGCAGCGGAATCTGCTCAAGGTCTTCTGTCGTGAAGACAGATGCAAAGAACTCATTTAATTTCTCTGCAATTTCCAAGTCCTTCTTAATCTCCCCTTTTCCTCCCTCACCATCCAGAGGGCCAACTGGTTCTCTGGCAGGTTTTCTACTTCTAACATATTTAAAGAAGCTTTTATTATTACCCTTTATATTGCTAGCCATGCGTTCCTCAAAATCTTTCTTTGCCTCTCTTATCATCTTCTTACATTTCTTTTGCCAGAGTTTGTGTTCCTTTTTATTTTCCTCATTTGGGGAGGATTTCCATTTACAGAAGGACCTCTCCTTGCGCTTTAGAGCCTCTCTAACTCCACTCGTTAACCATGCCGGTGTCCTCTTGGACTTAAATGAGCTCTTCTTTCTTTGTGGTATGCACTTGTGCTGGGCCTCTGTTACTGTTGTTTTAAGCAGGTTCCATGCACTCTGAAGAGATTGGATTCTTCCAACCTTCCCCTTCAATTTCTTTCTAACTAGTTTCCTCATCTGAGGGAAGTTTGCCCTTTGAAAATCAAGGATTTTTATGTCTGATTTGCTTGACACTCTTCCTCCAACATGCATGGCAAAGGAGATTGCAGCATGGTCACTGTTCCCCAGAGGCTCAGTGACATTCACATCCCTGACCAGATCCTGAGTATCAGACAGTATTAGATCCAGAGTTGCCTGTTCTCGGGTGGGCTCCATGACAAGTTGCTCTAAGGCACAGTCATTCAGCAAGTCGAGAAACCCAGTTTCTCTTTCTTGCCCGGAGCTCGCATTGGCCCAGTCAATGTGGGGATAACTGAAGTCCCCCACGATTACTATCCTGTGCTTCTGAGACACCTCCATGATTTGTCTCCTCATTTCAAGGTCCCCCTCAAGTTTTTGATCTGGTGGGCGATAGCATACCCCAACTATCACATCACTCCTTGGACCTGGTAGTTTAACCCACAGTGATTCTATGGTGGAGTCAGACCCTCTGTCAATCTCCATTCTGCTGGATTTTACCCCTTCTTTAACGTAGATGGCCACTCCCCCTCCAACCCGCCCCTCTCTATCCCTTCTATAGAGTTTATAGCCTGGGATTGCTGTATCCCACTGGTTCTCTGCATTCCACCAGGTTTCTGTTATGGCTATTATATCAATGTTATCCCTAGCTGCCAAATGTTCGAGTTCTCCCATTTTTGGTCGGAGGCTTCGAGCATTGGCGTAGAAGCACCTGTACAGTGGGTTCTGCAACAACAGCTGCTGCTTTGTTGTTTTTCCCCCACAGCTATTATTTTCAGTAGATGAACTATCACATTCCATTATTCTCCCAGTACTAATACCTGCTATGTCATCTCTATGTGATTCTCTACCCTTTCCAACCTCATTCCCTGTGGATGAGGTGTTCCGAACCGGATGCCACACAGCTCCTGTCGGCTTTCCCCCAGTTATCAGTTTAGAAGCTGCTCTGCTGCCTTTTTGAGGTTGAGTGCCAGCAATCTGGTCCCATCATGATTCAAGTGCAACCCATCCCTCCTGAACAGGTTTGGCTTGTCCCAAAATGTTCTCCAGTTCCTGACAAATCTAAAGCCCTCCTCTCGACACCATCGCCTCATCCACACATTGAGGCTTCTGAGCTCTGCCTGCCTGGCGGGTCTTGCACGAGGAACAGGTAGCACTTCTGAAAATGCTACCTTGGAAGTCCTGGACTTCAATCTTCTTCCTAACAACCTGAACTTGGCTTCCAAGACTGACCGCTTGGCCTTCACAACATCATGTACCATGACCACTGGCTCCTTCCCGGTTCTCTCTAACAAGCTATCTAGATTTCTCGTGATGTCTGCAACCTTTCCACCTGGCAGGCAAGTGACCATACGGTTATCATGCTCATCAGAAATCCATCCCTCCGTATTTCTAATTATAGAATCCCCTAGCAGAAGGAGCTTCTCTCCTGCAGCCTGTTCTTCTACATGTACCTGATCCTGTATCTCATCAATTGTGATGAGGGAGAGATCCTCAGGTGGAACCAGTTGTTCCTCGGTGTGTGCCTCATGAGGTGTAATGAGGGAAAGAGCCTCAAATTGATTGTGCAATATGAGACTCTCTGAGAGATCACTTGGCCTTCTACTCCTTTGAGTCACATTCCTACACACATCTACCTCCTGGGTTGGGGAAGTGATTACATCCTCCAAAGTGTGCTCTGTCTCTTCTTGGACCTGGATAGTCTGTTCTGCTCTGTCCAAGAACCGCTCAAGCTCCTTAATATGTTGCTGGTTCGATATGTGGGCCTCTAGCTCCTGGACCTTCTCTTCTAATAGTGCAACCAGCTTGCACTTGCAGCAAGTGTAGTTCTCGGTGCGATTTGTCAAGATGACAAACATGGCACAAGTGTTACAGGTAACTACAGCTGCTCCCTCAGACTCCATTTTAATGAGTTCAGTATTCTGGGCCTTGAATATTTTTAGTGTTACTAGCTACTACTCTAGAAATAATAATCTAGTACCAATGTTCCTCTTTTTAAGTGAAAAATAAATTCTCGTGCGCCGTTAGGCGTGCAGGCCGGTCAAACAGCCCTAGCTGAACTGTTCAAACCCAGAAACTTACCAGTGCTGTCTTCTTTTTCTCTCTCTCAGCAGTAGCTCTGCTTGGATTCACACCCAGGCTCAAATGCTGAGGCTCAAATGCTTCTTCAGGGGGAAAACACTTAGTGTAACTCCACCCCCAAGCTCAGTGGAAGGCTTAGTCTGGCACCAGCCCTGCTTCCTAGCAACTTCCTTTGTTTAGCTGATTAATGGCTCTTTGTATTTAAATGAGCAGTTAAGGTTAGCAGAGGCAGAGGTAAAACACAGGTCAAACAGCCCTAGCTGAACTGTTCAAACCCAGAAATTTACCAGTGCTGTCTTCTTTTTCTCTCTCTCAGCAGTAGCTCTGCTTGGATTCACACCCAGGCTCAAATGCTGAGGCTCAAATGCTTCTTCAGGGGGAAAACACTTAGTGTAACTCCACCCCCAAGCTCAGTGGAAGGCTTAGTCTGGCACCAGCCCTGCTTCCTAGCAACTTCCTTTGTTTAGCTGATTAATGGCTCTTTGTATTTAAATGAGCAGTTAAGTTTAGCAGAGGCAGAGGTAAAACACAGGTCAAACAGCCCTAGCTGAACTGTTCAAACCCAGAAACTTACCAGTGCTGTCTTCTTTTTCTCTCTCTCAGCAGTAGCTCTGCTTGGATTCACACCCAGGCTCAAATGCTGAGGCTCAAAAAAAAATGCTGTCTGAAGCTCCGTGAACAGGACTGGGTCCAATACGATGCCTAAGCTGACCCTCAGCAGGTAGAGTCATTCCCCCCGAAGAGAGGGAGTTCCCCTAACCCGCAGACACTGGGGTCCTCCCCCCAAGGGACTTCCATCTTGTCTGGGTTCAACCTCAGTCGATTTGCCCACAACCATTCCAGCACAGCCCCCCGACGGCACTCAAGGACCTAGGGCAGCATCCACTGCAGATGGTAGAAAGGGGAGATAGACCTGGGTGTCATCATCAGCCTTCCTCATATGCCTCGTATAGATGTTGGACTCCTGTGGACTCCCACAATTGAGAGCCCATGGGTGGGAGTTGTCTTGTCAAGCTGCCCCCTCCTTGGGGATGGTCTTCCAGGAAGGGCTGGAGCAAAGCCAAAACAGGGCCATTGGTTCCCAACCTGGAGAGCCTCCTCAGGAGTTTACCATAGTTGACGTATCAGAGGCTGTTGGGAGATCAAGGAGGACCCACAAGGGCACTTTGCCCCAGCAGTCTCCTTCGGGAGGTCATCTGTAGAGTGACCACCAGTGCTGCCTCCGTGCTGGGATGGGCCGGAACCCAGATTGGAAAGGATTGCCGGCATCAGTCTCACCCAGAAGTGCCTGAAGCTGGGTGACCACCTACCCTCTCCACCACCTCACTCTAAGAAAAGGTACACCGGCGATGGGCCTATAGTTCACAATGTCGCCTGTCACTGAGGCTCGGTTCCTTTTGAATGGGCCTAAGTGAGGCTCTCCTTGAGGGCTTGGGGGGGAACTTGCCCTCCTGGAGAGACCCATTTTGGTTGTTACTGCCCTGGTTGCTTTTATGAGCCAGGCTGGGCAAGGGCCAAGGGAGGGGGTGGCGGTGGCAGGCCTGCAGTGATCAAGCTCCCTGTCCACTACTTCTTTTTTTTTAAAAAATTTTATTTATTTTCTACACAATAAGCACAAACACATATATTGCTCATCGCCTGTTGTGTTACATAGATCTGTCACAATTATTTTCCCAACATTTCAGCCCATGGTAGTTCATAGCTCCTTTCTTATCTTAAAAGAACATATCATACTTTCATATTTAATTTCCTTTTTATCCCATCGATATTCTATCTATCTTTATTCATATCTATTTTCATCTAATGCAAAAGATAGAAATAACCAAATAAAATATTGCAATAATATTTTACCCTCTCTGATCTTAGCAGTATACTCAACCCTAATATTTTAATTCTTCAATAATCTCAGCTACTTAAACATATTTTAGCTGACTTAATATATCCTTAACAAAGCATATTTACCTATTCTTCTAAGAATAGATAAATGTAGGTCTTCTATTCGGCAATTGAATGTGCTGCCACAAAGGAGGGTGGTGGAGTCTCCCTTTTCTTTGGAGGTTTTTAAGCATAGGCTGGATGGCCATCTGTCGGAAATACTGTGATGGGGGTTCCTGCATGGCAGGGGGTTGGACTGGATGGCTCTTGAGGTCTCTTCCAACTCTATGACTTTATGATTCTATGAATCACATACTGTAATTTCAGAGGCCTTCTATAACTAGAGTTAGTGCTTTGTGGGCAATTATAAAGGGGTTACATCTTGGTCTATAGATTTTCCTATAAGCATAAAAGCTAGCATATAGTTATATTTCAGGCTGGTCTTCATATTTCCATTATTCATTTCCCAAATATGAAAATTAATGGCTTTAAACAATCAAAACACTGGAAACCAACTACTCTCTATGTGATTGCTTCATTAAGCCAACAAATCTCTTTCTGAATTCCCTCTTTTTCTGCTAAATTCATTGTTTTCATGTGTTGTTTTTCCAGCTTGTTTGTCACTTTGCCTGTGAAAAATTCCATAGTAGGAAGTCCCTCATTCGGGGAAAGCTTGCCTGAAGAGGAACGTCTTTGCTTACTTTCAGAAAGAGAGCAGAAACGGGGCAGTCCTGGCTTCCAGCGGGAGGGAGTTCCAAAGTTTGGGAGCAGCAACAGAGAAGGCCCTTTCATGTGTTCTTTTGAGGCACACCTATGAAGGTGGTGGGATGGAGAGAAAGGCCTCTCAAATTGAGTGCTGGGAGAGTAAGAACTGACAAAAGAAAATATTTTTTCACCCAGCGTGTTGTAAGTCTATGGAACTCCCTGCCACAGGATGTGGTGATGGCATCTGGCCTGGATGCCTTCAAAAGGGGATTGGACAGATTCCTAGAGGAAAAGTCCATCACGGGTTACAAACCATGATGGAGATGTGTAATCTCTAGGCTTTAAACCAGGGTACTTCAAGGGCCAGATGCAGGGGAGTGGTATCAGGAGACAGATATCTAGTCTCATGCGCTCCCAAATGCATCTGGTGGGGCCGCTGTGAGATACAGGAAGCTGGACTAGATGGGCCTTTGGCCTGATCCAGCATGGCTCTTCTTATGTTCTTATGTTCATATGATGATCTTAGCACCCGAAATGGTTCATACTGCGAGATCCGATCTTTGAGGTAGCTTGCACCCAGGCCATGTTGTTGTTTATAGGTTAAGGTCAGGACCTTGAATTGTGCCCGGTAGGTTATTGGCAGCCAGTGGAGCTGATTTAGTATGGTGTAACCCACCCCAGTCAGCAATCTGGCTGCTGCATTCTGGACCCGTTGAAGTTTCCTGAGACTTTCCATCAGTAGCCCCACATAGAGCACATTGCGATAGCACCACCGGGAGGTCACTGGGGCATGTGTCACAGTGGCCACAGCAGAGTTCTCCAGAAATGAGCGTAACTGATGTACTAGTTTTAATTTTGGAGATGCCCTTCTGGCTATAGCTGTGACCTGAGCAAGGATGAGTCCAGGTGCACTCCCAAAATACACAACTCTTTTTTCAATTTGGGGGGGGGGGTTAATCCCATCTAGGACAGGTTGCATCCCTATCCCTTGATCTCCTTTTTGACTGACCAGAAGCATCTCTGTCTTGTCTGGCTTTAGTTTCAGTTTGTTCTTCCTCATCCATTTCATTACTGAAGCAAAGCACTGATCTAAAGTCGAAATAGATTCCTTGGAGTCCAGAGGCGATGAGAGGTAGAGCTGAGTGTCATCGGAATACTGGTGACAATAAACCTGGGCTGCTAGCAGTAGGAATAGAGCTCCTTTAGAGGCCTGCATGCCTGGGGACGTGCGAGATTTCAAATAAACAATAAAGGAAGAATATATTCTTAGCAGTTATACGGGTAGTGAAAGTTTAAATTTTTGAAGCCCAGAATACTGCACTCGTTAAAATGGAGTCCAAGGGAGCAGCTGTAGTTACCTGCAACACTTGTGTGCCATGTTTGTCATCTTGCCAAAGCACATGGAGGACTATACTTGCAGCAAGTGCAAGCCGGTTGCAGGACTAGAAGAGAAGGTCCAGCAGCTGAAAGCCTGCATATGTAACCAGCAAGAAATTAAGGAGCTTGCGCTGTTCTTGGATAGAGCAGAACAGACTATCCTGAACAAAGAAAAGACAGGGCACAGTTCTGAGGAAGAAGTCACTTCACCAAATCAAGAGGTAGATGCATGGAGGAATGTGACTCAAAGGAGTAGAAGGGCAAGGGATCACTCAGAGAGTCTCATATTGCACAATCAATTTGAGGCTCTTTCCCTCATCACACCTCATGAGGAATGCACAGAGGAACAACTCCTTTCACCTGAGGATTTATCCCTCATGACACTTGATGAGATACATGAAGACAAACAACAGGAACAAACTGAAGACCTCTCCCTTAATACAGTTGATCAGGTGCATGTAGATGAACAGGTTGCAGGAGAGAGGCTCCTTGTAGTAGGTGATTCAATTATTAGAAATACAGAGGGATAGATTTGTGATGCGCATGATAACCGTATGGTCACTTGCCTGCCAGGTGGAAAGGTTGCAGACATAGCCAAACATCTAGATAGTTTGGTAGAAAGAACTGGGAAGGAGCCAGTTGTCATGGTACACGTTGGTATCAATGATGTCATGAAGGACAATCGATCAGTCCTGGAAGCCAAATTCATGTTGTTAGGAAGAAGATTGAAGTCCAGGACTTCCAAGGTAGCATTTTCAGAAGTGCTGCCTGTTCCTCTTGCAGGACCCGCCAGGCAGGCAGAGCTCAGAAGCCTCAATGCGTGGATGAGGCGATAGTGTTGAGAAGAGGGCTTTAGATTTGTCAAGAACTGGAGAAGATTTTGGGACAAGCCAAACCTGTTCAGGAGGGTTGGGTTGCTCTTGAACCATGATGGCACCAGGTTGCTGGGACTCAACATCAAAAAGGCTGCAGAGCAGCTTTTAAACTGATAACTGGGGGAAAGCTGACAGGAGCTGAGTGGCATCCGGTTTGGAACTCCTCATCCCCTTGGAACGAGGTTGGCAAGGGTAGTGAACCACAAAGTTCTGACATAGTAGGTATTAGCACTGGGAGAATATCTCTCCAAAGTGGAGGAATGGGCGAACTGATTTCAATGCATTCCCATGGGAAACCGCTGTTAAATCAGGCGCTGTTTAAAGTGTCTTTCAGGCACGGAGGCAACCTTAACCCTAACTCTAATGTGAACAAGGGTGGGTGAGGAGAAAAGCACACGCTGTTTAAAAGCTTGCTTCCATGGCTGAGAGACATTTAACCGACAACGAGGGTGGGTGGGTGTTAAAGCGAGAGCTGTTTAAAAAGGCTTTCAGGCGTGGAGGCAAGCGCTTGCCTCCGTGGCTGAAAGACATTTTAATCAACGCCTGCTCCAACCCCCAATGAGGGGGCCTCTGTGTCACCCGGCAAAAGTTGCTCTAAAGTCTCTTTAAAGGGGCAGTATATACTGATCTGTCCACATGATGTATGTGTTAAAAGAGAGACAAAGAGACAATAGAGCAACTTGAGTGGAAGAAAAGAGTCAAGGCTGAAGCCCTGGAACTTTTTTGTCCTTCTTTTGTTGCTAAGGTGTAACATGACAATTCTCCTGAAGACAGTGATAAAGGCTATATCCCCATGCTTTCCCTCACTCCGGGCAACTTATCTTTAGTATTATCGAGTACATAATCAAGGGAGAGCCATCCCTCATGAGCACAGCAAGATGGGCTGTCTAGTCCACAATCAAGGAAGAGCCAACCTTTGTAAGCCCAGCAAGATGGGTTACCTAGTCCACAGTGAAGGGAGAGCCATCCCACATGAACACAGATAACCCTTCTTGCTGTGATTACAGTGGTTGGCTCTCTCTTGAGTGTGGACTAGGTAACCCATCTTGCTGGGCTCACTAGTGATGACTCCCCTTGATGGTGGACTAGATGGGTTATGTAGTCTACAGTGAAGCACAAGAAGACAGCTCTTACGAAACATGGCTATCCCTTGACTGTGGAAGACTAATTGTTGCCCGATACTTGCAGACACTACATCCAGTTTATATGTTTCGGAACATGATGTGAAAGTGCGGACAGAGAACACAGAATAAAAGTCACATGACCAGAGGCAGGGAACAAAATGTCCCCTTTTTATTCATGATTATTCAGCCATGCGGTAATGCCCTGAAAGACATCTGAAACAGCATTTGCTTTCCCCCCACAACCCGTCCCAGTTTTTAAAATTCTTTTAAGTCAGGGAAATCCAATCTCGTGCTCGTAAGGTGGCAGGGGGAGGGACCCGCAAGCACGCTCGTAAGTCAGGATTTTTGTACGTTGGGTGTGTCGTACGTCAGGGTACCACTGTAGTTTATTTCATCCAGAAATCTCTGGAGCTGCAAGGCCATAACCCGCTCTAGTGCTTTACGCAGGAATGGGATGTTAGATACTGGTTGGTAATTGTTCAGTATTGTTGGATCTAAAAAAGGCTTTGTTAAACAGTGGTTTTACTATTGCTT
The DNA here is from genome assembly GCA_037367245.1 of Phrynocephalus guinanensis. Taxonomy (NCBI): domain Eukaryota; kingdom Metazoa; phylum Chordata; class Lepidosauria; order Squamata; family Agamidae; genus Phrynocephalus; species Phrynocephalus guinanensis. The sequence continues at coordinate 211,847,348 of CM074732.1, read as the reverse complement.
CCTTCAAGCAAGCCGGAATCCTGTTCTGTTGCAAGGAGGCATTCACTACTCTTCCTAACCAATCTGCCAGACCTTCTTTGGCAACTTTTATGAGCCTGGAAGGGCAAGGGTCCAACAGACATGTGGTGGCCTGCATCTCTCCAAGGGTCCCTACCACATCCTCAGGCTGTAGGAGCTGAAACTCATCCATTAATACAGGGCAAGCAAGGGGATCAGTTTTATTTACAAACGCTGGATCAAGAGCAGCATCCAGGTGAGCCCGGCAAGTTACAGAGTACATAAGAACATAAGAACATAAGAAGAGCCATGCTGGATCAGGCCAAAGGCCCATCTAGTCCAGCTTCCTGTATCTCACAGCGGCCCCACCAGATGCGTTTGGGAGCGCATGAGACTAGATATCTGTCTCCTGATACCACTCCCCTGCATCTGGCCCTTGAAGTACCCTGGTTTAAAGCCTAGAGATTACACATCTCCATCATGGTTTGTAACCCGTGATGGACTTTTCCTCTAGGAATCTGTCCAATCCCCTTTTGAAGGCATCCAGGTCAGATGCCATCACCACATTGTGTGGCAGGGAGTTCCATAGACTTACAACGCGCTGGGTGAAAAAATATTTTCTTTTGTCAGTTCTTACTCTCCCAGCCCTCAATTTGAGTGTATGTCCCCTAGTTCTGGCATTTTGGGAGAGAGAGAAGAGCTTCCCTCTATCCACTTTACTCATACCCTGCATTATTTTGTATGTCTCAATCATATCCCCCCTCAAGCGCCTTTTTTCCAGACTAAAGAGGCCCAATTGTTTTAGCCTTTCTTCATAAGGGAGGTGCCCCAGCCCAGTAATCATTTTAGTCGCTCTCTTCTGCACCTTTTCCAGTTCCACTATGTCTTTCTTGAGATGCGGTGACCAGAATTGTACACAATACTCCAGGTGGGGCCTTACTATTGTTTTATATAACGGCATTATAATGTTGGCTGTTTTATTTTCAATCCCCTTTTTGATAATCTGTGATCTGTGTTATCCACCCGTGAGTCAGCATGTAGCAGACTCTTGACGATTTGGAAAGGATCCAACGGGCGAGTCCATGCCTTAGCAATGGTGGTAGAGAAAAATGATTTCTTTGCCACTTCCATTGCCTTGGAATAAGCTCTCCAATGGCCTTTCACTATTTCTTTATCTGTTTTGCGCTGGGTTTTCTGCCAACACCTTTCAGCTCTACGGGCTACCCTTTTAATATTTGCCAGTTCCCCAGTAAACCAGGTAGCCAGTTTGGCTGTACTTCGAGGAAGGATATGTTCAGGGGCAATCAGGTCAGTGGTTTTCCTCATTTCCCCATTCCAGAGATCAACTAAGGATTCAATGGAGTCGTCTGTCAAAGAGGTGGGAAACTCCCCTAGGGCAGCTACAAAACCATCTGGATCCATCAACCTTCTTGGACGAATTGTCTTTGTCTGACTTCCACCCCTGCCCAGGCTCTGAGTTCCAGTGAGCCTAAAGTGCACCAGATAATGGTCTGTCCATGACAATGGGGGTACAGAAAGTTCTCCCCCCCATGGTTCCCAATACCCATACCAGGTCAGAAAACCAGGTCTAAGGTGTGGCTTGCAGAATGTGTAGATTTGAGATAGACCCATGGTTGTCATGGAGGTCATAAAATCCTCAGCAACCCTTACAGAGCTGCCTCAGCATGGATGTTAAAGTCCCCCAGCACGACGAGCCAGGGGGATTCCAATTTCCACCCCTGTAATCAGTTCAGTTACCTGAGGTAGAGAAGTTGTTGTGCCTCAGGGCGGGCAGTATACCAAGAGAATTCCTGTCTTGTCCCTGGTTCCTACTTTTAGGAACATAACATTCAAAACCAGGAAACTGGGGAATGTGACATCTAGTAAGACGGATGGAGTTGCAATAGACTATTGCCACTCCACCCCCCCACCCCCTGGTCTTACAGAGAAACCTGGAGGACAGAGCTGAGTGAGATTGACACCCCCAGCCTCATCCAGCCAAGTCTCTGGGATACATCTATAGATTGCCCAGTGTTAAAAGCTCATCCATTGCTATCAACTTAGTTAATGGCATCCAGTTTTCCTCAGGTGGGAGATAAGACATTTCCTGGACCAAATGAAATCCACCACCGCTTTTTCCGTGGTCGAAACAGGTGCAGCCTCTCTTCGTCCCCCCTCCAAGGAGACTTGCCTCATATGCAAGGGCCATATCACACAGGCATAGTGAAGTGTTTTTTCTAAGCTTAAACGAAACTGTAATTTCTTAGAGTGCAGGAAGAGGGGGGGGGAGTCAACCTCTACCCAGGTTACACTGCAATAAATCAACTCTCAGCTGATTGTTAAAGCAGACACCCAGAGATTTATAACCCCTTCCTAAATATAGTGAGTCCTTTCCATGATCTCCAACCTGGCTGTAAAAAAGAGTTACACTTAACAAAACAGAATAGCAAACATGTAATAGATAACAGGCACCTTGGCTTTAAGGCTTTAAGGTATTTATTACACTACATAGATTTATCAGCAATATCTCTACATTAAAAACAACAAATGTTTCCCTTCATAACTTTATATCGGAGTCCTCAATCTAAGGCCTGCGGGACGGATCAGGGCCACCAGGGACCTGAACCCGGCCCGCTGGCAAGTGCAGATCCCCTCCCTCCCCCGGCTCAGTGGTGGAGGCCAGGCACGGCCCCACTGCAAACTCCTTTGCGCTGCCCAGGCTGCCTCTTCCTACTTGTGGTGCTTGTGGGTGGGTGGGTGCTCCAGAGCAGTGCGGCCTCCTCTGCTGCCACCGCCGCTGCCAATCATGCATACAGGCAGATGCTAAGGGGCTGAGTGACCTCCGCTGCTACCACCGCTACCACTGTTGCAGGCAGGCGAGTGATCAGGAGTTCTGATGCCACACGGCTTCCTTCTCCATCACCACCACCACCAGGAAACCTCGACAGCCCAGGATCACAGATGCTCAATGGAGGAGTACCCCAGGAATAGGAGGAGGAAGAGGAGGAGGAGAGGGCAGCCTGGTGAGAGCTGCATGGAGGGCTCAGTCCTGCTGCTCCCTGGCAGCAATGGCAATGGAGAGATGGGGCATGGGACAGGCTGGAGCAGATTGGGGGGGGGGAGGAGAGACAGACAACAAGGAGGAGGAAGAGGAAGCCATGCAAAAAGCCCACGGGCCTCTGCTGCCTACCGTCGACAGACACTTCTGCCAGCCTGCCTGCCACCGCCTTGCTCTCCCTCCCTCCCTCTCCACCTCATCTTCTCCTTCTCAAGCAAGCGAGCAGGTGCTCCAGAGCCGCGCAGCCTCCGCTGTTGCTGCCAGTGTTTGAGGCAGGCGGCGGGGGGGGGGGGGGGGCAGGCATTCCCCAGCTGTGCAGCCTCCTCCTTCTTTGCACCCAATTTTGTAGGCTTGCCACTGGGCCCAGGCCCTTGCACCGCCGCTCGCTATCTGCGGTTGACTGAATTCACAGATGGAGAATCAGCGGATATGGGGGCCATACAGTATGGTCCGGCCCCCAACATTGTTTGAGAGACAGTGCACTGGCCCCGTGTTTTAAAAGTTTGGGGACCCTTGCTTTATATGGTCTAAAAAGGGGCTACAAAGAGGCTAAGCCTCTCTCTCTGCATCTAATTCTACATCTTTAATCATCCAAGGCATAAACCTGCCAGCGATGATGATGGGAAAAATCCTCTCTTCTTCTCTCTCCTTCCCCCAGCATAGCTCAGACACTTCACAGCCTGGGATAAAGATAGTCACATGCATTCGTAAACCAATCAGGGCTCGCCTGCTGGCTCTGCTCTCCATGTTTACATTCTTTCTAAATTATGGATCTGCAAGGGATCCAACAGATCTTCTTGCGCTCTTAGACATTACAGTTTCGTTTACGCTTAGAAAAAAACACTTCACTATAAATTTACATCACAAGGGGGTTAATAATAAAAGCAGTGTTTCTTTCTGAAGTTGTCCCGTGACTGAAGGTGCGGATGTGGTATAAGGAATCTCATTTTACATGTCCCCACATCCTTAATCTGTAGCTAGAACAGTGGTTCTCAACCTTTGTGTCCCCAGATGTTCCTGGACTGCAACTCCCAGAAATCTTGGCCAGCTCAGCTAGTGATGAAGGCTTCTGGGAGTTGCAGTCCAGGAACATCTGGGGACACACAGGTTGAGAACCACTGATCTAGAAGCTCCAAAGGGGAGCAGTGTGGAGTGTGGAGTTTAGAAGCTCCAGTGGTGGTGGTGGGGGCTAAAGCTGCGGCAGGGTGGCAACAAAATAAAGATGGGGGCTGCAATGCCATGCAACTATGTCAACATGAGGCGGGGGAGGGAAGGAGAGGGGGAGGGCGGAGGGAGGGAGGAAGAGTGAGTGAGCAAGTGAGTCTTCCAACAGCCAGCCGCAGCTGCTGCCACTGGGAAGGGCAGGCGGGTGAGACACACCTGGGGGTGAAAGCTTCACCTTGGGTTACCTTTGCTGCTATTATGGGAGCCGAGAGTTGAAAGAACAAGGTTCAAAGGTACGGAGAAAAAGCTTTAATTCGCTGCAGCAAGGCGCCCAGCCGAATTCAGTCGGAAAACTGGGGCATTGAACAAAGAAACTCTACAGTCTTTATAGAAAAACATTCCCCTAGCACCCCTCCTTTATCAGAATAAACAAGGATGCATCTGGGCGCCGTAAATCACCCGCGTACAACAAAGAAAACTTCAAAAGATACATAGTTATCCATCGTTACAAATCAATTATCAAGGGAAACACACACAGGATACTATTAATCTTGCCCTTTAGCGCCACCTGTCATGCAGTTCCCGGAACTCTCCGCTTTGCCGCCGAAAGCGTTTGACAGCTCTATCGATATATCGATGTTTCGACGGATGTCTGGCTTATCTCTCGCGGGGGCCCCTTTTACTGGTGGCCTTCCCACACAGATAAGTGTTTGTCCGGTAATTTTATGGCCTGATATCTCATGACACAGGCTTGGGGGATAGTGTAGTGCTTTGTGTTACAGTTCAGTGAAGGGAGAGAGGTGAATTAAGGGACACGGGGCCGAATCAAAGATAGAACCAAAATACTGTCATTTTATCTACAATGACAGCTTATAAACTATAGGCTGTATTAAAACCACTTCTATCAGGTGTGGGGGGGCTTTCCAGAGATGTCCTGTCCCACAACGACACCAAGGCCAATGATCCAGGAGGGTGGGGGAAGTTTCGTTTCCTCCCCCATTCCCAGTCCGCTTGGCTGACCAAGCTCTGGGACATTTTCCATGGGCGGCCACCAGAAGCTCCGAGGGGGAGCTCCAGCGGCATGGAGCTCAGAAGCTCTGGCGGCAGGCAGCAACTCTGACGGGGAGCCCTGGCGGTGGCGGTGGAGCAACAAGCTGCCCCGACTTGGCTGTCTGTCTCCCGGGCACCAATAAGAAACTATTGGAGAGACAGCAGCCCTCGGGCGGAGGGGGGGGGAGCAAGACAGAAAGCTGCTGATCTGCTCAACCAGAAAACCAACATGAAAGGGTCTGAAAAAGAAAAAAGAAAAAGAAAAAAAGAACTTAGTGTAGCACAGGGACAAAAAATGGGGGAAAGTGGGTTTTTTGTGCCCCCACTAATGTTTGCCTCTTGTAAAAACGTGCATTTTGAACCAGAGCCAAAAATACCCACCCTCCATTTTGGATCTTGGAAATGCCACTGGAACCCGGTTAAGTGGGCGCTACTGAGGTTGTTTTTTTAAGCCCGCTGACCGTAGGGGCACAATTTTTGGAGGCGTTTTATCAGTAAATTAGATCCGGATTTTAAAGAACATGGAATAGAGCCCTGAGAGGCCCAATCTGGAGAAATTCGACCTGATAAGCCACAGGACTTAGCAAGTTGTCTCGCCGTCGCATGACCGGAACCGGAACTCCCTTGCTGTCCACTTCTGTTGATGTCACCCGTTGAAATTGGATTAAGCTATCTGGACAGGGTCATGCACTGCACATCACAGCTCAATCTACTGTCTCAAGTTTGGATAGTCTCCACTTTTGATTTTTAAAATGCCAAAAACTGGTCCTAGGAGACGCTATTTGGAGGCCTGTCACTGTGGCCAGTTCTGGATAGATCATATACTATTTGGAACAGTTCCGCCTGATGGTTCTGTGCTTTGCCCCTCTGGTTCACGATGAAGATTTTTCTGGCTGCCTTCACCTTTGCAAGGTGGATACGAGACGCAATCTCAGCACCTGCTAAATTATCTTCTATAGGCACCCCCATGCTTCCTCCTGTTCCCCTTCAAAGCCTGAAGATGTTGGTTATATGAAGGGGGTGTACAGGCCCGGTGGCAGTGGGGGGTGTTCAGCACCTCTGGAGGCACCGGCCATACCAGCCGTCCACCAGAGCCTTAACAGGAGCACCAACCAGCTCTGTGGAATCCCCCTGCATGACAGCCTGGAATCCTGTTGGGTCCAGTTGCCTGCAGGGTTGGGCCATCTTAATGGGTCCTTGCTCCCCCAGGGGGCGGGGGTGCTGCTGAAAGGCTGCATTTTACCATCCATGAGCAGGGGATGGAGCTCAGGCCTGTCACTATCTGTTCTGTTGATGGGAGGGAGGGAGGGAGGGAGGGAGGAGCCTTGAGGTGACCATCCCTTGGCTTCCCTGTTCCCTCAAGGGGAGAACTGAAGGCAAGGGCACCAGAGGGGCTAAGGAAGAGAGGGAGCTACCTTTGTCTTTGCCCTCCTCCCACGCCCTTCTCCTGGCTGGTCCCCTTCTGCGGCCAGGCCTTCTGGGGGCAGGGGTGGTCCTAGCTTAGGTCACCTGGGGTGGGGGGGTGGGGTGGGTTTCTCCTCTGGCCCTCACTTCCTGAGAGGCTCCGTTCCTGGGAGCTCTTTTTTGGCCAGCCGCTCTCGCACCTGGGAGAGGATGGAGGGCGCTGGCACAGGAGGAAGGCTGGTCCATGATGCCACACAGGCAGCGCCTCTTCTTCCTCCATTGCTTCTTTCTGGGCAGGCAGCTGGCGTGGCTCCAAGGAGACGCTCTGGCAGTCCACCTCCCCCAGAAGAGAGGGAGGGGGGCAGCATCTGAGGCACCATGGAAGGAGGAGGAGGAGGAGGTGGTGGTGGTGGTGATGGTGATTGTGCCACTGCTTTCACCATTCAATGCTGGGGCTTCTGTTGCTACCCTTCTCTGGAGGACACCCCCAAGGGACTCTGCCATCTTCCCTCCCTCCCTCATGGTTGCCCACTCGGCCGGCATTCTGCAGGTGGTGGAAAGGGTGGTCCCCATTAGCCGTCCCCTAGGAGCACAGCGATTGTCAAAGGGCCTTGGGAAACAGCAGCTGGAAGACACCCCCCAGGGCCAAGCCACCCCAGAATGGCCATGTTGTGGGTGTCCCCGGGACTGGGGGGGGGCTGCTCGGTCCCCGCAGGGCACACCTGGGTAGCTCCTCAGATTGACCCAGTGTCTCCCTGTTCCGTCTCCCTGTTCTGTCTCCAGATAGTCAACATCCTTTCATAGTGGCAAAAGGCCCGAGTCAGCATCCCCCATTGTCTTGGGTTGAGGCATGGCGGTGGTCCCTGCCGGAAATCCAGACTGCCCCCCCCCCAGCAGGCAGCTGGGCTGGGCTGTTGCTGGTGGGGAGGAGATGGGGAGCTGAGTTCTGCTCAGGATGCCACCAGGGGCCCCAGGCAGGTGAGCTGGCCCTCCGCCCTCGCTGTGTACGTGCTTCTCAAGGCTTTGGAGCAGAGGACCCTCTGTCCGCCTGCCAGCCCGCCAGGCTGTGGCCAGGGCTCCCTCCCTCTGGCCTTCTCAGAGCCCTGGCGCTGTTTGGCTGACCAACAGATGGGGGGTGGACTGCTTGGGGCAGGGCCAGCCTGAGGGAGGTAGTTCTGTGGGGCAGGCGGGGTTTTGGTGGCTGGCTGGGGTGGAGTCTGCCTCAAACCAGCCCACCTGAGGGAGTCCGCCAGGCATAGGAAGCCATGGTGCCTAATCCTGGCAGATGTGCAGAAGCATCTGCCCAGAAGTTTGCGGGCTGCCAGAATTACAGCAGAAATTACGGTGGCTGGGCCTGTGGTGACTGGGAAACGCCTCCCTCCCTTGACCTGAGGGTCTGAAGAAGTGGACGTGTAGTCCACGAAATGTTACATTAAAATATGAAAGTTAGTCTTTAAGGTGCCACATGTTTTGTGTCTTTTGTTTTGTTTTGTTTTTCTTTGATTTTTGCCTGAAATTCTTGACCTTAGGGGTCACCCAGCACCATATGGGAACCCTTTAACTGGCAGCTTTATAGCCCAGCTGGCCAGCCTCTCCAGGGCAGCTCCCGACCACCCGCTTTCTTTTTAACTGTGCCTATAAATTGGAGCAAGATTGGCTTCTAGAGAGAGGAGCTCAGCCTCCTGCTTGCCTATAAAAAGGGCATTTGTTTTTACGAGCCTCTCCCCTTTAATCCAGAAGGACAAGCTCATTCGTGGAGCTGTAAGGGAGGCGAAAAGAGGGGCACCCACAGCTCCCCCACAGCTGCAGCAGAGTAAAAGCCCAAGGCCTTTTTAGGCAGGAGAGGGATTGAATCACAGAGTTGGGAAAGACCTCCAGGGCCATCCAGTCCAACCCCCTGCCGTGAAGGAACCCCATCACAGGACTCCCGACAGGTGGCCATCCAGCCTCTGCTTAAAAACCTCCAAAGAAGGAGACTCCACCACCCTCCTTTGGGGCAGCATATTCCACTGCCGAACAGCTCTAACCATCATGAAGTTCTTCTGAATGTTCAAATGGAATCTCTTTTCCTGTAGTTTGAAACCATTGCCCTGAGTCCTAGTCTCTGAAGCCATGGAAAATAAACCTGTTCCCTCTTCAATATGACATCCTTTCAAATATTTAAACATTGCTATCATATCTCCTCTCAGCCTTCTCTTTGTAAGGCTAAACATTCCCAGTTCCCTAAGCCATTCCTCGTAAGACATTTCTTCCAGACCTTCAGTCATCCTGGTTGCCCTCCTCTGCACCCATTCGAGGTTGTCAACAGCCCTTTTAAATTGAGGTGCACAGAATTGGTACTCCAGGTGGGGTCTGACCAGAGGAGAATAGAGTGGTACTATCACTTCCCTTGATCTAGACACTATGCTTCTGTTGATGCAACCAAGAATTGCACTGGCTTTCCTGGCCGCCACATCACACTGCTGACTCATGTTCAATTTGTGGTCCACCAAGACTCCCAGATCCCTTTCACAGGTACTATTTTCCATCCAGGTATCTCCCATCCTATATCTGTGCAATTCATTTTTTCTGCCTAGATGCAGAACCCTACATTTCTCTCTCTGTTGAAACCCATTCTGTTAGCTTTGGCCCAGCACACTAATCTCTCAAGATAGTTTGGGATACCCCCCCCCCCAAAGTGTGGGAAGGACCCCCAAAAGAGCAGGAGGGCAGCACTCAGGGGCTCCCTGTGGGGGGGAGGGGGGGAGAGGGAGAGAAGCCTGTTTTCTGCATCAGCAGCAGGAGGATATTGAATAAATAAGTTATAAAAGACAGAGAACATGTTGGAATATTTGGTGCGCTGCTTTCCCCAGCAAAGCTTCAAGTCTTGCAAGTGTGGAAGAACCCGGGATTTAAGGGGGTGAACAACCAAGAGGGCATGGCAACAAAGCCCTTCCCAATAAAGCCGGCCGACTGTGACACAAAATCCAGGGAGGAGGAGGGGGGGGAGGTGGAGGGGGGACGGGTCCTCCTGGCGCCTGCCCTGCCAGGCGTCTCTTCCTGTGTGTGTGTGTGTGTGTGTGTTTGTGTGTGTGTGTGTGTGTGTGTGTGTGTGTGTGTGTGTGTAGGTTTTGCTGAACCGTCATGGGGGGCAGGATGGCTGCCAGCAGAGTCTATGGGGGATGACCTGCCCAGGAGCCAACTCGGGGGGGGGGGGACGACGACTACCGGGTGGTGGTGGTGGTGGTGAGGAGGAGGCCGGGGCTTGTGAAGTAGCATCTCTCCGCTTGGAGGTCCCTCCGTCTCAGGCATCAACTGGCAGGCGGCATTTACGCTCGGAGCTGGGTGTGCTGGGTTGTGACCCACCTTGGGCAGAAGGGAAGGACTCTGAGATCTCTCCCACCCCACCCCACCCCCACCCAGTCCAAGCCGGGGCTGCCCACGGATGTGTCTCTGGGGGGAATCCCAGGGTGCCCCTTGGGAGGTTCCTTCCCTTGTGACGCTCTCTTCTCCCTCCCTCCTCCCTCCCCCTTTGTGGCTGCAGGATCCTGACCCCACTTGCCTGCCATGGAAAGACTGCTCCTCTGCCTGCTGTGCATTGGCGTCGCCCTGAGAGCCCAGATCTGCCCGAAGCGCTGCGTCTGCCAGATCCTCTCCCCCAACCTCGCCACGCTCTGTGCCAAGAAGGGGCTCCTGTTTGTGCCCCCCAACATTGACCGGCGGACCGTGGAGCTGCGGCTGGCCGACAACTTTGTCACCAGCATCAAGCGGAAGGACTTTGCCAACATGAGCAGCCTGGTGGACCTGACCCTCTCCCGGAACACCATCAGCTTCGTCACGCCCCACGCCTTCGCCGACCTGCGCAACCTGCGGGCCTTGCACCTGAACAGCAACCGCCTGACGAAGATCACCCACGACACGCTGAGCGGGCTCTCCAACCTGCACCACCTGATCCTCAACAACAACCAGCTGACGCTGATCTCCTCCACCGCCTTTGACGACGTCCTGGCCCTGGAGGAGCTGGACCTCTCCTACAACAACCTGGAGACCATCCCCTGGGACGCGGTGGAGAAGATGGTCAGCCTGCACACCCTCAGCCTGGACCACAACATGATCGACCACATCCCCAAAGGGACCTTCTCCCATCTGCACAAGATGACCCGGCTGGACGTCACCTCCAATAAGCTGCACAAGCTCCCGCCCGACCCGCTCTTCCAGCGGGCCCAGGTCCTGGCCACCTCCGGCATCATCAGCCCCTCCACCTTCGCCCTGAGCTTCGGTGGGAACCCCCTGCACTGCAACTGCGAGCTCCTGTGGCTCAGGCGCCTCTCGCGGGAGGACGACCTGGAGACCTGCGCCTCGCCCCCCCTCCTCTCCGGCCGCTACTTCTGGTCGGTGCCCGAGGAGGAGTTCCTGTGCGAGCCCCCGCTCATCACGCGGCACACCCACGAGCTGCGGGTGCTGGAGGGCCAGCGGGCCACCCTCCGGTGCAAGGCCCGCGGGGACCCCGAGCCCACCATCCACTGGATCTCCCCCGAGAGCAAGCTGATCTCCAACGCCACCCGCTCCCTGGTGTACGAGAACGGGACGCTGGACATCCACGTCACCACCATGAAGGACACGGGCAACTTCACCTGCATCGCCTCCAACCCGGCGGGCGAGGCCACCCAGTCGGTGTACCTCCACATCATCAAGCTGCCTCACATCGTGAACAGCACCAACCACATCCACGAGCCGGACCCGGGCTCCTCCGACATTTCCACTTCCACCAAATCTGGGTCCAACGCCAGCGTGAGCAACGGGGAAACCAAGATCAGCCCGGACAAGAAGGTGGTGGTTGCAGAGGCCACCGCCTCCACCGCCTTGCTCAAGTTTAACTTCCAAAGGAACATTCCTGGGATACGGATGTTCCAGATTCAGTATAACGGGACGTACGACGACTCCCTGGTTTACAGGTAGGGTGCTCCGGGTGGCCCCGTGCTCGTTGTGGCTACTTGGGGTGAGCCGTTGGACCCGCCTCTGGAGCAGAGAGGGCACCTCCCTCCTGCCTGCCGTTCGCTCCCTCCGGGGCCCAGGGAAGGTTCCATGGCCGTGAGGGACCGGCCTCTATTCGTGTTGGCCTGGTTCCCGTTGCAGACCTGAGGGGTGTTTGGGGGCAAGGGACAGGAAGACCCCTGGGACTGGCCAGGCAAGCCCCAGGTGGGGGCAGGCAGACTATTGGAAGGGCAAGGCAGGCACCCTTCCCTGGCAAATTGCCCACCAGTCAAAAGTGGGCACAGGGGGCTGGCTTCCTGCTGAGAAACTGATTCCGGAGCTGTGGTGGGAGAGCCCCAGCCTGTCTGCTTGTCGCTGTGCGTGCCTGCCACTTCCCCTGGGGGTGAGGGTGGGGCATCGGGGTGGACCCAGGCCCTGAGCAGCCTGTGTGCCAAGGGATGCTTGCCCCCCCCCATTGTTTAAAGGCTTAGCGGGAGCCTCAGCAGCCCATGTGTCAGCTGAGAAGACCCAATAGCCCCTTAGCCGCTGCCTCGCCAGTGGAGGGGGAGGGGTGTGCCGGGAGGAAGGGCTGGGGGAAGGGAAGGATGGGGCGGCCCCATGTTTCCCAGGGAGCCACTGTCCAGCACTTGGTCCCTGGAGGGGGGAGAGCCCCCCACATCCTGCTTGGGCCCAGGCGAGGCCAGAGACAGGGCGAGCAGTTCACAGCTACCCCAGCCGGCATACCCATCCCTTGGATGGAACGGGGCACGAGGCGGCATAGGGCAACCCAGTGGGGAGGAAGAAGAGCAGCACAGAGCACTCCGGAAGGAGACCCCTGGCCTCAGCTCTGCAGAGGGCGGCCGGGTGGCCCAAGGTGGCCCAGAGCGGGAGCTGGCACTGGGCATCTTGGAGGAGAGAGGAATGGGGGGGGGGCAGCCTTTTTACTCTGGTAAAAACGTGCCTTAAGGAGGTGTGTGTGTGTGTGTGTGTGTGTGTGTGTGTGCATGTGTGTGTGTGAGAGAGAAACTCTGGGGGGTTCCAGTCCCTGGTGGGCCCGGGGATTGGGGGCATAAAAGTGCCATAAAAGTGCTTGAAAGAGGGGGCCCTGCCGCCCTTGCGTCAGCCCTGATGTGTGTGTGGGGGGGGGGCGTGGGGGGTGGAATGGGTGGGTGTGAGCCTGCAGGCATGGTTCTGCCCCAGTGCGAAGGCAGGCAAAGACAGTCTCCATCCCCAAGGAGCAGCACGGAGTAGCGTTTTATTTTCGGATCATCCTTGCTGCTGACCTTTAATCCTTCAAGGTAATCTGTTTAGCAGAAGCGCTGGGAGACATGAAGGGCCACCGTGTCCCTGCCCCAAAGAAACCCCAAGCCCCCTCCCTTTGGCAGGCAGGGCCGGGAGGGTTCCCTCCCCTTCCTAGGGCAGGGACGGGCTGGCGGGTGTGCCAAGGGGTAGCGTGGGTGGAGGGAAGCATAGTGAAGGTGTGGGGCTTGTTACGTGGTTTTGCGGTGAAACCCTGCCTATGAAATTGTCGCTCCTTTCAAAAATGATTGAAATAAATAACCATGTCCTTGCGGGGAGCTTGTCCCACGGATCAAAGCCACGAGTGAGCAGTCCCTCTCCCCTGGGGAAAAAAGAACCCTCCCTCCCGATGGCTCCTTTCCATAATTCCTTTCCAAGGACTGCTGGTTCCTGGTCCACGAGTGGCACAGCCACCAGGCCCCTGAAGGATGGCATGAAGGCGTCAGACTCTCTACGGGGTCCCCAATGGCCTCTGCAGTCAGGAATTGCCCTCGGAGGAGGAGGAGGAGGAGGCGGGGGGGGGAGCTGAGCAGAGGGCAGGAAAGGCAGGCCGGCCAGGTATGGGGAGGAGGGGGAGTGGCTGGACTCCTTACCTGCCCCCCCCAGTTCTTGCTTGCTGACCCCTTGGGGGATGGGTGGGAAGCATCTTTTTGAGGTGGGGGCTCTGATGGCTGGGAATCCTGACATTCTGTTCTTCCACCCCGGGGGGGGGGCTCTTCTCTCTCTCTCTACGTGGGTGGATGCTAGATGACCCCCCCCCCGGTGCGTGGCTCCTCAGAGCCGCCTTGTGGCCCAGCTCGAGGGGTGGGGGCTGTTGAGGCCTGTGGTTTTTTCACCCAGGATCCCCCCCCCGTCTCTCTCCCCCCCCCAGGATGATCCCTCCCACGAGCAAGACCTTCCTGGTCAACAACCTGGCCGCCGGCACCCTCTACGACCTCTGCGTCCTGGCCATCTACGACGATGGCATCACCTCCCTGACGGCCACCCGGGTGGTGGGCTGCGTCCAGTTCACCACCGAGGAGGATTACGTCCGCTGCCACTTCATGCAGTCCCAGTTCCTGGGAGGCACCATGATCATCATCATTGGCGGCATCATCGTGGCCTCCGTCCTGGTTTTCATCATCATCCTTATGATTCGCTACAAGGTGTGCAACAACGGGGGCGGGCACCACAAGGCCGCCGCCAAGGTCAGCAACGTTTACTCCCAGACGAACGGGGCCCAGGCCCAGGGGTGCAGCGGGGGCATGGCCCAGTCGGGGTCCAAGCAGGCCGTGGGGCGCGAGGACAGCCTCCAGGGCTGCCGAGTCGGCACCGAGGGCACGGCTGCCTCATGCTCGGAGGCCGGCTCTTCCCGGCAGGACTCCTGCGCCTTTTCTTCTTCTTCCTCCGCCGCCGCTGCTGCCGCTACCTCCGCCGCTCCACCCCACGCCTGGACTTCGGGCCCCTCGGCTTCCCAAAAGCTGAAGCGCAAGCCCACGCCAAAGCCCGGCAGTGAGCCGGTGCCGACGGGGGAAGGTGCCTCTGGCTCCGCCAGCCTGGACCCCCACCAGAACACGAACCGCAACAACTCCACCGCCCTGCAGTTGCCGTCGGCTGGGCGGGCCCTGGACTGTGGGGCCCCGGGGCCCCCCCCTGTACAAAAGAGCACAAGCCAAGCCAAGTAAGTTCCTCACCCTGCCGGCCACCCCTCCCGGGCCAAGCGCAGGTACTCCCTGAACGGAGAAGTTGCGGAATACCGCTGCTGCTCCCTTAACTCCTCAGCAGCGGCTCCGGGCGGATTCTGGTCCAAGCGGAGCCTCTCCATGAATGGGATGCTTTTGCAGAGAGACGGTGCCGCGGCGGCCGAGAGCGGCCGAGCGACTTTCTCCAGCTCTGAGTGGATATTGGAGAGCACGGTGTGAGGGCCACGGGGGCAACGGGCAGGCGGTGGTAGTGTGCGCATATGTTGGCCTTTATTTTTAAATGCCAAAAGAAAAGGAAAAGGAGCAGCAGCAGCAGCAGCACGGAGCCCCCTCTCCCGCCAGACACGGTCTGAGAACTCTTCCCCCCCCCATTAAGCGGTGGGCATCTCTCACACCCGCCTCTCTCTCTCTCTCTCTCTCTCTCATGCACACGTGTGTCCATGCAGCGTTAAGCACACACAGGTTCCACACTTTCTCTTTGGGTCTTATTCAATTGTAAACATAACAGCCAGAGGCAAATAATTTTAAAGCATTTTTTTAAAAAGGATTAAGGGTAAAAAAAGAGAGTGAAACAACACCTGTGCCTGCCCCTCTACCACTGGGACGGCCCTCCTGGTCCCACGGGTCGGACTAACCGAGGGAGTGGGAGGAAGAAGGAGCCAGGGCAGGAAAAGCCCCCCTCCTGGAAAGAATTGGGTCACGTCCTTCATGCTGATGGCAACGGACCACCGACGAATGGGTTGGGGGCAAGAAACACAGAGAGAGAGAGAGCTTTTAGGGGGTCTGAGTGTTTTTCCCCCTCCCCTCCTCAGTGACAATGGTGCTGCCTTCGTTTCAGGCAAATGCTGTACGAAACCAACAACTCTGTGTTGTTACGTTGTGTAAAATAAAATATTCCATCCGTACGCTCAGCTAGTATGACCCGGCGGCAGCCGCGGGGAGCTGGGTGGGTTCCTCTTGGCTGCTCAGGTGTTCTGGGTGGATCTCCATGGCCCCTCCAGCGGTAGGGAGGGGAGGTAGGGAGGGGAAGGGAGGCCTTCCGAGGGGACAGGGGCAGGGTGGTCGGAAGAAGCTCTACTGGGGTGCCAGTTTCCATGGAGGGCCATGGCGGAGAGGAGGAGGAGGAGGAGGAGGAGGAAGGGCCCGGAGGGCTTTCCTTGGCAGGAGGCCGCAGGCTTGAGTTCCTGGGCCCACTCAGCGGACGCCTGGCGCTGAGGTTGACGGTGTGTGTGTGTGTGTGTGTGTGTGTGGTTTTGTCTCGCCCTCAAAGGTGGGGGAGATGTCCTGGAGTGGCAGCCTCACCCGAGGCCAGGCGGGCAAAGGAGGGGAAAGGAGGTGGGCCAAGGAACGAACGAACGCAGGAAGGGCCCTCACGGGTGGCCTGCGTCTTTCGCCTCGGAAATCGGGTTTTCTCAGTTGCCGCCTTCTTGTGGGGCTGAGACGGAGCTCGGGGTCATTGTCCCTCTGGACGAGCCCTCTCCCTTGCCCCCGCTGCTCCCTAGGCACAGTTTGGCGCTTTGTTTCCACGGGTGCTCAGGTGGTTCCGCAAAGGAGGGGCTCGGATTAAGTTGCAGGAGAAAAAGATGCCTCCTGAGAGGTGGAGCTCCAGACACCCCCCCCCACACACACACACACACACACCCTCCAGTCTGCCCCAGGTGCTCTAGTTGAGCTGAAGAGGGTCCAGCTTCCCTGCCTGCGCCCGCCTGCCCACCAGCCCCCCAGGTGGGGGAAGTGTCCCTGCGGGGAAGGCTGAAGAGTTACTATTCCTGCCCCACCAGTGTGGCTGGTGCCTGGGCTTGCCCTCCCCAGCGGAGAAAGCCTTGCCCGGCGGCCCTTTCCGGTGGTCACCGCAGGGCACCCATAGCGTGTGGGTGGCAGAAGGGATGCCTTGGGGGGGGGTCCTGCTGTCCTTGGTGGCCATGGCTGAGAGGGAGGGTCCGGAGGCGGGTGGCCTCCCTCTTCTGCCCAAAGGGGGTGGGGTGGGGTGGACGGGACGGAGAGGCCCAGGGTGGCTCCCGAACCTTTTGCCCAGGCACCAGCCTCGCTTGTGGGGCAGGAATGGGGCCAGCGTGGCGCTAGGAGACGGCCCTTGGTTGGCCTTCCGTGGCAGGTGAGGGGTGGCCCGGCTGTGCTGTGGACGCGGTGAGATCCCCCAAAGGGGAGCCTCTGGGAACACCACCCCTTGCTTGCTCTCTTCTTCCATGGCTGCTAAAAATTAACCTCTAGTAGGTGATGCAAATTTTTTGGAGGGGGGGGGAATGAGAAACCACCCAGCCAAGGCCAAAGGAGGAAAGGAGGCATGGCTGACCTCTGACCTTTCCCAAGAGGTTTGTCCTCCTTGGCCTTTGCTCCACCACCCCCCACAGCCAGACCCCCCCCCGCCTGGCCTCTTCTCCCTCCTCCACCTTTCCCTTGAGGTGTAACGTGAGGGCGGGAGGAAGGGACCGAGGGGGCTGGTCTCCTCTGGGCACTGGAAAAGCGGGTACCCTCCGTGGGTGCCCAGCAGAGGTTGGCGCTGAAAGCCCTTGCCCCCACCCTTGCGTTTGCAAGCTCTGCCTCCTCCCCCCCCCACCGCTTGCCGGTTCCCTGCTGGTGTTTGTGGGGCACAGCCCCACCTGCTCTTGGCTGGGCAGCCTTGCCCTCCCTCAGCCACCCCCTCCCTCCCTGCCATGTGCTTTGCCAGACCTGCTTGAGCTTGGAGGCAGAAGTGGTGGTCCTCGGCTGAGCGGGGGGGGGGGGGGGAGTCTGTGGTGCCAGAAGATGCATCACACTGCTTGTCTGCTGCCCTGTGGGTGATGAACAGGTCCAGGCCAAAGGGGCTCCCCCCTCCCTGGCTGCCGGGCTCCCTGGTAGGGGGCCACCAGAAGCAGGCGAAGGGGGGCGCTGGGTGGAGGCGTGCCCGGAGGTCTGCCCTTGCGCGCCCAGCACTCCAGACTGGCCTGGTGGCTTCTATGCTGAGTCTGCCCCAGTGTGTGTAGGTGGGTGGGTGGGAGAATCAACAGCAATGGCCTTCTTGGCCCCTTTGGCAGCTGATGGGCCCGCCTCTCAGTAGATGCCTTGCGGTTCCTCCTGCCCCCCCCCCCCGTGTCTTCCTGCCCGTGTGTGTCTTGGCAGGGAGAAGGTTCCCCGTCTCCCCTCCGCTGTCCTGGGAAGGTTCCCCGTGAGCTGGTGAGGCTCTGGGGAAGAGGGGTGCCTGTGGCAGCCGAGGGGCCCCGGGCGCCTGTCCAGCTTTTTCCAAAAGGATCCGCGTGGAGGGATGCAGGCGCCGCCGCCACAGAAGGCTCGGGCGATGGAGCAGGAAGGGGCCATCGGAGGCCGTCCCCTGGGCACGGACCTTCTGGGCACGGCTTCCGCCTCTTGTCCGGCCGGGCTTCCTTCTGTGGAGTGGCCTCTCCCTCCCCCCCCCACCCCTGCTCTTTCCCCATGTCCAGTCCAGGCGCCCGGCTCCCTTCCCTGCCTGACCACCTGCCTACCTCTGCCGCAGTGACAGGAATAGTAACGCTGCAGCAGGACATTATAAATATTTATGCCCGCCCTCTCCTTGGGCGAGAGCGAGCAGTCAGACGTCCTCGGGATGTCTGAGGCACCGTGTTTTCTGGCAGATGGGCCGCGCTCCGCAGAATCAAGGCTGGCAGTCATGATGGGTGCAGCACAGCGCTCTCTCTCTCACACACACATGCACACCCACACACACGCACACAGAGTTGTCCAGCCTCTCTCACTGAACATGCAGTCCGTTGGGCGGTTGTCTGGGTGTTGGTTTGCCCTCGGGTAGGAGTGGGTCACAGCCTCGGGCCAGAGTCAGGGCTGGTCCTGGGAGAAACAGCACCCCAGGCAAGGAGTGAATGTGTTCTGTGCCGCATCAGTGAAAAAAGCAAACCCAATGCTAGGGATCATTAGGAAGGGTATAGAAAACAAGTCAGGAGGTGTCATTTTGTCTCTTTATAAATCTATCTGTGAGGCCCCATCTGGAGTATTGTGTACAGTTCTGGTCACCACCCCTCCAGAAGGATATTATGGAAATGGAAAAAGGGCAGAGGAGGGCAACCAGAATGATTAGGAGACTGGAACACATTCCTTACAATCTGAGGCTGCAACGGCTGGGCCTCTTCACTCTTGAACGAAGGCACCTAAGAGGGGGATCTGACTGAAGTTTATAAAATCATACACGGTGTGGACAAAGTAGATAAGGGAAAACTGTTTTCCCTATCGCATAACGCTAGAACTAGGGGGCACTCCATGAAACTTTTGGGTGCTCGATCTCAAACAAATAAGAGAAAGTCCTTTTTCAGCCAGAGGATCACTGGTCTGTGGAACTCCCTGCCAGAAGAAGTGGTGACCGCTGTCAGCCTTGACAGCTTTAAGAAAGGATTGGACACGTTCATGGAGAACAAGGGTATCCATAGCTATCATGATGGATGCCTAAGGACAACGTCCGGGTTGGAGAGATATGCCATTTGCAGGAACCATAAGCAGGTGAAGACATCTGCTGGGGAATACCTTGAAGCCAATGGTGAACTACTGTATGAGACCGAATGCTGGTCTGGATGGGTGGTGGCCTGTTCCAGCAAGGCTATCCTTATGTTCTTATGAGTGTGATTGGGACCCCCTCCTCCCCGGGGGCTTTGCAGGGCCACCCAAAGAGACTGGGGTGTCTGGGACAGTTGTGATGGGGGCCTGCAGCTGAACAACATATGTGAATGTTCACCTGCCCCCCTCCATGCCCTCAGATCAAGGGGAATTACCAAAGCACTTAATCCCAGGACACACACACACGCACACGCACACGCACACACACACACACACACACACACACACACACACACACACACCCTTCCCCCTCAACACAGCAGCAGTTGGGGGTGTTGGGTGGGGAGATGAGATCATGCCTCTCCTGGGTTACTGCCTCACCCTTCAGAATCGAATCTCTTCTGGCCAAGGCCTGTTCTCATCCCTGGGGCTCAGCTTCCCATCTCTTCTGGTTTTGCCAGCTTCTGGCCTTGAAAGATATCTCAGAACCCCTGTCTTTTATTTTTTTGAAATCATGGAGGACGGGAGACATGCTGGAGAATATGAAGAGGAATAATTTTGCCCCTATCTTCAAGAAAGGCAAAAAAGAAAGAACCAGGGAACAAGAGACCAGTCAGCCTGACCTCAATCCCAGGGAAGATTGTGGAATAGATTATAAAGTAGCCACTCTACAAAGCACATTGAAAACGATGCTGTAATAACTCAAAGCCAACATGGATTTATCAAGAACAAATTTTGACTAATTTGATTTTGTTTTCTTGATTTGGTAAACTCCCTGATAGAGTATTTCTTGACTTTAGCAAAGTTTTTGGCAAGGTGCCCTTTGATATCCTCATTAGCAAGCTTACTAGGTGTGAGTGGATCAAACAACTGTCAGGTGCGTACACAGCTGACTACAGAACCAAACCAAGAGTGCTTATCATTGGCTCTTTCTCAAACCATGAGGAGGTGATAAATAGGGTACTCCAAGGCTTAGCCTTGGGCATTGGTGCTGCTTCACATTTTTATTAATGATGGGGATGAGAGGAAGCCTAGAATAATTACAAGATGTGCAGATGTCAGAAAACTGGATGGAACAGCTAATACCTTGGAAAACTGCCATGAGTTGTTTTATACAAGCTAGCAGTATATAAATTTTAAATAGAATTAAAAAGTAAAGGAACAAAATTCAAAAAGATCCTGTTAGGCGTGAGCGCTGGGTTGGAAACAACAGAATGAAACTGAACGGGAATAAATGCAAAGTTCTACCCTGTGAGGGTACGGGCGGGTTACAAGTTACAAGATGGGGGGATTCTTGGCTTAGTAATGCTGTGAGTGAGAAGGCCCTGGGCACTGTGGATCACCCAACTGAGTACGACCCACCAGTGTGATTTGGTTGCAGAAAAGGCAAATGCTCTCTTCTGGGAGGCATTAGCAGACGTTCAGGCTGCAGGGGAGGGGAATGCTAGGTTCCTTCTCCATTGGGCTGGCGTGGCCTCCTCTTGGCCCCTGTGTTTAGTCAAGCCCCAACAAATGAGAGCAGTCTTTCCAGGCAGTTCCTCTGCCGCAGCCTCTCACCTGGAACGTGGCAGCGACAGGGACTCCCTCGCTTGGGAGCGCTCTTGCAGTGGGAGCGCCTTGCTCTGCCTGCCTGCCCTGCCAGCAAAGAAGCCCTCCTGAAAGCTGCAGACCGGGGGAGGGGGGCTTGGCTTGTACCCAACTTATCTCTCTTGCTGTCTAAATAAAAAGAAATGCTTTCAATTTTTTTGTGACAATGCTCTTTGCAGTGGCTTAATTTGGGCCAACCAACCCCCCTTAACATGCTATTTAGCAGGCAGAATGCACACTAATGGTTTAATTAATCACCTATGACTCAAATTAACCTATGTTTTGTTTCACCCACCACTATGTAAAAATATTGGTTTAGGTGCCTGGCTATAGAGTCAAGGGCTGGGAGTTTGATGCCAACCTCCCCCCCCCCCCCGCCCCCTTGATAGGGGCTGGGCTCCGTGATCCAGAGGGTCCCTCCCTTCCTCCAGCTCAGCCGTTCTAAGGTTATTCTTGTATTTATTCCCTGGCCGAGAAGGAGCCTCAAGTGATGCCCCAGGTACATCTTGGTCCTCTGCCTCGTTTGACCCTTGATAACGGGCCATTTCAGTGCTCCACAGACGGCCGAGAGTCTTGCCTTGTGTGGTGCCAGGGCCAAGGCGGGGCCAAATGCCAAGCATTCGGTGGCACTGCCAGAGGGCTTTTGCTTGCCGAGAGCATTGGCACCGCACAGCCAGGTGGCAGGCCGTCCCTTCTGCCTGCAGGCTCTCTCCCTGCCAAATCCACTGGAAAGGCCCCAGAGCAAGCCCCCCCCCCTTGACATTCAGGGTACCCCGTCTTCCAGGTTTAGGGTCCCATTGGGCTCTTCTGACCCCTGGTGCAGAACGGCTGTCCCTCGGCAACCGTGTGGCTCCAGACTTTGGCTTTGCTGGCACTCGGCTAAGAAGTCGGCAAGGCTCCCAAAGCCACGTCCTGATGGGCAGCTCTCAGGGAAAGGCAGCCTCGGCACCGCCACAGATTCTCCTCTTCGTGATGGCTTGCTCCCTCCTTGGCTGGCTTCTTCTTCCGCAGTCCCTTGCTTCCGGCAGCTCCTTCCGGGAGGCACATTCAGGAAACACTTGAGGCGGGCAGCCGGGTGGCGAATCTCCCCTTGGCACCCGCTGCAGCCCCAGGGCATCCGCCTTGTGTGCCCTTCCCACTCAGGCTGCCACTGGCAGCCCTTCTTTTAGACCCATATCATAATAATGGCCATTGTGTGCCAGGAAGCCGATTCCAGCTTATTGTGCCTAGAACAAACAAACTCGGAATACTCCTAAAATACTCTGAAGGGGTTGCCATCTTCTTTGCCTGAGGTCCTGTGGACCAGCTCTTCTGCTGTTCTCTCTCAATCTGTTGTCTTTTTTTATTTATTTATTTATTTATTTATTTATTCTGTTTTTTTATACCGCCCACCTAACCAAAGGCTACTTTGGGTGGTGAACAACAGTAAACAAAACATAATGCAATCACATGAAAACATCTTCAAACGATATTAAACATTAACAGAAATCAATAACATCAGTGATAAACAATAGGAAACACAGCAGGAAAATGCTCTGTTCTAATTTTCTTTTCAAGGTTCACCTAAGGGGACGAGTTGCCCGCCTCCACTTTCTGTCCTGCTGAGAAGGCTGCAGGTGCAAAAACACAAGAGAAGAGGACGGGGAGGTGGGGGGCCAGACCCAGAGCAAGATTTAACCCTTCCTGCCAACGCTGCTTCTGACCTTTTCGGGCTTGGGAAGCGGAGCTGGAAGCACCAGGGCCAAGGATGGCTCTGTGGAAAGCAAGGTTTGCCCACCTCCAGTCTCCCGGGGGAGGGGGGCTTGGACTGGAGCTGCCAGGAGCCCCCAGAGAACCTTTTTTGGCAAGGCTAAGCCACGGAGGGCCGGTGCAGGCCCCCTCCCAAGGCCAACCTGGAAGGTTGTTGGTATCAGGGGGCTCCTTTCAGGGAGTGCTTTGCCCCTCAGGAAGAACTGTAAATGGACACAGAGGAATGCTTCTAGTGAGCAAACCCTCACATTAACATGATTTTAAAAAGAAAATACAGGTAATGAGAGTTTTAGAGGCTCTCCCTCCTTTTGGCCAAGGGAAAAACAAATGAATGGATCACAAACACAACACATCTAACATCTGACTTCCAGTTGCCTGCCTACAGCCAGCAGGATATAACCTGCAGGCAAGGCTGTCCACAGGTCCCAGGGAGGCCTGTCTATGCCTTTTGACGTGTGAAGCCCCTTCTGTGGGGATTTCACCCAGAGATTTCATCCGGACCTGCATTTACAAGGGAGTTGTTGGAAACCTCTTCAGTGTCAAGCACTAAAAGTGGACAAAAGTTATGTGTTTTTTTTTATTATATTTATTTATTCAAAATATTTTACACTGCCTTATGCCCCCAAAAGGGGACTTTTTAGGAAATAAAAACTTTATCTATCAACTCATGGGCTCTGAATTATCCGTGACAGATCAGGAAAGAGATCTTGGTGTATTGGTGGACAGCTCCATAAAGGTGTCTACCCAATGTGTGGCAACGGTGAAGAAGGCCAATTCCATGCTAGGGATTATCAAAAAGGGGATTGAAAATAAAACAGCCAACATTATAATGCCATGTTACAAGACGACAGTGAAGCCGCACCTGGAGTATTCTGCACATAGTAGAACTGGAAAAGGTGCAAAAGAGAGCAACAAAACGATTACTGGGCTGGGGCACCTCCCTTATGAGGAAAGGCTGAAACATTTTTGGGGCTCTTTAGTCTGGAAAAAAGGCGATTGAGGGGGGATATGATTGAGATGTACAAAATAATGCAGGGCATGAGTAAAGTGGATAGAGATCTCCCTCTCACAAAATACCAGAACTAGGGGACATCCCTAGTGAGAACAGACAAAAGAAAATATTCTATGATTCTATGAGATATCCAGTCTCATGCGCTCCCAGACACATTTGGTGGGGCCACTGTCAACATAGACAGTATCCACTGGTTCACCCAAATCCACTTGCCTGTTGACCTTTTCAAAGAATTCTAAAAGGTTTGTCAGGCAAGACTTACCCTTACAAAAGCCATGCTGCTCTTCCCTCAGCAAGGCTTGTTCTTCTAAGAGTGTTTTAAGATTTTCTCTTGAATGAGGCTTTCCACCATCTTACCTGGGACAGACGTAAGGCTAACTGGCCTGTAGTTTCCCAGGTCCCCCCTCCTTCCTTTTTTAAAAATTGGTGTGACATCCACTATCCTCCAGTCCTCCGGCACTGTGGCCGATTTAAGAGACAAGTTGCATATTACCATTAAGAGATCCGCAATTTCATTTCTCAGTTCCATAATAACCCTTGAGTGGATGCCATCTGGGCCTGGTGACTTGTTGATTTTCAATTTATCAATTAGTCCTAACATCCTCTCTTTTAACCTGTATTTGATTTAATTCAAGACAGGCCAAGGTCTTCTGTCGTGAAGACAGATGCAAAGAACTTATTTAATTTCTCCGCGCTTTCCAAGTCCTCCTTAACCTCCCCTTTTCCTCCCTCACCATCCAGAGGGCCAACTGGCTCTCAGGCAGGTTTTCTACTTCTAACATAGTTAAAGAAGCTTTTATTATTTCCCTTTATATTGCTAGCCATGGGTTCCTCAAAGTCTTTCTTTGCCTCTCTTATCATCTTCTTACATTTCTTTCGCCAGAGTTTGTGTTCCTTTTTATTTTCCTCATTTGGGGAGGATTTCCATTTACAGAAAGACCTCTCCTTGCGCTTTAGAGCCTCTCTAACTGCACTCGTTAACCATGCCGGTGCCCTCTTGGACTTAAATGAGCTCTTCTTTCTTTGTGGTATGCACTTGTGCTGGACCTCTACTACTGTTGTTTTAAACAGGCTCCATGCACTCTGAAAAGATTGGATTCTTCTAACCTTCCCCTTCAATTTCTTTCTAACTAGTTTCTTCATCTGAGGGAAGTTTGCCCTTCGGAAATCAAGGGTTTTTATGTCTGATTTGCTTGACACTCTTCCTCCAACATGCATGGCAAAGGAGATTGCAGCAGAGGCTCAGTGACATTCACATCCCTGACCAGGTCCTGAGTATCACCCAGTATTAGATCCAGAGTTGCCTGTTCTCGGGAGGGCTCCATGACAAGTTGCTCTAAGGCACAGTCATTCAGCAAGTCGAGAAACCCGGTTTCTCTTTCTTGCCCGGAGCTTGCATTGGCCCAGTCGATGTGGGGATAATTGAAGTCCCCCATGATTACTGTCCTGTCCCTCTTAGACACCTCCATGATTTGTCTCCTCATTTCATGGTCCCCCTCAAGTTTTTGATCTGGTGGACAATAGCACACCCACACTATGACATTGCTCAATTTAACCCACAGTGATTCTACAGTGGAGTCAGACCCACCATCAGTCTCCATAAGATCCCCATGGCACAGTGGTTAAATGCCTGTACTCCAGGTAAAACTGTGCTTATGACCTGAGATTCAATCCCAGGTAGCAGGCTCAAGGTTCAGTCAGTGTTCCATCCTTCCGGTGTCAGTAAAATGAGTTCGCAGCTTGCTGGGGGTGGGGGGCAATGTGTAGCCTGCATACTGTAATTAAAAAACTGTAAACCACCCAGAGACTACTTGAAGTGGTATGGAGCAGCATACAGTATAAGCAGAAGCAGAACACTTTCCCATTCTGCTGGATTTTACCCCTTCTTTGACGGAGATGGCCACTCCGCTTCTCTATCACTCCTATAGAGTTTATAACCTGGGATTGTGGTATCCCAGTGGTCTGGACTAGATGGACCTTTGGCCTGATCCAGAATGGCTGTCTTCTTATGACCCAAGGCGGCTCATACCATTGAAAAGACTTTATTAAATTCTAAAACCAGTAAAGATTTTTCTCTCCAGGAAGCCTTTTTCTTAATAACTGACATGCTGAGATTTTTTTTAATGGATTGTAGCGTTCACTTATTTTAGATGTGTTTTAGTATTGATTTTATTTTTTTTCTTTCAATATAATACTTTAAAAATTCTTTTTAAATATTTGTATGCTTACTGGTTTTTGCTTTTAAATATTGTATTTATGATTGACGCAAGGTGCCTTGAGTCCTTCTTAAGGAGAAAGGGGGGGGGATACAAACATTATAAAGAAATAAAATAAATTATTAAAATAAAAGGAAGACTTAATAACACTGTATTAAAACATTATGTAAAAGCATTACTAAAGACAGATTTAGAAGGATCAAACGTAAACCGTCACCTTGATTAGCTCCTACGGAGAAGCCTGCCTGAAGAGGAGGCGGTCATTAGGATCAGAGTCTTGAAAGGTGCCATTTCCCTTTCCCTTTGGCTATTTGCCAGCCAGCGGGCGTCAGTGTGAACGGCAGCCTCTTAGAAGTCAGGCGAGGCCTCTACGAAGCCCATGACTGTTTTCCAGGGTGGAGGAAGAGCCACGCGTGGGAGGGCAGCCACAGTGAAAGGGGCACCGCTGGGCTCCAGCTGCCCTCCTTCTCCCCTTTTCTTTTTATTGCACAGCCGCTTTTCCTTGGCTTCCTTGGGGAGGTTTGGACGGGAAGGGGGCTGAGAGAGGCCGGGCCCAGTTGGTTGGCACCCCACAGCTGGAGGAGGGCTCAGCGTTGCCCCCGGCCATCCTGACCCACACCAGAACACCCACATTTCAAGATCAAAACAAGTTGAGGAGCTGTACAGCCATCTCAAAAACCAAAGACAAAAAGGAGAACAAGTCATACCTTTAGGCTACTAGAAAAATAACAAAAAAGTTACTAATATTTCAAGGGCAAAATCCCTCTGCTTCAGAGCTGTACCAACAGGTTAAAACATGGGAAAAGATGGATTTGCCCGGAGTTATTTCTTCGATGTAAAGTCCTTGGCAAGATGGTAAAAAAGCCAGGTAGTTTCTTAGGCTGTTACTTCACGAGCCGCTCGCTTCGCGGCTAGCCTTCTTTTCTGTGCGAATCGATCGTTTCAGTCCGCACGCTCCTCCTTTTTGGCTGCGATGCCACCCCGACCACGCCCCCTTTACCATGCTCCAAGCGGGGCGAGTGGTTCCCCTGGCTGCTGCTGGGAATCTTTTCGCTTCGCATCTTGCTTCGCTCCCAACGTCACGTGTGGTCTCGGTTTTTGGCTTTTATTTCAAGTTTTTTTAAAAAATATTCAAACAGGGATATCGATGCATTGCTATATCGTTTCATCGCTTTGCGCTGTTACTTCCTTGCTCGAGTAGGGGCGGCGGCGGCGGCGGCGGCGGCGGGAGCAGGAGGAGCCGCTGCCGCCTCGCCCGGCCAGAGCAGGGCACCCCGGGGCAGGCAGCGTGCAAGCGGCGGAGGGCAGGCGGCTGTGCCATGCGGGGCTCCCCCCGAGTAGCGGCGGCGGCGGGGGGGGGAGGCTGCCAATGATGCCAGGAAACAGTTGAAATCAGTAGAGCCATTGCAACTGACAGTCCAGCATCAGTGCATCGATACGCCGTCGGTAGGAATTTTTTTAAAGGACGGATGGGAAATAACGAACGTTGAAAAGTGGCATGCGAATGCGAAGGGAGCACGTGAGGTTGTGCTCGAATTGGTCCTAAAACTGCAGCTCGTGAGTACGGAGAAACAGGGGCGGGAGCGAAGCGAGAACACGTGACCGCCACGTGACCGCCTCCGAATTCAAATCGAAGGCAATATCGCTGCGGAGCGCCGCGCCTCGTGAAGTAAGGGCCATAGTTGAGGCCTGGAGCTTAAGATGTTCTGAGGTGGCATTTGAAGCAAAGGGTGGTTTTTTAATTGCCCCAGTCTTTCAAACAACATGTCAGGGTTCACGGGCACACTTTCACACACACTCCTCTCCATGTGGCTGTTCGAGGCGAAAGGCCCCTTCTTGGGTACAGAAATGGGAGGGCCAATGTAGAAGACCCATGCACATAATTTTGGGCTCTAGATAAAATTTGGAAAAGTCTGCTAGGTGCAGCCAATTGGATCAAATTAAAAGGAAATAAATTACTTTTGTATTTGATGTCAAGATCGTGAGCAGATTGCCAAAAAGGGGGAAGGAGGAAAAGAAAAGGGGGGGGAAGCATCCCAGAACAGCACGCCTAAAAAGCACTCTGTGTGTGTGTGTGTGTGTGTGTGTGTGTGTGTGTGTGTGTGTGGTGTCGTTACAGTCGTGACCGACCCTTCGTGACCCCGTGTCCATGGAGTTTTTCTTGGCAGGAATCCTGGAGTGGTTTGCCAATTCCTACTCCAGGCGCCTACAACACCTGGTATTCCCTGGTGGTCTCCCATCCAAGTACTAGCCAGGGCTGACTCTGCTTAGCTTCTGAAATCAGGCAAGACCGGAGGTACTCAGGGCATCTAGGCAACTAAAAAGCACAATATAGCAGCACAAAACAATCCTTGCTGATTTGTGTGGAAGGATGTTGCAGATTCAGCCGCTCTCGGGACAAAACCGGAGGCTGGCAAGGGCCCTCCCAAGGCAGAGGAGGTTGGTGCCCAAATCAGCCTCCGCGGGCCTCCTCCTCCCTCCCCCTGGGGCCTCCTGGACACCCCCGGGGCCACAATCTGTGCACATCTGCACAGCTCCTGGATGGGAAACCGAGCTGTTTTTTCAAAGAGGCTTCTAGTGATGGCGCCGCCGCCGGCTGCTTTTGGACTTAGACAGCCTCGTTTTGATACAACGATCTTTTTATCTCCATTGATCAGCTGCATCTTTGTTTCTTGATGCAAACCAAGCCTGAGTTTTGTTGCACCTTAAAAGGCTTTTATTTACCCCAAATTTCCATGGTCTGCAGCTCCCTTCGTCAGATGCATCTCAGGAGCTGGACACTCCTTTGGGTTTTATTCGGCAGGCGTCAGGGGGAGGGTGGTGGTGGTGGCGGCAACGAGCCGGATGGGTTGCCCATCCTTGGGCTTTGGCTGGAGGGAGGCCAGAGGAGCCCCAGGCACCGCTGGGAGTCCCAGGCCAGCCTCGAGGCCAAGGCAACCTTCAGGGCCAGCCTTTGGCGTTTCAGGGCCAGCTGGGCAGGAAGCTGGGAAGAAAAAGGCCCCGCCTGGTTAGGAAAGCAGGAGGGCTTGCCAGGGGGCTTGTGGTGGAACAGAGCAGGTGCCCTTGAGGGGGGAGGGGAGACCCTTCCCAAGGGATGGGGGCTCCCTTCCTGCACCCTGAGCCCTTGGGTGCCCCCCCACCCTCCTCCCCTCTTCCAGGAGGGCCCTTGGGGCTGGAGCCTCCCCAGCATCAGGGGGCCCTCCACGCCTCCTGCCCTTCCCCCCCCCCCGAGAAAGGGGTGAGCATCCAGAGGGGCCGCCTGGTACCTGCCGAGAATGGGGCTCCTGAGGGCTGAGGGCTGGGAGGAGCTGGAAGGCAAAGGGTTGCTCTCGCTTTTCTTTCGCCCTCCTCCTCTGTGTATGTGTGTGTGTGTGTGTGTGTGAGAGAGAGAGAGAGAGGGGGGGGCAGTGGGAGGAGGTGGCCACTGGCTCCCCTGATGGTCCTCTCTCTTTGTGTTTCCACCACGCAGAAGCTGGCCGCCGCCTGAGGAGCACATGCCCACCTCCGGACCGGACGGCCCCATGCCCTGGCAGGAGGCAAAAGTCCCTCCGGTTCCGCCTCTCCGAAGAAGGCCGGTAGGGCCACCGCCTGCTCCACCAGCGGGAACCTCACTCCTGGCCTGCCTCCAGAAGCCACAGAGACACACCCCGGGGGGGGGGGCTGACAGGACAGCCCCTTCCTCCCTCCCTCCCTTGGGTTCCTTTATGGCATCCCCACCGCCCACCTGCCCATCCTCTCCCCCCCTCTCCCCGCCCCTGCCTCCCCCCCTCCACCCCGATCCTGCCCCAGACATGACCGGGGGGGGGTCTATTTCTGGCTCGCAGTACTCTTCTCTTCCTCCTCTTTCTTTTGGTCTGGCAGCCGTGACCCCACCCTCTGCCTCCCTCCATACTTGCCATTGCTGGTGGTGCTGGTGGTTGAGTTCACCAACTGTACAATGCTCCCATTCTGTTTCACCAACCCTCAAAATAAATGTTTTAATACAAATGTTGGGATCTTCTCTTTTTGGGTCATCTGGACACCTTCGCCAGCTACATACAGTTCACTCTGTGCTACCTGCCTCCACGTGGCTTTTGTCCGGCTTGGGGGGGGGGTTCTCCTGAGTAATGGCCCTCACCGCCCCAAGGCTGTGGGAAGCGTCCCCTTTATCTTTTGGCAGTGTAAGGTGTGGAGGGCCAGGACATTCAAAGTTTGTGGTGTTTGTGGTTGAGGGCTGGGCCGGAGGCTGCTGGCTGCCCTCTGAGGTTACGAAGGACCAAGGTGAGCCCAGGTCCTTTCACAGCTGGCCAGCAGCCCTGGCTTCACAGGCCACATGGCCACCCGACACCTGTCTTGAGACGGGGATCGCACAGCCCTTTCAAGAGAGGCGGCGTGATGGAAGAGCACCATGGAAGATCATGAGAGGACCACCTGGCCTTTTGTTTGTTTGTTTGTTTGTTTGTTTGTTTGTTTGTTTGCAGGAGGGAACACCACGGCATGGGCAGAGCCCTGAAGCTGGCACAGTACTGGGATCGTTTGAGGTCAACAGGGAGCCTCCTTGGAGAAGGCTGCCCACCAGCTGACGTGGCCGGGGGGGGGGGGGAGCTCTCCTGCCAGTGCAACCTGGTTGAGGCTCGATGCCCCTGACATCCAGCCCCTCGGGGCGCCCGCACCAGGGATTCCTCTCAGGTCTGGCTAGGAGACGCAATACGCCAGGGCCATGGCGCCTGCCCAGCTCAGGCTTAGGGTCACACATCTTAGGTTCCCCAGTGAAGCTTGCAGGGTCCAGTCTCTGTGCTGCCTTGTGAGCCGGGGGACGTCCCTGCTCCGGCCCCAGCCTTTTCAGCCCCCCTGGAAAGATTCCTAGATTTCTCACCACCTCTGGAGCTGATGGGTTCCCTTCTCCTACTGTTCTAACAGTTTGGGGAGTTTTCCTGATCTTCAGCTGAAATCCGGCTTCCTGTAAACTGAGCCTCCTGTTGTTGTTACTGTGTGTCCGGCACTTGTGGAGAGTTAATGACGAGAACCGTTCCCTCCCGGCCTTCTGCGGGTCTCCTGCCTTCCCAGGGTCTGGCAGGGTTGGGTCTCCTGCCTCCCCACAGCCTCCTCTTCACAAGGCTAAACATGACCAGTTTTTTCCGCTGCAAGACATGGCCTCTCTCTCTCTCTCTCTCTCTCTCTCTCTCTCTCTCTCTCTCTCTCTCTCTCTCTCTCTCTCACACACACACACACACACACACACACACACACACACACACACACACACACACACACACACACACACACACAGACCACGCTTGCTGTGGGTGGCCAACTTTGCGGATGACACAAAATTTTTCCGTGTGGTAAAAACCAGAGAAGATTGTGAACAACTCCAGAAGGATCTCTCCAAAATGGGGGAATGGGCTACGAAATGGCAAATGCGTTTTAATGTAGCCAAATGTAAAGTAATGCATATTGGGGCAAAAAATCCAAGCTTTATCTATCAACTCATGGGCTCTGAGTTATCCGTGACGGATCAGGAAAGAGATCTTGGTGTGTTGGTGGGGTGTCTCCCCAATGTGTGGCAGCGGTGAAGAAGGCCAATTCCATGCTAGGGATTATCAAAAAGGGGATTGAAAATAAAGCAGCCAACATTATAATGCCATTATAAAAAACAATAGTAAGGCCCCACCTGGAGTATTGTGTACAATTCTGGTCACCGCATCTCAAGAAAGACATAGTGGAACTGGAAAAGGTGCAGAAGAGAGCGACTAAAATGATTACTGGGCTGGGGCACCTCCCTTATGAGGAAAGGCTAAAACATTTGGGCCTCTTTAGTCTGGAAAAAAGGTGCCTGAGGGGGAATATGATTGAGACGTACAAAACAATGCAGGGCATGAGTCAAGTGGATAGAGGGAAGCTCTTCTCCCTCTCACAAAATACCAGAACTAGGGGACATACACTCAAATTGAGGGCTGGGAGAGTAAGAACAGACAAAAGAAAATATTTTCCCCCCAGCGTGTTGTTAGTCTGTGGAACTCTCTGCCGCAGGATGTGGTGATGGCATATGGCCTGGATGCCTTCAAAAGGGGATTGGACAGATTCCTGGAGGAAAAGTCCATCACAGGTTACAAACCATGAGGGAGATGTGTAATCTCCAGGCTTGAAACCGGGGTACTTCAAGGGCCAGATGCAGGGGGCAGTGGGATCAGGAAACAGAGATCTAGTCTTGTGCATGCCCAGAGGCATCTGGTGGGGCCACTTGTGAGATCCAGGAACGTAGACTAGATGGGCCTTTGGCCTGATCCAGCAGGGCTCTTCTTAGGTTCTTATGAAAGGAGGCTTGCATGGACTGCATCCTGAACCTGCTTTTCTCCCTACTTGCCTTGGCCCCTCTAACACCTTTGTAAGGGAGGAAGGGATGCTCCCCTTCAGGCATTTCGCTCACGATACTAAGGAACTCCAGCTATGTGTCTGATTCATTTATGTAACGGGTAAGTCCTGACAGGTTACGGCTCTAGCCCACTAGCGAAAACAAGGAGGAAGCTCCTCAGGGTCACAGGGCAGCTATAAATTGCTTTGGAGGGAGCTTCATCCATCTTCAGCTCAGGTGAATTATTAAGCGATTGCTGACAATTACAAGTTACGACTATCTTAATAAGAGAGCAGGCTTTTCCCTTGCAGCAGAAGCTGGATTTTGTAAATGGGAAACAGCCTTCCATGCCAGGAGGTTCCCTGCCTGAGAAGGTGGGCCGGTGGCCACTGGCATAACTAGGGAGGGGCAGAAGAGTGCATTTGCCCTGGGGTGCGCAGAAATATGGGGGCGCCTGGAGAGGGAGCAGAAGCAGGAAGCCTTGTGCCATCCCACCAGCAATCCTTCTTTTGCCTTGCTAAGGCTCGGTGATAGTTAGACAGGGGGAAATTAGGAGAGGGAAGCAAGCCAGGGGATTTTTCTTTCTGTTGATTGCTCCCCCCCCCCTGCTAAGGCTTGGTGATGGTTAGCCTGGGGAAAGGAAGAGAGGTAAGCGTGCAAAGCGTTGCAATTGGAGGTGTTGCTTGGTAGAAAAAGTGTCCCATTGCCTGGACAGATTCCTGGAGGAAAAGTCCCATCAGAGGTTACAAACCATGATGGAGATGTGTTAATCCCCAGGCTAAAACCAGGGTCCTTCACCATTTGCCAGATATCCCTATGGGGCCACTGTGAGTGGAAGTGACTAGAGGAGGGCAGGATGGTGTGCTACAGAGGTGATGCTTGGGGAGAAATCACCTGCTTGGCACTATTCACATGTTTTGTGGTTTGCACAGGAGAGCCTTGTCTGGGAGACCCCTGAAGAGGACGTGAGAAAGAGGGACCCTTCTCCCCCTCCCCCACTTCCCCCCCAGAATCAGGCACCCCTGGCTCGGTGGGAGAAACACAGTTGAAAGGGAGGAGGGGATGCAAAAACTGACTTTTGTCCCCGGATGCTCCAAACCCTAGCTACGCGTCTGCCAGTGGGTGGGCTTTTGTGGTGTTTGGGAAGGGGTCAGGGTTGGGTATTTTCTAAAGCCATGACGGCAGGTCGGGGGCGGAGTGGTTTCCACGTGGTCCTCCTTCCCCCACATCTGGATGGGAGGGTTGGGGGGGGGCTGAAGGTCCTTGAAGTGGACTCCCCCTTCCCCCAATCCAGACACTGTCCCTCCCTGCTTTTGCCCAGGCACTCCTGTTTTCCACCTGCCCCACCTGCCCCCTCCCCTCTGCCTCCCTACCTACCTACATGCCCACACAGCCACCACAAGCCATGCCCTCTTTGTTTGTGGACACCAGCCTGCCCAGGGCACCGCTTCTGTGCCGGGCTGCTAGAGGGCCACCACGCCTAACCCTGAGTCCAGCCATCAAGTCCTCCATCTCTTCCTCACACAATCCGCCCTGACAAACATGGCTCCTGCCTTACCCCCTGCAACACCTGAGCATTCCTTGTCCTCCCGGGGGGGGGGGTTCTTTTCTTTTTCTTTTTTTGCATGGCCTGGCTTGAGGTGATGTCCTTGGCCACCACCCCCCACACACACACACACCAGAGTCCGGCCAGCTTTGCCTCCCTGCCGTTTCCTCTTCTCTTCTCTTCTCTTCTCTTCCTTCCTTCTTTCTTCCCATCACCAGCTGTCTCTTTTCTTCCTTCCATATCTGAAGGATGGGAGGTTGGAAGCTCTTAAAAGAGATTCACCCCCACCCCCGCCCCACCCCCGCGCCCAGGCCTCTCTTTCCCTTTGGCTTTCTGTTCTCTCTGCTCAGCGGGGGGGGGGCAGAGTGACCCATAAAGGGTGGCCTCCCGGAGGGAGGGTTTGGGGGGGGGTTGAAGAGAAACCTCCAACAATGGTCCCACACCAGGGTCCAATGTGGATGTGGTGGTGGTGGGGGCTTTCCAACAAGTTCCCTCCCCCTCCCTCTAAAAGGGTGGGGCTGCTCCCCCCTCCCCTGCTCTGTGGGTCCCCAAGATTCAGCTTCTGCGGGTGGATTCTGTTCTCCCTCCCTTGAAGGCTAGGAGGCTGGAGGTGGGGGTGGAAACCCCTCTCCCCAAAGGGACCCCACAGTGCAAAGATTTACAGCACACCCACCCACAGGGGCCAAAATCTAGCCCAGGTGTAGCCCCTCCCTGCCTCTTTGCCAAGGGGCTTTAGCTTTGCCTGAAAAAAATAGTTATCTGAGCAAGAAGACATTTAATTACCCAACAATTAGGAGCAGACCGAGAAGGCGGCACTGGAAGAGGTGGGGGTGGGGAAATGTCAGCCTGGTGAGGACTGGCACTTTCCTGTGTACTCATCACCACCCACCTGGCCTGTTGCCCTCAATGGGCCTCCCTCATTAATGAAGACAAAAACCTTGTAGGCGGAGCAGGAGGGCTGTTGCGGGGAGGGGGGGGTCTTCAACAAAGAGGTGTTTTGACAACATTGAATTTGCCTTCTCCCCGGGGACCCCAGGCTGGTGCTATTATTCTCACTCATAATTTGCACCTGGAGTATTGTGTACAATTCTGGTCACCGCATCTCAAGAAAGACATAGTGGAACTGGAAAAGGTGCAGAAGAGAGCGACTAAAATGATTACTGGGCTGGGGCACCTCCCTTATGAGGAAAGGCTAAAACATTTGGGGCTCTTTAGTCTGGAAAAAAAGGCGCCTGAGGGGGAATATGATTGAGACGTACAAAATAATGCAGGGCATGAGTAAAGTGGATAGAGGGACACTCTTCTCCCTCTCACAAAATACCAGAACTAGGGGAGAGTAAGAACAGACAAAAGAAAATATTTTTCACCCAGCGTGTTGTTAGTCTGTGGAACTCCCTTCCACAGGATGTGGTGATGGCATCTGGCCTGGATGCCTTCAAAAGGGGATTGGACAGATTCCTGGAGGAAAAGTCCATCACAGGTTACAAACCGTGATGGAGATGTGTAATCTCCAGACTTAAAACCGGGGTACTTCAAGGGCCAGATGCAGGGGAGTGGTATCAGACGCATCTGGTGGGGCCACTGTGAGATACAGGAAGCTGGATTACATGAGCCTTTGGCCTGATCCAGCAGGGCTCTTCTTATGTTCTTATGTTCTTAGCCAGCTGTCCCCTCTTGTCACTGTGCCTTTATTCCACCTTAGGGGTAGGAACTTGTATGTGTGAAGGGGCAGGGCTGCAGGGCATGTGGTGTTACAAGTTTGCCAGCACCCTAAACCTGCACTGCATTTCTGGTGGAACACCAGGATCCTTCCTTCCTTCCTTCCTTCCTTCCTTCCTTCCTTCTTCCTTCCTTCAAGAAGTGCTGCATCCCTTTTGGGCCTGTCTTGTCAGGAGCTAAAGCCCTACCTATGCTCTTCATCTCTACTTGTTTTGTTCTTTGTGTTGCCAACGGGATGCCTCGTGGACCAGGGGCTGCTGGACGCGTTCGCCTGGACCCAGCACCTTGGTTGGGCTGAAGTGGGCCCAAGGCACGCCAGGGATGCGGAGTTGCCCTCTTGGGTGGAGAATGTGTTGCTCCTGAGGATCCAGTCAGGACGGAGCTGGATGCAGCTCAGATTCCAGCTGGAACATCTAGGAGGGCCTTTGACTGATGGCTGGAACCCTCTTTCATGCACAGCCCTGTTATGAAATTAGACCTGCACTCAGCCAGAAAGATTCCACAAGCATCTAAAGCAATAGTGAAAGAAAGAAAGAAAGAAAGAAAGAAAGAAAGAAAGAAAGAAAGAAAGAAAGAAAGAAAGAAAGAAAGAGGGAAAAAAAGAAAAAGTAAGGAAGTAAGGAAGTTTCTACGAGAAGTTGTGTATGTATTTTGGCCTGCCAAACAATGTCACAATTCAAAAGGAAAACACCCTGAAGGCATTTGGCTTTGAAGAATTTTGCCCTCTTCATGTTCTGCCAAAATCCTGCTTAACTTTGCAGAGAGGAGAGCCGAGGCAAGGAGTCTTTGTAGTGTTCTTGTGCATTTAAGGAAGGCATCCCTTAAGGATCTACTAAATTCTGATACACACACAGAGGGCTGGGGAGTTTTCTAAGTTCTTCGAAGAAAATCCAGCTCAGCTGTGAAGCCACCTGTTCACAGAAAACCTCAGCCCAGGACTTCCAAGGGGCTCGAGGGCGGGTGGCAGAGGAAAGGCCAAGGAAAACCATCCCCCACCCCCAGCTCCCCTCCCCAGGAGCACTTTCTGGAAGCACTTCCTCCTGGGAGGATGAGTACCGCCAGGCCCACCCAAAAGTCCCTGTTCACACGTCACCAT
The DNA here is from genome assembly GCA_037367245.1 of Phrynocephalus guinanensis. Taxonomy (NCBI): domain Eukaryota; kingdom Metazoa; phylum Chordata; class Lepidosauria; order Squamata; family Agamidae; genus Phrynocephalus; species Phrynocephalus guinanensis. The sequence goes on along the minus strand of CM074732.1, from coordinate 211,810,949 downwards.
TTGATGGGAGCGATGGCGGCTCAGCATGAAGAGAAGAGAAGGATCTACTTCATCAACTTTTAATTCTGTTCTATTTTTTCTAACTTCAAAACGGAAAGAGAGAAAGATGGTGGTGGTGGTGGTGATGGGGGGGGGAGGGTGAGCATACAAAGAGAACTGAGACCTGCTTGCCCTGAGCTCTCCAGTGTGGCTTCCATTTGAGGGCACTTGAATGGCTTCCATTCTCCCTCTGCCCCGGGGAAAACGGGCTCTTGTGGTTCCAAGCCAGGGCCCAGCACCCACCCTCATCCATTTCAAGGGGGCACCTGTTCCGAACCATTCAGAGGCAGGCCGGAGCCCCCCCCCCTGAAAACCCAGGCTTGCAGTGTGGGTCTCCCCTTGGGGCCAGCCCTGATGAGCCACGTGAGTGCATTTGCCATGGCACTGTTCCAGTGGCCACACCAGCGACACCTCACGGGAGCATCCTCAGCTTCTCAGGTCTTCGGGGGAGGCCCTTCTCTCTCTCTCTCTCTCTCTCTCTCTCTCTCTCTCTCTCTCTCTCTCTCTCTCTGTTCTACCTCCATCCCATGCTCCTCTTGGGGAGGACACAAGGGAGGGCCCCCATCCGCGGTTGCTCCCAGGCTTTGGCTCCTTCCACTGGCAGGCACAGACCCTCCTCACCAGGCATTGAGTCACCCCAGGAATGCTAAGTCTCCACTTACTGGTTTTAAGTGTTCTAAAATTGATTGTCTTAATCTTGATGTATGTCTGATTTTTTAAAATGTGACATTTAAATGGTGTTTTAAAATTTCTTAGTTTGCCCATTGAGAGCTGCCATGGGTCCCTGCCGTGGGGAGAAAGGTGGCCCTTAAATGACATAAATGCATGCCCCCATTCTTTGCAATGGCAGACCTAGGGATGGTGTTGGATGCTTTCAATGATGTTGCCTTTGGGCAACTGTGGCGTGCTCTCCTTGGGGCTAGCCCTAGGAGAGTGTCTGGGGCCTTCAGCGAGTCCAGGGGCCTTCAGCCTGAGGGAGGTCAGTTCAAGGGAGCTCCCAGAGTCATGGTTGCAACACAGCTTCCCTGGCTCCGGGTTCAGTTCCAAGGGCAGCTGAGAGGGTGGCCACAATCAAGTCTGCTGTCACTTGGACCAGGTGTCCATTGGACCACCCTCAGCCCCCCCCCGCCCCTATTCCTGAAGTCAGATGGAGGTGGTGCCATCTGAGGAAGAGTCCTCTTCCACCCCAAGGTAGCCTGGGCGTGGTGATCTTTGGAGGAGACCTGATTGGGTAGGAGTCCAAGGATGGACGGACGGACGGACGGACAGACACTCTGGGTTTGTTGAGTGAATAGGCAGCTTTTCCTCCCTCCCTCCCTCCCTCCCTCACCTGTTTCCCAAGCCCTCTCCAGAAGCACCGAAGGAGGACGTTTGGCAAGATGCAGAGACGAAGACAGAGCAGGGTTGGTGGTGGTGGTTCCTCTGGGCTGCTCAGTGACCGACAGCGTTGCCTCCCAGGTATGTCTCAACAGTTTCTTGGAACTGGTGTGGATAGCTTTCAGTCCTTTCCTGGGTGGCCTAACACCGAACTGGTCATTTATGGCACTAAGAATCTGCTTTTCTGAATACAGCACAGCACCTTATTTCTCTCCACTAGTGCTGCGAGGAACGTCTCCTTCTCTGTTGCCCGCTATGGCCTCAGGGAGGCCCCATCTTGGCCATGAAGGACCCAGGGATGAGGGCAGGAGGCCCCGCAGGAGACACCGCCAAGGCTTTGCTCTTTCTCTGTGTGTGTGTGTGGGGGGGGACTGAGAGTGATTGTGCCCCCACCCCACCCCCACCATCCCTGTTGCACACAGAGCAATGCAGCCCATAACTCCCTTGTAGTGTGGGAATAAATTTAAATGGGAACCAAGAGAGATCAGTGTTTATTATGCCATTGTAGCAAAGTTAAACATCTCAGGCAGAATATAGCACTCCTGGTGTATATTAACACCTTCAAGTATCCCTTTAGCTCTTGTTTGAAGTATGCTGAGGAATCTATAAATATTTTGCTTTTAGAAACCTGTCATTTCCTATCTAAGCTGCATAGAGAACCCTGTAATGGAGGAGATGCTTTTAAGCCATGAAGGCTGTGGAAGAAAACCAGAGCATCATGATGAACTTGATATCCTTGCATTTCCTTTGAGAATGGGTGCCCTTCTTTCCATTTGCATTTCCTGGTGTTACCAGTTTCCTCTGGAAGTTGGAAGTATTTTTGATACTTCACACCTCCACCATCAAGGCCATGGCTAAGGACTCATACTTTATGGGTGTTGGGAAGGTTGTAAAGGTGGGTCATTGTCCACCTAACGAGCCTATAGGGCCCATTGTCCACCTAAAAAGCCTATTCAGACCATTGTCCATCCTATGAGCCTATTTCAGACCAGGGTGACAAAAGGTCAAAGCTGACTATAAGATGGAGAACTCAACTAGCTTTATTCAGACTGACAAAGCTGTTTGGGTGAGCAGCGAAACCTTTCTATCTCTCAAGAAAAAGAAGTCCAGTTGCCATGACTCATCTTCCAGATAAACTCACCTGGATGACTGAGAATCTTCACAGACATGTTTGCAGTTTCCTGCCCCTCCTCTCCAATGCCCCCACCCCTTGTGTGCGCGTGCGCTTCACTTCCACTCCCCACTTTCCTTGCTTGTCCTTAGAATGCAAAGCCTCCAGCTTCTTGGGTGACCCACGGATGGAGGGGCAGGTCCTGGGCTAGAAAGGGAGACCAACGATTCACCAAAAAAACACCACCTATTGAGAATGGGGGGGGGAGTGCCAAGTGGTTGTGCCTTACAAGGCAGAGGTTCACCCAAAGTTACATCCAGTAGCATAAGAACTTCAGCTACTCATCATCTTCATCAGAGTCGATACACCAGCTTACATCAAAGACTAACCCTAACCCTAACCCTAAACAACCCCAGCACTCTGGCTAAACAGCCTTGTCTCGCAGCACCACTTGCACAACAGCAACCTGGGCTAACAGCATCCCCAGCTAGCAGCAAGAACATATTGCCTCTTGCACGACATATACTGTAGTGTGTATATAGATAGATAGATAGATACTCTTTCCAATCATGTTTCCACTTTTCATACCACATGACACAATAATGCTTTTTCCTCTCCATGCTTCTGAGCTCCGCTCTTGCGACCTTGGACATTAAACCTTCCGGTCAAGGCCATCTTCCAAGTCAGCTCCAGTCCTCAACTGGACTCAATTATCACTTAATTGCAAGTTGAAAAACTTTTTTTTCAGAACATTATAGCAAAACGATCTGACAATTAGGCAGAGCCCGATAGCTTCGGCGCCGGGAGCCGCGCGTGGGTTCCTGGACCTTCTTGCCGCCCCGCCTGCCATCCTCCGCCGGGGAAAGCAAGCGGGGGCCAGCAGCGAGACCCACGCGCGGCTCCTGGCCCCGGCGCCCTGCACGCGGCACCCGCCCCGGCCGCGCCGGGAAGCGCCCTCGGGGAGATCTTGCAGATTCTCTAGTGGAGGAACGGGGCTTCCCTGTCCTATAAAGGTGGGGGTGGGGGAGAGACTCCCAGTGGGACCAGGATGAACCTACAGTCTCTTATGGCTGAGCAGCTTGCAACACCAGGGCAAGGTTTTTGAGAAGCCTTGGAGGCAGAGGTAGGAAGAGCTGAGTGTCACGCTGGGGGAGCCCTCTGCCTTGGCCGCCGGGCCAGCTCCAGGCATTCAGGAGATGCCCAGGATATTCTGCCCACCAGGGCCTTCCTCTTCTAAGAGGCGGATCTGCCCAACCACGCCATCGTCCAGACCCTGGTCAACTCTGTCAACGCCACCATCCCCAAAGCCTGCTGCGTGCCCACCGAGCTGAGCGCCATCTCCATGCTCTACTTGGACGAGTACGACAAAGTGGTCCTCAAGAACTACCAGGAGATGGTGGTGGGAGGGTGCTGGTGCTGGTAGAGAAAGCGCAGGGAAAAGGGGGCAGGGCAGGGCAGGTCCAAACTTCGGCCCTCCAGAGCACCCACAGTCCTTTCAGTGGCTGAGCTCCCCAGAAGGGACTTTGCACCAGGTTTCTCTTCTGGAACTGACCCTGAACATACTTTGACCTCTCTGGTCAACTCCGCAGCTGCGGTTCCTGTCCCGGTGGCAGAGAAGAGCTGGGGGAGGGGGGGGGAAATAGTTCCCATTCTGGAGGTAAGCTGGCCTGGCCGGTGAGGATCATTCTTCCCAGTCTCCAAACAGCCCCTGAAGTTTCCCGGCATGTGCATGGCTCTCTTCTCTCGTGCCGCCACAACTCCTGGTGCGCACACAGTGCCTGCCCTGAGAGTGGAGCGTCTGCCTCCTTATCCCAAGGGGAAGCCCAGCCTGTGTGGCCCTGTCATTTGGGTTTCCTGTTGAGAATTCCTCAAGGTTCTCCATAGATTTTTCTCATTTAAAAGAAGGTTACAGGAGGCTGTAAGTACAGCAATAAGCCAGAAAGGTCACTGCTGTGAAAGCCTTGGGGGGGGGGGGGGATCAGAAGTGCAAGGGAGGGGAGGGAAAGGGAGGTAGGCGGGTGAGGGCAGATTCTGGGCAGTGCCTCCTGGCACTCAGGAACAGGCCTGAGACATACACACACCCTCCACAAACACCCTGGGAGGGTTTTTCTTCTGACCAAGGCAATACCTCCTGGGACGGGGATCGGGGATCGGTGGAGCACCAGTGAAGTTCTCCTAAAGGTGGTCCTGCTTGGGGGGGGGGGGAGACTCTCCACTTCTCCCATGTGGTCTCCAGGGGATGCCTTCAGAACCCAAGGGGTTTTTGCAGGAGGTCCTCCCTGTTTGCTCAACCGTCACTCCTAGCTCATGGAAGCAAGACTGGGCCCAAGAAGCCCCACCACTGACCCACCGTCTGTCCATCTGTCCGTCTGTCATGCCTGGCCAAGGACATGGCCCGTTTCTCCCCCAGTGGTTTTGGTAGGACCGGCTCCTTGCTGTGGAGGCGGAAGAGCCCTCTTGGCACCTGGTCCGAGTGTGTCTGCTCTTTGTACAAATCGCTTTTATTATTGTGTTTAATAAATGTTCCCATTTTGCCTTGCTCAGACAGCACACAGGAGACTCTCCAGACCTCTACACGAAGAAAAAGCATTGGAACAATCAGGAAAATCCAAACTATGATTCAGCGTTTCTCTTTCCTCTCGTAGCAAGCCAGCAGCAAGCAAGCCAGTGGGTGGGGGGAGAGGTGGTGGCCCCTGTTTCATTCGGAGGGAGGGAGGGCACCCCGTGACAGGTTCAATGCCTTTAGAGGTCCTTGAGAGTCCGAGATATCTGCTCGTGCCTTGTGCCATCGCTCGCCTGCTCACAGTGGGGGGGTGTTTGAAAACCAAAGCCAAACCATTTCTTTTCACTTGAAAACATACCTTTTAAAAGCAGTATGAATTTATGTTGTTTTTAGTTGTAAACCGCCCAGAGTTCCACTTCGGAAAATGGGCGGTATATAAATGTAAATAAATAAATAAATAAATAAATAAATAAATAAATAAATGTCTTGGTCTAATTTTTGTTCTGCCTGTGTGTGTGTGTGTGGGGGGGGGTGGCTGGAAGGGGCAAAGGGGGGGCAGAAAAGGGCAAAAGGCAGGCTTCCCTCCTTCCCACCCTCTCGGTTGTAGGCCTGAGCGTTCCACCTTCTGGGAGATGGATCCTCCACAGCCACACCAGCCAGGCGGGAGAGCCGAACACAGAAGGAGAAGGGCCACCGGTGGTGGATGTCATGGGGAGGGAGGGGGGGGGGGGAACTGCCTTCTATTCAGTTGGGAGGATCGTCTTCCTCCCAAAGGCGTCCTGAGCCACTGGAAGGGCTGACTGGCCCAGGCCTGATCTGAAGCAGGCGGGGAAGGAGAGGGAAGGGAGAGCCACCCGTCATCCACTGGGAGCAGCCACATCCAGGCAGTGGCCGACCCAGCCACAGGCGGGTGCCTGCCCAGGAGCCCACCGCCCAGCTGTTCTCCCGGCTCAAAGGCAGGGCATGCAGGCACCCTTCCCTATTCGGCCTGCTTTATAAAGGAGCAGGCGCAATTAGACACAGATCAGTGGCTTTCTACTATGTCACGAGAGGGGCCACCCACCCTTTGCCCTGTAGCTCTCACTGTGACCAATGGCTTCTCCTTGTTCTAAAACCATCTCAGGTGTCCCTCATTATCAGGGGTCCTCAACCTATGGCCCCGGGGTCGGATGCAGCCCCCCAAGGTCCTGAACCCCCCCCCGGGACCAATTGCAACCCCCCCTACCTACTGCTTGCTTTATGAGCAAGCCAGCCTCCGCAGCTGCTTCTGTTGCGGAGGCAGTTCAAAGCAGTGGGCTACGTCACTTCTCCCACTCCCCCCAACTACCGCCCAGATGATCAGCATACTGGCTAGTGGGGCATTCAAAGTGGGAGGGCTACGGCAGGGTCCCCCACTCCCCCCACCCACCGCCCAGATGGTTGGGGCGCTGAGTGCAGCCGACCGGGGCAATTTAATACAGGAGGGCTGTGGCAAAGTCTCCCACTCCCACCATGGCCCTGAGGCACCACCCCTGCTCCTCCTCCACCCTGCCCACCTGCCTTCCTTGTGTGGCTGCCGCCTGTGTTATTGTAGTGGTGAGGAATGAAGGGCGCAGGTGGAGGCAGCACCAGCCAGCCTTCCGAGCCAGAGCAGCCATGGCAGTGGACCGACGGAGGGATGGACAGCAGGCGACCAAGGGGGAAACTGAGCTACTTCCCGCCCACCCAGCCCCTCTGAGCTGCTGCTTTGCTCCATGGAGCGAGGGAGGGGAGAAGGAAGCACGGCTATGGCTGGAGGCTGAAGCTGCCACCACCATCAGCGGGTTGGAGACCAGTGAGGAGGAGGTGGTGGAGAAAGAAGAGAAGGGAAGAGAAGGCCAACGGTGGCCCCGGGCCTGGTTCCTGGGAGGCTGGCGGGGCTGCATTTGTCCCTGGTTGATGATGGGCGGGCTGGCGAGCCAACAGAGCACCGCAGCCTGGCTGGGGTCTGTCAGTGAGCGGGCTGTGGGTGCCTCCCCTCCCTCCTTCCCAGCCCTTGCTACCTCCCGCCCTCACTTGCAGCGCACCGAGTCGGGCTGGGCTGGGCCAGGCCAGGCCAAGAGAGGATGTGATGGCCAGGGCACATGGCTGGATCTGCGCACAGTGGCACCAGCCTTGCACCCTTGCTGCAGCTGCTGCTCCTCATCCTGAGTGGCTGCCCAGAAGGTGATGTTGGGCCTGAGTTTGCCTGAGTTGCCGCCTCCTTCCCGACACAATGAAGGAAGGAAGGAAGGAAGGAAGGAAGGAAGGAAGGAAGGAAGGAAGGAAGGAAGGAAGGAAGGAAGGAGAGCCGCTCCAGCCGCTGCCACTGTAGGAGGAGGAGGAGGAGGAAGAGGAGCAGCAGAGGGATCCCAGCGGTGTCACCTCAGGGTGGTGATCTGGAGCAGGAGGCATTGCTGGGGCCCCGGAGACACAATGATCATGGGCCAATCGTGGGGGGGGAGATCTGCCCACTTGCCCCTCCCTCCCCCCTTTTTTCCGTGTCGGCCTTTTTTTTTTTTTTTTTACTGTGGTCCGGCCCCCAGTGGTGTCTGGGACATGGTGAACCGGCCCGCTGTTTGAAAACTTTGAGGACCCCTGCCTTTTATGGTCTCTGGCTCTCCTGCCCTCCTTCGGCCAGACTCTTCAGTGGGCATTGGGGGGGGCTGGTGGGGCAGGGTCATAATAATATCTCAGTGGGTGGCACAGTGTCCCCCTCTGCCCATCTGGCCACTGTGCCACCCCAACTTCCTCTAGGAGGAGCTCAAGGATGGCCATTGAATGGATGGCCAATTTGGGGAGGGGAGAGAGGGAGCGCAAGAGAGTCTTTAAGGACTTTTGCTCAGCCAAAAAGTGGTGATTTAGTAAGCTATTAAAACAAGAAAATAATTCTTTTTTTTAAAAAAATAAAAAGATGGTCTAAAAAGCCAAAAGTCAATGAGACCATAAATTCTAGCAAGTTAAATATGACATCATGTTCTCCTGCTTGAGAGGGAATTTGAAGGATGACAAGAAGCCAGAAGAATTAATGAAAAAGACATTATTTTGAAAAATGCCTTTGGAAGATTTGAGGGGCTGGAAGGGCCTTTAAAGGGCCAATGCAGAAGGCAAGGGAAGAAACCCAGGCGTCGTCCCAGGGGGGGGAATGGCTGGACGTTTCCCTATCCCTGCTTCTCAAGGAGGAATCGGGTTGCAGAGATGACCTCTATGGGGCACAGTGGGGAGTGCTCAGGGTCCTCAACAGGGGGAGCCACATGAAGTGGACAATCTCAAAGGGGCCAGAAGAAGGTACTTGTGGTGTGCGGGTAGGTGGTTGGGGTGGTTGGGGTGGGGGCTGGGAAACCCCATCCCAGGGGGACTGGGAAAGTTGTCTGGTTTGAGTCCACCCTTCCCTGGAGCTAACTGAAGTGCTGAACCCCACATTCCCCCCTCCCATACAGGTTCAGCACTCTGGATAGCTCTGGCAAAGGGTCCATGAAAACAGGGAGCAGACTCTGAGCACTGGTGAAACTGGAGCCACCCGAGCCAGTTGGTGGACAGTGGGACACCTCTGGAATAGGCCAGGGGAAGGCAGCAGGCAAGGTCTTTCTCAGAAGCGGGGGGGGGGGGGCTGAGAAGGTGCCAGGGTAGGCCCTGAGAAGACGGGTTGGATGAGGAACCTCCGGTCCAAGGTGGCTGTGTCAGGAAAGCACCCCCTCCGTCCCCAAAGGGACTGGGCCGAGGGCAAAGGCAACGTTTCTTAGTTTGTTTACACTATTTTTAGCCCACCTTTCTCCTTATCAAGGACCCGAGGCAGCTTACATTATGAAAGGGCAATGTTAAAAAGTGGAAAGCAATAGATGCACAAACATTTCACCATCACCACCACCACCACCACCCCTTCGCAAGGTTCCCCCACTGGCCTCATGGCAAAGAGGAAGGACCGTAGGAGAAAGCATTAAGGTTCCATGCCTCTCCGTGTTTGCTTGCAAGTGGATCCTAAGGGGTAAGACACCTGCACTCCCCTGAGTGGACTTGGCCCCACTGTTGAAGGTCTACCACCTCCTCCTCCAGCACCCATAAAATGTAGGGCCCCGCAGCCTGTAACTTTCCATGCATGCCACTCCACTCCCATGGACTGAGGAGCGGTCTGAATCTGCAGGTAGAGGGTGGGTGGGTGGGGGGCTTCTGCCACCCTTAAAGTGAACCTCCCCCCCATGTCTTGTCCCCCCTCCCAGGAGGAGATTGTTCTCCTTCCCTTTTGTCCATTTCAAGTGCCAATTTAAGTTTTGCCATTCCACGCTGGCTGCCAATTCCGGGCTTATTTGGTCTCTGACAAATATTACATCTAATTTCCTGCTGTAATCCATTTAATTGCTGGAAGAAATGAAACAGCTGGCAAGGCAGAGCCTATGCGCTGTACAGCCCCACGGCTGCTTTCTGCTCTACAAGGAGGGCTGGCCATTCCAGGGCAGCCAGGGTGCGGGGGGGGGGCACCTGGCAAAGAAGCCTGTGGGATGCTCAGGTGATGCAAAGCCCCTGGTTTGCCCCAAGTGCCCCTGTTGGGAAGGTGGGCTGTGCAAGGCTCAGAGGGTGGGCCCTGCTGTCCCCCCCCCTTTGCAGAGGGAGAGACAGTGGGTCTTCCCAGGAGGACAGCCCCTGCTGTTTTCTTTGGTACAGGTTGGAGGCCTCTCTTTTTCCCTCGAGGGTTTGTGAAATGCCCTTCGTGAAGAGAAAGGCAGTCCCAGAACAGCGACCACAGAAAATTAGACAGCTAACTATCCTACAGAAATACTCACAATGACGCAGAATTACAGTATTGTTCCAGAACATGTGCTGAGTGTCAATTAGGTAACAAAGGCAGCATGCAAGCACAGCACACTCCTAAGAGAGACTTAACTAAGTTAAGCAAAACCTCAGCCCATGTTTGTTCTCATCACTCTGCAATCCAGACCTGGTAAGCGAATTCACCAATCAGGCCTCACCTCATTCTGAACCTTTTTGAAGAGAGCAACTTTCCCAAAGTAACTTCACTTGCCCCCTGCCCCCCCCCCCTTTTCTCTCCAGCCAAAGCCAAAGACCAAACAGCTAAGGAGCTTGCACAAGGCTGGAGGTGTTCAAGAGAAAACAGAACCACAACATGTCATTGGTTTGGTCTTTGATTTGGGCCCCTGCCTTGAGCAAGGAGTTCCAACACCCATTGCTCTGTGATTCTATGAAGCTCCCCTCCAGGCCTGATTCTGGCCTTTGCAAATGACTTCTCAGGCCCAGTCCTTCCAGGGCACAAGCAAAGATGGGCCTGCCTTTCAGAGGTCACCTCCAATGATCATCACTCCTCCCGGAAACCCAGCGTATTAAGCCAAATCAGGAAGGGCAGACACCTCTTGGACCATCTCTCGTAACCTTTCAAGAAAGTCTGCCCTGTGCCTTCCGTGCTGTCAAGCTCTGTGACCCCACGGCATCTCCATGTGTGTGTGTGTGTGGGGGGGGAGACCTTGCTGGATGGTGTTCCCCTCACCTCCTCTGATCTAGGCTGCGATATAAGCTGCAAATGCCGGGTGCTGATGCCCCCTCTCTTGGAGAGGAGAGGCCTTCTGCCTTTGCCCCTCTCCTCACGCAAGGGGCGCCTTTGGCTCCCTGCCCCCTCCCCTCGCCACCCCTTCCTGCCAGCTCCCATAGCTCTCAGGACTTCTCCGCAGGGGTTGTTGGCAGGCGTCCTTTCTCAGACAAAGAACCCTGCTGGGTGTGATTTTGCTTCCTGCCGGCGGCTAGAGGTGCTATGGAGCCTCCCGATAGTCCAGGCCAGAATTGGCTCGCTCGGCTGGTCCGCGTGGGGTAAGTTGGGTCTCGGCCCACATTGTTGCCAGGTGGAAGGACTCTGCTGAGCCACAAGCAGCTGCACGGGAGAGCCAAGCAGCACTGCCCCCATTTATCCTCTGCCTACAGCAAGGCTGCTGAACCACGTTGGCCGTGGCCCTTCGGACCGGGGAGGGGCGAGTGAGTGCTGAGCAGCCACTTCTCTGCCATCACAGAGTTCTGACTTTGCAGAAGGCTAGAGGCAGTCCTGATCGTTTCACTAATGCTGCTGGGCCTTCCTGCATCCGGCACCTGAGAAATTCATTCATTCATTCATTCATTCAACTTATATACTGCCTGGTAGTGCAATACACATTCTCTGGGCAACTAACAACTGATAAATAATCCACAAAAGAGAAAAACACCAGTTATAAGCATTAACAGCAATAAATAGCAAACCATAAAGGGACCACACATCTTGCTGAATCCTAAGCCAAGTAAACATATCTAAAGCACGGTTGGACACTGAGTAATATTCATTAATAAAAGGTAGCTCTGAAGAATTCTGTTTTTCGTTGCTTCTTAAAAACCTGGAGGGAGGGTGCCTGATGAATTTCTATTGGAAGTTTGTTTCATAGGCCTCTGGCCAGAACTGAACATGCCTGGTTTCTGGTGGTAACGTTTTAAGCCTCTTTATGTAGGTGTTACTCTATTTAAGTGTGAGGAATAGGCTGGTTTGCAATAAGCCCTCAACCATTTAGGTCTTTATAGGTATTAACTGGCAACTTGAATTGAGCAAGAAATCAGCAGGGAACTAGTGAGGATGAGACAAGATTGGAGATATGTGTTCATTTCTGTTGGTACATATAGCCACCTTGGGTCCTTCTTTAGGAGAAAGGCGGGGTATACGTATTTTCATGTGACAACCCTGAAGAAATGGTACTTGGCAACACATAAGTGCAATTGTGCTGTCCCCCCAAAATAATGCAACACACAGCCATTAATATCTAAACTGCTGGCAACAAAAATGAGTACAGTACAGTACAATACAGTACAGTACATACATACATACATAGTATCAGAAAGGTATGTCTGTGGAGATTCTTGGTCATCCAGGTGAGGTTATCCGGGAGTTGAGTCATGGCAACTGGACCTTTTCTTGTGGGATCAAAATGTTTCACTACTCCTCCAAGTAGCTTCTTCAATCTGAGAGAAGTTGGAGGGAGGCTTCCAATTTTTAGTTCACCTTTGTTGTTGTTTTAAAACTTCTGGCCCTAGAAACTGGAGTCCAGACTCTTGCTAAGGATTGACTCAGAGGGTTGGAGCGGGCTCTTTGTGCTGATAATAATGACTTGGCAGGCCGGCCGTTTTCTTTGTCCCAGAGGGCTGAGCTCTGGCTAGCCGGACGGCCCAGCTAGGAGGCAAAGCCTGCTTTCCAAGATCTCTGGAGGTGGAGAGGGGAGCAGAAGACTGTGGTGCTCTGCCTTACATAAGAACATAAGAAGAGCCATGCTGGATCAGGCCAAAGGCCCATCTAGTCCAGCTTCCTGTATCTCACAGCGGCCCCACCAGATGTGTTTGGGAGTGCATGAGACTAGATATCTGTCTCCTGATACCACTCTCCTGCATCTGGCCCTTGAAGTACCCTGGTTTAAACCCTGGAGGTTACACATCTCCATCATGGTTTGTAACCTGTGATGGACTTTTCCTCCAGGAATCTGTCCAATCCCCTTTTGAAGGCATCCAGGTCAGATGCCATCACCACATTGTGTGGCAGGGAGTTCCATAGACTTACAACGCGCTGGGTGAAAAAATATTTTCTTTTGTCAGTTCTTACTCTCCCAGCCCTCAATTTGAGTGGATGTCCCCTAGTTCTGGTATTTTGGGAGAGGGAGAAGAGCTTCCCTCTATCCACTTTACTCATGCCCTGCATTATTTTGTATGTCTCAATCATATCCCCCCTCAATCGCCTTTTATCCAGACTAAAAAGGCCCAAATGTTTTAGCCTTTCTTCATAAGGGAGGTGCCCCAGGCCAGTAATCATTTTAGTCGCTCTCTTCTGCACCTTTTCCAGTTCCACTATGTCTTTCTTAAGATGCGGTGACCAGAATTGTACACAATACTCCAGGTGGGGCCTTACTATTGTTTTGTATAATGGCATTATAATGTTGGCTGTTTTATTTTCAATCCCCTTTTTGATAATCCCTAGCATGGAATTGGCCTTCTTCACCGCTGCCACACATTGGGGAGACACCTTCATGGAGCTGTCCACCAACACACCAAGATCTCTTTCCTGATCCGTCACGGATAACTCAGAGCCCATGAGTTGATAGATGAAGTTTGGATTTTTTGCCCCAATATGCATTACTTTACATTTGGTTACATTAAAACGCATTTGCCATTTCTCAGCCCATTCCCCCAGTTTGGAGAGATCCTTCTGGAGCTCTTCACAATCTTCTCTGGTTTTTCCCACATGGAAAAGTTTTGTGTCATCTGCAAACTTGGCCACCTCACTGTTTATCCCTGTCTCCAGGTCATTTATGAACAGATTGAAAAGCACCAGTCCCAGGACAAAGCCCTGGGGCACACCGCTTTTCACTTCTCTCCATTGTGAAAATTTCCCATTGACACCTACTCTTTGTTTCCGGGATCTCAACCAGTTCTCAATCCATAAGAGGACCTGCCCTCTTATCCCCTGACTGTGCAATTTTCTCAGCAGCCTTTGGTGAGGGACTGTGTCAAAAGCCTTTTGAAAATCCAGATAGACTATATCAACCGGTTCACCCAAATCCACGTGCCTGTTGACCTTTTCAAAAAATTCTAAGAGTTTTGTCAGACAAGAGTTACCCTTACAGAAGCCATGCTGATTTTCTCTCAGCAAGGTTTGTTCTTTTATGTGTTTTAAGATTTTCTCTTGGATGAGGCTTTCCACCATCTTCCCTGGGACAGATGTAAGGCTAACCGGCCTGTAGTTTCCTGGGTCCCCCCTCCTTCCTTTTTTAAAAATTGGTGTGACATCTGCTATCCTCCAGTCCTCCGGCACTGTGGCCGTTTTAAGAGACAAGTTGCATATAACCGTTAAGAGATCTGCAATTTCATTTCTCAGTTCCCTAATAACCCTTGGGTGGATGCCATCTGGGCCAGGTGACTTGTTAATCCTCAATTTATCAATTAGTCCTAAAAAACCTCCTCTCTTTTAACCTGTATTTGATTTAATTCTTTAGTCAAGAGGGGCGGCTGAGGCAGCGGAATCCGCTCAAGGTCCTCTGTCGTGAAGACAGACGCAAAGAACTCATTCAATTTCTCTGCAATGTCCAAGTCTTCCTTAACCTCCCCTTTTCCTCCCTCACCATCCAGAGGGCCAACTGGTTCTCTTGCAGGTTTTCTACTTCTAACATATTTAAAGAAGCTTTTATTATTACCCTTTATATTGCTAGCCATTCGTTCCTCAAAGTCTTTCTTTGCCTCCCTTATCATCTTCTTACATTTCTTTTGCCAGAGTTTGTGATCCTTTTTATTTTCCTCATTTGGGGAGGATTTCCATTTACAGAAGGACCTCTCCTTGCGCTTTAGAGCCTCTCTAACTCCACTCGTTAACCATGCCGGTGTCCTCTTGGACTTAAATGAGCTCTTCTTTCTTTGTGGTATGCACTTGTGCTGGGCCTCTATTATTGTTGTTTTAAACAGGCTCCATGCACTCTGAAGAGATTGGATTCTTCTAACCTTCCCCTTTAGTTTCTCTCTAACTAGTTTCCTCATCTGAGGGAAGTTTGCCCTTCGAAAATCAAGGGTTTTTATGTCTGATTTGGTTGACACTCTTCCTCCGACATGCATGGCAAAGGTAATAGCAGCATGGTCACTGTTCCCCAGAGGCTCAGTGACATTCACACCTCTGACCAGGTCCTGAGTATCACACAATATTAGATCCAGAGTTGCCTGTTCTCGGGTGGGCTCCGTGACAAGTTGCTCTAAGGCACAGTCATTCAGCAAGTCGAGAAACTCAGTTTCTCTTTCTTGCCCGGAGCTCGCATTGGCCCAGTCAATGTGGGGATAATTGAAGTCCCCCATGATTACTATCCTATCCCTTTTAGCCACTTCCATGATTTTTCTCCTCATTTCAAGGTCCCCCTCAATTTTCTGATCTGGTGGACAATAGAATACTCCAACAATCACGTCACTCCTTGGACCTGGTAGTTTAACCCACAGTGATTCTATGGTGGAGTCAGACCCTCTGTCAATCTCCATTCTGCTGGATTTTACCCCTTCTTTGACATAGATGGCCACTCCTCCTCCAACCCGCCCCCCTCTATCTCTTCTATAGAGTTTATAGCCTGGGATTGCTGTATCCCACTGTTTCTCCGCATTCCACCAGGTTTCTGTTATGGCTATTATATCAATGTTATCCCTAGCTGCCAAATGTTCAAGTTCTCCCATCTTTGCTCGGAGGCTTCAAGCATTGGCGTAGAAGCACCTGTACAGTGGGTCCCGCAACAACAGCTGCTGCCTTGTTCTATTCGCCTCACAGCTTTTATTTTCAGTAGATGAACTGTCACATTCCGTTATTCTCCCGGTGCTAATACCTATACCTGCTATGTCTTCTCTATGTGATTCTCTACCCTCTCCAACCTCATTCCCCGAGGATGAGGTGTTCCGAACCGGATGCCACTCAGCTCCTGTCGGCTTTCCCCCAGTTATCAGTTTAAAAGCTGCTCTGCTGCCTTTTTTTGAGGTTGAGTGCCAGCAATCTGGTCCCATCATGATTCAAGTGCAACCCATCCCTCCTGAACAGGTTTGGCTTGTCCCAAAATGTTCTCCAGTTCCTGACAAATCTAAAGCCCTCCTCTCGATACCATCGCCTCATCCACGCATTGAGGCTTCTGAGTTCTGCCTGTCTGGCGGGTCCTGCACGAGGAACAGGTAGCACTTCTGAAAATGCTACCTTGGAAGCCCGGGTCTTCAATCTTCTACCTAGCAACCTGAATTTGGCTTCCAAGACTGACCGCTTGGCCTTCCCGACATCATTGGTACCGACGTGTACCATGACCACTGGCTCCTTCCCAGTTCTCTCTAACAAGCTATCTATATTTCTGGTGATGTCTGCAACCTTTGCACCCGGCAGGCAAGTGACCATACGGTTATCATGCTCCTCACAAATACATCCCTCCGTATTTCTAATTATAGAAATACACCAAGAAGATGGTGGTGAGGGACGAGGAGGAGGAGGGTTGCCCCATGGGGGCTGCCGAGGCTCGCAGAGGCTGAGACAAAAGGCCACCAGCCCAGATCCGCCGGTTGTCATTCCAAGTTATGATGCGTCTCATGGAGCTCTTTGACAGGAGGAGCGCTGGAGATGATCTGAAGGAATGTCACCAGGGCCGATTAATATGTTCTCTCGGTCCAGTTCACCTGGAGATCTGGAGCAGCTGTTGCTGCATGAGGCTGCGGTGAGATGGCACTTCCCTGGAAGGACTGCTGCTGCTGCTGCTGCTGCTGACCCTTCTGTGCTCACTTAAAGTCAAATGACAAGTCTCCTGCTCCCTCGGGGATGGAGGAAAGTGCAGGCAGAGTGGCCCAGCGCCAGAATGGCAGCACGTTGGGATCTGAAGATGCTGCAGAGTTGCAGGGCAGCACACCTTGGCTGGGGATGGACCGAGCTGGCTCCTACACACCCCTCCCCCCACCCCATTCCTGGGCAGGAGCAGCCCCTCCCTCCCAGTGGAATTTCATGGCCTCAGTGGGGGCGGGGGAACGTTTGGGCCTCCCAAATAAACGCAGAGCCTCGCAAAGCCTCAGGGGCCCGGTTAATTATGGGCTCACCGTCATTGCTCCTGTCCATCAGAAAATTAGCCAAACTTAATCCTATCCACCCACCTCCCCCGAGGAGCGGAAGCCTCCTCTTTTATGCATAATCCTCTTTTCCCGTTTATTTTCTGCACCAATGCCAGAGCCTGTACCTGCACAGCCAAGCCCACTCCTTTTGCTTGCTTTTTTCACTAAAAATACAAACCATGCAAGCAAGCAGCTGAGCCCCCGCCCCCCGCCCCCCGCCCCAGCTATGACCGGCTGGCCAGGTTATTGGGGCCCATTAACCCCTCCCATTCCCCCATGCCAGGCATTCCAGGTCTCGTCTTCTGTAACCTAAGCCATCCATGCCGCTCAATAACAGCATGCAGTTAAGTTAGAAGAACTATTACCTTTTCCAGGGTTTTCCAGGGAGAGGAGGCCCAGAGATGGTTTTCCCCCTTCCCCCCTTCTTGGGGAGGATCCCCTGGAGCGGCCACTTTCCCCCAAGGTCTCCCAGGCGGTGGGCGATTCTCCCTGGAGAGATGCCCATTGGGGGAACTGAACTCCCGGCCCTTGCCTCTGCAGCCAGGCACCTAAACCACTGAGCTATTCAGCCAGATTGAGAGGGAATACAACATGGCAATTAAGACGAAAATCAAACTGCAGAACCACTTAGATGAAAGAACTGGGCAACGATGGCTGAAACTCAGCAGACTTCTGAAAAAGAAAAAGAAAACTGAGCCCCAGGCTGCCCTGGAAGCCACTTCCTCCGTCCTTCTCGTGTGACGGCACCCTCTTCCTCGTTAAGGAATCAGCCCCACTTTCCATTGCAAGGGGAAGGTTCCCCCGGAGACCCACCTGGAGGAGAATTCAAGAGGGATCCATAAACACTGTCTGGGGGGGGGGGGGAAGAAATCCAGAGATAGAGGGATATTGGCAGTAGCCGTGAACTCAGGGCTGCTTTTGGGAGATTCAATAAATAAACAACAGGAGGAAAAAGAAAAGGAAACCTAGGAAAATCAACGTGTATTCAAAGCTATACCTGAGGCACAAAAGCCTCCTGATTTCTGCCCTGTCAGGAAGCGCAAGGAAAAGTTGTGATTCAGGAGGTACAGGAGCTCCCAGAAGAGGTATCACAAGAAAGCTTAATCACGGATTTTCAAAGGGCTCATGGAAGACGGAGCAGCAGAAGCTCTTCTTCGCCCACTCGGAAATTACCGGTCCCCTCAAAAAAAAAAATGAATATGAATCCAGGTCTTCCTCGTGGAAAAACTGTCCAGGTAGGCAAGGGAGCAAAGCAGAGCCCTGCCCCCCCCCCCCCCAAAAATAACAGGACTGCCAACCCGGGGGCCACATTCAGACCTCTGGGGAGGTTTCCTTGGCTCCACTGCCCTCTGGGCTCTGCCATCCATATCTTCCCACCACTACCACTACCACCACCACCACCACCACCACCACCACCACCACCACCACCACCACCACCCATCTCTGGAGGTCTCAGGGTGAAGTGCGTTTTTGCACTGGCCAACCACGCTGAGACGTCAGCCCACAAACCTGATCCCTTTGTGGTTTGGTGGAGGTGTGTGTGTGCGTGCGTGCGTGCGTGCGTGCGCTCTCCAGGGCGTGTGCTGAAGTGTAAACCAGGGCAGATGCTCCCAGTCTGATGCTTATCCAGCAACTACTCCAGTCAGCCGTTGTCACCGTGCTTCTCAAAAATGGCACTCCATTTTCTGGAGGGAAGGAGAGCCGTTTCGTGTTTCACATGTATTGGTTGGAGGCTGTTCAGAGCAAAATCCAGGCCAGGCATGGGGCAGGCAGGTGGAGACTGAGAAGGTGGATCAGGGAAAGGTGGTGGTTACTTAATCGGGGGAGGGGAGACCAGCATTCAGAGACCATCAGGTCTTCAGGTAATCTTGTCTCCGCCACTAAGGCGGTTACTTCACGTACCTCTCTGACCTCCCTGCTGCCCCGCTGTGGACTAGTTCGTTGCGACGGAACCTCACGAGTCTACGAGTTGAAGCCGATGTTGCCCCGACCATGCCCCCCAAAGCGTGGCGTAAGCGGGGTTAGCGATTCCCGTTGCCGACCACTGGAATCTCCTCAATCCGCTTCTCAATGCACATTGAGGAGACGTGTGGCTCATGAGGATCCGCATTGTGAAATCATTTTTCACCTGTGCAGCTTTACTTTCCGTTTCCGTTTCCTTCGGAAAGCCGGAATATCGACATTTCAGTTTTCCGGTTTTTCTGATCGTACTCTGGTGTCCGTTCCTCGGCTTTTAATCTTTGCGAGCATCAAGTTCCCCATCGACCCCATTCGTGCTTGTTCCTTCCCGGCAGGTGGCACTGTGATGGGTCCCAAAACTACCCCGAGTCCCTGCTCTTTTGCTGCGGGGGAGGTGGAGGTGGGAGGGATGCACTGCTTGACCTTCCTTGGGATGCCTGTGGCAAGGAAAGCGCCCAGCTCCCAAAGGGCTTCCACCGCAGCACCCTGTGTTCTCCAAGCCAAGCTTTTCTGAAGAGCCCTTGGTGGGACCGGCCAAGAGGCCCAAATGGCCCTGCCTTCCAGGCAGCAGCAGCAGCTGTTCTATAAGCTCTGGGACGTTTTCCATGGTGATCAAGTCTTGAGGGCAAAGAAGAATCGAAGGAGACCTCAACCACTCCCCACCCCTGCCACTTTCTGAAATGCCTTTCTGGGGCTCAGAGCGATTCACTTAATGGTCCTTCTTGGCAGGGCAGAAGCGGGGGTGGGGGTGGGGGGCAGAATCAGAGCCACAGTTATTAATTCTCTAAATCTGCAGCACTTGTAGGAAATCTTGGCCATTTTCTTTCATCTTCATCCAGTGGGCAAAAGAGAATGTCACAATTTTTTGTCACTCCTGTGGAGAAGCTTCCAAAGGGATGTTCTTTTGATGGTTCCACCGCCAGCCGGAAGGAAACAACGTCTGGCAACTGCAAACGGCTCTCGACAGTGGCCAGTTGAGCTCCCCAACGAGTCCTCTTCTGGTTAGGGTTAGGGTCAGGGTTAGAGTTAAGGTTTTGCTCCCCAACTAGCCCTTTTCATTGGTCAAGATGGCACGCCAAATCCACCACCACCCCGCCGCAATTCCCAGGTTTTGCAGCAAAGAGGACTCTGCCTTTGTGTGCAGATGCAGACTTCTTCCTGGTTGGGGGGGGGGTTGATTCATGGCAGCCCCAATGCTGGGGCTGTTTTTTTCTTCACAGCTGAGAGGTGCTTGCTTCCCTGCCCCCCCTTTTGTTACATTTTAATTTTTTAAAATATTTTTTGTGGGCCAGACCAAAGTTTTTATATTATTATTTTTTTAAGCACCTGGACTCACCCTTGATGTGGAGGAGAGGGTGGAGGAGGCACCTTGAATCTGGGGTGGTGTCAAGACGATGCCAACCATGGGTAATGGTGACCTTGGGCAGACAACTGCAGTGGCACCCTGGTCGTGAGGAGCAAAGATGAGGAAGGGTCGAGCTGGCTTCCAGCCATCCTGCCACTCAGATCCTCTGCAGAGGAAGCTAAAGAGGAAGAGGACACAGAGGTGGCCGAGCCGTGGAGGAGGACGCCCTGGGTGAACACTGGTCAAGAACTGAAATGAGAAGAAAAAATATTGACCCTTCCAAAGAGCTTTGTCTTGGTATGGCCCTTTGAACCCCTTACTCATAGGCATCCCGCTAAACCAAGTGTCCCTTGAGGTTACATGTGGTCAAGGGACTTCTGAGTCACTGTGTCATTCGAGCACTTTTTAAGGCTCGAACGCCAGGCCTTTAAGGAGTGGTTTCACCAGGGTCATTTTGCTGGTTTCCTCGGAGTTCCTGTGATGAATTGTGGACCTGGACTCAGGTCTCCACATCTGCTGCTAGCTCAACTGACCCTTAATCCCAAGAAGAGTTGACTCACTAAATCACCGGGATTTATATAAGTGCCATCCCTGGATTAGAACATAAGCACAGCCTTGCTGGAACAGTCCACAGCCCATCCAGTCCAGCCTTCTGTCTCACACAGCGGCTCCCCATTTGCTTCAGGGTATTCCCAAGCAGATGTCTTCACCTGCTTACGATTCCCCGCAAATGGCAATGAGAGATCTTCTGCCTCTCTCTCCAATCCGGAGGTTGTCCTTAGGCATCCATCAGGATAGCCAGGGATACCCTTGTTCTCCAGGAACTTGTCCAATCCGTTCTTAAAGCTGTCAAGGCTGATTCAACTTGGTGACTCTGGCTAAGCATCAGTTTTCATCCCCAGCTTTTGATTGCTTTCTGAGAAAACCCAGGAGTAAGTTCAGGATCCCAAGTGGCAGGGCAGCTCCGGTGCTCCGTCACTGCAGGGTTGTTTTCCCCCTGACTCAGCTTCTGTCTCAGGCTACTTAAGCCATTGACTCTTGTCAATAAGAGGTGCCATGTGCCGGGTGTGGGTGGGTTTCTTCTTGTTCGACTAGAGTTGCAGATTTGGGCCTGCAGTTGCATCTTAGTTTGTTGGAGCTATTTGACAGAAGGTGGGAGGCAAGGGAGTGCCCACCTCCAAACGCAGGCTGGCCCAGGGTCCTCAGCGTATGGGAAAGGACACAAGACCACAGGCTTGTGAGCAGGGAGGGACCCGTAGGAGGGTCCTCGGCACCTAAGGGAGCCCCGAGGGACAGCCACCCCTCCCCCCAGCCTCCATCAGAGGCCTCCAGGCAAGGAGAGCCCATCACTGGCCGAGGGAGCCCCTCCCACCAGGAAAGAGACCTTCCGGTGAGCACCGTTTTCTTCATGCTGAATCAAAATCTTCTGCTTGGTGATTCACATTTTTGTTGCACACATTTTTAGTTCTGTTCACTTTTAATAAACCTCCAAAGTGTGTGAACGCGTGACAAGAGGTGCTTCTTGGCAATGAGTCTCAGCAGGTGCAAAATGGTTACTTTTATGGAGCCTGTAAAAATCTAAGGATTTATTCCTTTCTCCCTGGGTACAGTCAGGAAGGAAGGAAGGGAGGGAGAAGGAAGGAAGGAAGGAAGGAAGGAAGGAAGGAAGGAAGGAATACATGGATAGATGGATGGAAGGAAGGAATGAAGGAAGGAATATATGGATAGATGGATGGATGGATGGATGGAAGGAAGGAAGGAATACATGGATAGATAGATGGAAGGAAGGAAGGAAGGAAGGAAGGAAGGAAGGAAGGAAGGAAGGAAGGAAGGAAGGAAGGAAGAGATGGCTCTAAAGCCTGGGTCCCCATCTCTGCCCTTTTGCCAGCCGGCGCCAGGGCTCATCTGCGTGAGGGTGGGTGGTCGGTCAGATATGATGCTCATGGGCCCATCATGCGCAAGCCAGGAATGGAGCATCAGCCTCATGACCCACGACAACCCCCCCGGATGGGGCAAAGGCCGTTCTGGCCCCGCTTGACTGCCCTCGGAGGCATTGCAAGGCCCTTTCCCTGGGCTTCCGGGTTTGGCCGCACATCCCCAGGGACTGGGTGCCCCTTGTCCCGCCTTGCCGCCCTGCTACGCTCCCCCCCTTCGTGCCTGGAGCTGGGCTGCTGTCGTCACACTTCAGGGTCCCCAAGAGGGAAAGCTGCAAGGCAGGGAAAGAAGCATTTAAAATGTATTTATTTAAAGTATTTGTACACTGCCTTTCAAAAAGAACCAAGGTGGCTTATATCACTCACAAGACCACACAGAGAGAGACAGACACAGAAACACACACACACTGCTCCTTTCCTACCTTGTTTGCTGCCTCTGGGGGGCTGCCTGGAGAGGCCTGCCCAGGTCCCCTCCTCCCAGCTGGTGGACCATCCGCCAATTGGGGAGGGGCCGCCTTCTTCTGAGTATGCAGACAGAGTGCTGCCAAAGCAAGGCAGGGCATTTGCATCCACCCATTTGAGCTTTTTGTTTGTTGTTGTTGTTTTAGGTTTGGAGTAACAACATCTAGGAGTCAGGTTTGATCTGTGAGCTGCCTTTGAAGGGAGTTTCAGCCTGCACTTATCTCTGTGGCTTCTCAACCTGACGTTTTAACTGTGTGTGCTGTTGGGGAGCCACCCCATGGGGGTGGTGGGGGTGGGTTAAGGTTAGGGTTAGGGTTACAGTTAGGGTTAGGGTTAGGGTTAGGGTGTCTGTAATAGGGTGGCCAGATCCACCCAGAACAGTGTTAAGGCATCCATTGTGGGCTTGCAGCGGAGTGCCCACCACTTCCC
Source organism: Phrynocephalus guinanensis (assembly GCA_037367245.1). Classification (NCBI taxonomy): domain Eukaryota; kingdom Metazoa; phylum Chordata; class Lepidosauria; order Squamata; family Agamidae; genus Phrynocephalus; species Phrynocephalus guinanensis. The sequence goes on along the minus strand of CM074732.1, from coordinate 211,788,189 downwards.
CAATCTGGAGGCACAGTTATGCAATTTCTTAAATTGCAAGGAGCATCTGGAATCGGTGAGCACAAACCCCGTGATGCCGTTTGCGGGGGGGGGGGGGGGGGGGACAAAAAGGCCTCCACCCATTTAGGGGTTGCTCATCAGGAAGGGCCCTCAAGGGGAAGGAGCCGAGGACCCTGCTCAACTCCAGAGCCTCTTCAGTGAAGAGGCAGCGGAGTTTCTCTCCTGTTTGGCTCTAAGCCACTGCTGCTGCTGCTGCTGCTGCCTGTTCACAAGACGAACCCTCAGTGCTCAGGCTGACGCTGCTTAGAACCAAGATTAAAGAGCAATGAATTATTTCAGGGGACCCCTACGCTGTGCAACGGCTGGAAATGCGTGAAATGCAGGTTTGCCACTTTTGGGGTGTAAAGGGAGAAACCGGGGACAGAGAGGGAGGTGGCAGGTGGCCTACGGCTAGCTGGGGAAAGGCCACTCCTCCAAGAGTGACACTTCAATCCTGCATCTGACATGGAAGCGCCTGGAGGAGAGGATGTGCGTGCAGGTGGTGGTGGGGAGTCTTGAGGTGGTTGGGGGTGGGGGGAGAAAGAGAACCATTCATTCACAACAATTTTGGTTTCCCAATGTCAGCACAGGTCATTTTCTGTGACTGTTCCCTGGAAACAGCTTGTTGGCAACCCGTGATGCAGTTGCTAGGCAACATGGTTGCCTATGGATCATTTGCCACAACCAGCCTTATCGCGAACGGGAGGCCAAAACAGGCCAAAATTTGCATTTTAAATAAAAACGACTGACATGCTACACTCCTATCGGGGCATAGCACGTAGATAACAGTCTCTGAATTATCTTGGTTGAATGCAAAATCCTTTTCCCCAGCACAGAAGGTAAAAAGGGACACCGACTAACGTGGCCCGACTGCAGGAGAACCAGCAGGTAAAACCCTCCAAAGCCCTGCTGGCTGAGTCCACGTTTCAGCCCCCCTCCCTCTCTCCCTCCCTCCCTCCCCACGGCCAGTCTTCTTTTCCTCCGTGGCTCCAATTCAGGACGGAGAGTCCTCTCTCTGGCCTTCCTTTGCCTCACTGCGGAGAGCCAAGGCGACCCGCGGGGGCCTGTGGCTAAGTGGTGACACCTCCAACCTCCACCAGCCTCTTCTTCTCCTTCCTGACCCAGAGGACGGTTGGAACGTGATTCCTCTTCTGCCCGTCCTGGGATGGGACCGTGGAATCAGCCAGCTTAGGAGGCCCTGGCTTGCCCATTCCCAGGGGCATCCTCAGGCCCTGACGATGTGGCACTTGCCACGGATGATGAGCTGAGACCATCTTAGGGCCTGCAGGAGTATCTTTCTCTGTTTCACACACAGACCACGTGCAGCAGCAGCCACTAAAACTCTCCAGTCGCACAAATGCTTTTACAAATCACAGAGAAGCAGAGCAAAAGGCGGGTGGGGGGGACCGATGTGGATAAAGCCAAGGGCACCTCCTGCTGTCTTGGCCTTCCCTCTTCCTGGCCCAGAGTGGTCTTCTAAATGCTCCGAGGCCATCTTCAAAGGACAAGGTCCCTCAGGATCCCGCCGCTCACTTTCTCAGTGATTTGCATGGGGAGGGGGTGTTCCCAATGCCAATTCCCCTTCAGTCTTCTTTGGTATGCAGTATGTGGGGTGGGGTGCCTGGCAGTTGTTGGGTTTTGTTTTGTTTTGTGGTGAGGGTGGTGCCTGGGCGATTGTTGACTTCCAACTGAGCAATGAAGAAGGTCCAGGAGGGCATCGAGGTGGTAATGGTTTCCATAGGATTAATTTAACTGCCAGGAGGGTCTGCCTCCTCAAGCTGGCAGGTCCATCAGAAAGATCAAAATATGGAACTTCTGCTCAGCCTCACAGTGAGGTCTTTGCGGCCTCTCTGTTCTCCCCAGGAGCTCGGAGGAGAGATGACTGAGAGGCAAGCAGAGAGAGACTCTCCTTCAGATGCCTCAAGAGCCATTGCTTGGAAGATGGAGCAAGACCTGAATCATTTGGATGTCGAGAAAGCAGATTTTAGCTAAGGATTGGGAAGCACTTCCTGGCAGTGACAGCGGTTTGACAGGGGAAAGGGGCTGCCTCAGAGCTGTCCTTCAGTGGAGGAGGGGGAGGTTGGAGGGCCACCTGTCAGGGCTGAGTTAGCTGGGGATTTCCAGCACTGTGGGGACCGGTCTAGGAGATCAGATTTTACAGTTCAAAAGAAAGGGGACAAAAGCCACTGTTGTGTGCACATGTAATTCTGCTGCAACCATTTGACTTATTATTTATTATTAGGACCAAGTGTGGTATTCTAATTATATGGAGTCTCAATAGACTTTCCTTTCAGAACAAATAAGTATCATATATTGTAGAACAAAAAATAAAGGTGATCATGCTTTTTGTTATTGACCTAAGATACTCATTTTATAATGGATGTATAACATATTCTTCTAGTTAAACTACATCTCTTTACATCTCTGCAAAACAAGATCCCTTTAACATGCTAAATAGTTAATATTCATGAATCAGGGATGAACGCCACAGCCACTATCCAGGTTTGCAGCCTGGGGCTGGTCTGAAGGCCTCTCAGATGATAAGTCACATCAAGTGCCTCTTGTTCCAGCATACTATTTTTTTTGAGGGGGGGGGGAAGATGTACGGTGCATCTAATGTTATGAGAGATCCTTTTGATCAGGAGGCACTGCAGATTCTCTTCCTCCTCCTCCTCCTCCTCCTCCTCCTCCTCCTCCTCCTCCTCCTCCTCCTCCTCCTCCTCCTCCTCCTTTAAGGACTCTCTCCCTGGTGGTCCTTCCTCTTTGAGCAGATTCCTTCTCCTTCTGCTCTCCTGAAGCACGGAGGAGGCGTTTCCGGTTCCCTTGCAAGCAGGAGGACAACCCTAACGCTTGGAGCCCCCCCCTCCTTCTCTGGCCACCTCCAGGGCAGGGAAGGAAACCAGAAACCCACCCACCCCGACCCAAATCAGTGAAAGACCCCCCCCCCCAATCGATGTCTTCATCATCCCACAGGGCTGGATTCATATCCCAAGGGGACCCACAGGGTGGATCCCCCTCCAGACCTGGGGTCTGCCCTGAAAATATCCTTCTCAGCACCACTCTGGGTGTCGCTGGGCTGAAACTATCACAAACACCCAAGAAATAGAGGGAAAAAAAGGGGGGAATGTGTCTTTCTCTCTGTGTGTATGTGTGGTATTTTATCTGGGCAGCAGCTGAGGATGGCGGCGGGGTTGTGGGGGGGTGTAGAAGCATCTCTCCCCCTCCCCCCACTGCTACACTTCCCTTCCCTTCCATTTCACGTTTTATGGCCCTTCTTTTGGATATTGAAGGTGGCAGGCAGGTCTCCTCCAAAAAGGGACAAATGTTCCACTATAAACTCTAATAAAGTTTCTGTATGGATTTTGACATAAACCAGGGCCCAACTGCTGCAAACAGATGCCAAATATTCAGATCACAAACAGAAAGCACAGTTTATTAGAGTTAAGCTCTAGTAAATGTGTCACAACCCTAACGCCACCTGGTAATATATGGGAGGCCCCGAAGCCGTGTCCCGCAGACATCTAATTTATTGTATCACAGACTAATATTCCTGCTTTATGTATTGGCACCCTTTGATGTGCTGAGATAAATAAGTGCGATTACAGGACACCACTGCTGATGAGATATAATTTTATTGCTGGCTGGATTGTTTTGTCTCAGAGACCCCCCCCCAAAAAAAAAAAAACAAAAAAAAACAGATGACATGCTATAGCAGTCATCAGGATATCTTACTTTTATTGGGGGGAGGGTGTTTAGCTGCTCCCCCCAGCCTCACCCCCAAGTGAATTTTAGAATTGCATGGGAACCCTTGCCCCGTCTTTCTCTCTGCAGGAAAGCCCAGACAGATCAATCTTTCTCTTCTGGGGAGAAAACAGGGTGGTGGTGGGGGGGGGGGGGAAGATTTTGACTCTTATTTGACTGGGGCCTGGTGTTTGAGACTGTGGTGGCCATGGGGGCTTCCTACGGGGCAGAACTCTATGTGTTTCCGTACATGCAAAGCACCGCGTGGCAGGGAGTGAGTGAAAGAGAGAGAGAGAGAGAGAGCCAGACCCCTGAACAAGTGATTGCCTTACAGACAAAATGGCATCCTGAGACAAAGCACACACACACACACCTGGCCCCCTGAACAGCCCCCTGCCCAGAGCTCTCTGGAAATCACGCTGGCCAGAGGTGCTTTCGTAAACTGATCAGGAAAGGGGCCTGGTGTCGGCCATTGGTCCAAATTGAGGCCAGAGTAAACTCCTTGCAGGGCAGAGGCTTGGTAGGAGAGAGGGGTGAAGAAGGCTGAAGGCGCTTGGCTTCCTGGAGACTTGGCCCCTGACTCCCCCCCCACACACACACACTCTTCCCCTTTAGGCTCTGGCAAGCAGGTCCCTGCTCAGCCTGCCCTGCCTTCTCTTCCCCTTTTAGGTGGCCAGCAAGGAGTGTGGCCCTCCCTAGAGATGGAGAGCGTGAACCCTCTGGAGCTGGCCAGAGACTTGAACACAAGGAGGCATCTCCCCGGCAAGCAAACATGCCACCATTGTGTGTGTGTGTGTGTGTGTGTGTGTGTGTGTGTGTGTGTGTGTGTGTGTGTGTGTGTGTGTGTGTGTGTGTGTGTGTGTGTGTGTGTTTAGAGATCTATGAGCAGAGGGATGCAAAGCACAGGGGCATGCACAAACGTACCCTTAAATACACACCATGTCCTGGCCGATGGCTTGGGGGAACCAAACAACCTATCTGGTGCTTGAGGTGGTTAAATCAAGCTGCAGCCATGCTTTCGGGAGGAAGGCAGTTCATTCCACTCATTCCATTAAACTGCTGTGTCAGTTGTGTAGCTTTGTATAAAACATGACACCCTTCCACGTGGGAGACGCAGCAAGAGTGCCAAAAATGCCTTGCCACGCCTATCAGGCAGGAGATGGATTGCACGTCATCCTTCCTCTTCTCATGCAACGGAACACTCATCCTGCTTTTTACGCTGCAAAAACAGCCCTACTCCCACGGTGTGTGTGTGTGTGTGTGTGTGTGTCCTTCTAAATCACAGCACCAGTGGTTTAATGGGGGGTGGGGTGGGGTGGTCCAGGGAGACCGTCAGGAGCAATTCAGCAAAGCCAGTCCTCTGGCAGTGCTAGGACGAAAGTCCCAGGGATGGAGCTGCAGCCTTGCCTGCTGAAGGACCTCATGCCTTCATCCCCTGCCCCCGTAGCAGCAGCTCCAGGGAGGCCCCAGGAAAAACACAGGGCGCAACCCCCCAGTAGGCTACTGCCACTGGTCAGAGGTGGCCATACACGGCTATCTGCAGCGGGAGCCCGACTGGGAAGGCTCCTCTGGATCCTACTAAGGCCCTCTCCCTCAGGGGCAAAGCCACCCTCCCAAGCCAGCTGCCGATGGGGATTTGCTGGTGGTCCCCGGTCACAGCCATGTTGGATTCCCCTCCCCCCAAAAGCTGGCCTGGCGGAACTCATCCAACACACCCCCCCATGCCGCTTTCTGTCCTTGAACACAGACAGCGGGCGCAACCTGCATATTTATCAAGGAGTCTCATTCATTTAGCAATCAGGAAGTAGCAGTTTGTGGATGGAGGGGGGTCTAGGGAGGGCCAGGAGGAGAGGCCGTGTGCTTTTAAAATGTTTGATTATGAATGTTCCTTTTTGAGAGAGAGAGAAATCCTCCACGCCGTCATCCCCTCAGGACACTTTATCTTCTGAGCCTGAAGCTGAATTGCTGCTTATTATTACTCAACCCTCTGATTTCAAAATATCTTCCTATTTGCATCACCACTGAACAATTTGTCAGCAGCCGGCAGGGAGGCTGGAGGAGGGGAGAAGAAGGGAGAGCTGATGTCCTGATTCGGAGGACTCCCCCTTCCCTCCCTTTATTCAGCACCCCCCCCTACCATTTGCATGTGTGTTTGTCTGTTCAATCTGTGGTGGTAGCCATGCAAGAGTGTTCCCTCTGCCAGCCAGAGCCTGTGTGGGCCCAGGAGCATCATGTGCAACCACAGCGGCTCATTTGTTTGTTCCTCTGCTCATGGTTGTTATGCCCTCCGCTGCCGACAGGGCCCCTCTATCCTCGTCCTAGGCCAAACAGAACAATCTCTGCGTAAGAGAACAGAACACTCTTTGAAGCGGCAACACAGAGACAATACTTTCACAAACCTTCAACCTCCCATGACTCTCTGGGGCAGATCTTAGAAGAATCGTGGTAGAGAAAAGAAAGGGTGAAGGGACATTTGAAAAGGAGAGTGCTCAAGTGGTGCTATTCACATATTCCCGTCTATGGCTGCTATCCCATGACCACTAAAAACCGCTTCAAACTGCTTGAAGATGTTGTATCCCGACGACAATCAGACTTTAAAGGGGAAAATATGTGACCACGTCCACTTGAGCACAACCCAGCAAGTTTTACAAGTACCTGGTCTTGAGGTGGTACAAAGCTTGTCTCAGTTCTGATGTGGATTTTAAGCCAGTAGTTGAGTCCATGGGGACTTGGAAAATCCACATCAAAACCTTTTCATTCTGCTGTGTTGCAGTTCCTGCTTGTAGGGACACAAAAGATGCAGTTCTTTATATTGCGTCCACGGGGACACAGGAATCGTGGTTTCAAGCACGTGACAATTCCAGGAGGAAATCCGCATTTTACTTTGATCTGGATTTTCCAGGCATGATAGTCAACAGGATCAAATCAGGACCAGAATGGAAAGCTAGGGTCAGCCTTCCCCGCCAATCGAAATGTAAATAGCAATAAAATGCTATTTTCCTTCAGAACTTTGTGAGTTATATCCTCTAAAGTGTTTTTAATATGATTTAAGTGCTGTTTTGAGGAGTTTGGAATGTTATTGCTTCATTATCTTTGTTAGTGAAGACACTTTCACTTTTGAAGTCGTGCTGCTGCTGTTTCGGCCACTTGTCTGTGGTGTAGCCACCATAAAAAGAAACTAAGAACAAACAAAGATTTCTTTAAAAGCCTAATTAAGTCTTGCTTATGCGAAGAGATAGAAGCCACAAGGCTTCAAAAGAAGTCACCTGGGCTAGAGATCAGAGGTCAGATAGGCCATCTGATGGAAGCCTTAAGCTCTTAAATGCACCCCATTCCAGAGGGGGTGGTGGTGGTGGAGGCCCAGACATATAGGCCGGTAGACATGGATGAAGTGAAGAAAAATTTATTTATTTATTTATTTATTTATTTATTTACTTGATATACTTTTATACCGCTCCTTTTTCCATAATGGAACTCAGGGCGGTTTACAGATTAAAAATATCAGATAAAACAACAATAACAAAAGACATAGATAAAATGACAATATAAGCAAAGAGGGAGAACCCTCGGCAGGGAACAGCGGACAAAAAAATTATCTAAAATTACTGAAGTCATGAAGGGTCTGACACGAAACTTTTATCAATTTCCATTCTGCTCTTCCCCCCGCCTCTCGAGATTAAGGAAACAGTTCTAGCTTTCACACAGGGAGAGACTGTCAAAGATTCAACAAGGAATTTAATACAATTAAGAATGAGCTTGCAAATGTCCACTCTGATCTTTCAAAATTAAATTGCCATTCTATCTACAATGACTTTGCTTTGCTGAGTGTTAAAGCAGAATAATCAGAGATTAGATTGGGAGAGACTGTCAAAGAAAACAAAATGAAACAAATGTCAACTCACAGCAGAAAGAGCTGGAGGAACTGCATAAAATTATTTACTTGGAAGATAACTCCAGATGTTCCAATATTAAAATCATGAACTTTGAATCAGAGAAGAGGCAAGATATTAAAAAGGAAGTAATGGCTTGTATTGAATTGATTTATAAAGTTACAGCATGTGACTGAGGAAGATATAGAGAGGATTCACTTTGTGGGTAGGCCCAACTTTCACACAGGCCAATAATAATGAAGTTTTTAGTTGTGAAATCCAAACTAGATCTCCTAACTTATAAAGGTAAGGACATTTGGATTTATCAAGACTTGTCTCAAGAATTGATCACATGGGAAAAGAATATGAAACTAGTGACATCAGTTCTAATCAAGAATAATCTGAAATATAGCTGGGGCTATCCCCCCCTTTTTTTTTTTAAGATTTGGAGGAATGGCATTCTACATAAAATTAATTCCTTGGAAGAAGGAAGGGGATTGTTTGCTGCATGGGACCTTCAGCAAGATCAAGGGGCAACTTCCTCAAGTGGCTAAAAGTGAAACATAGCAGAAGGAAGCAATGACAGCAGAAAGAAGAATTTTTTTCTTTTTATTTTTCCTTTTCCATTTCTCCCCTTCTTGATTCCACCTTCCCCCCTTTTGTACCAGTTATTATTATTTTTCTTCCCCCCTTGTTTTTTTATTTTGTTTTATTTTACTTTTACCTTTATGGGGATATCCCCCTTTCCCCCCTTTTCTCTTTCTTTGCTTCTTCTTTCATTTAATTTTTTAAATAAAAATAAAAAATGAATTGATTTTTAAAAAGTTCTTTAAAAAAAGAAAGAAAGAAAAGCATAATTTTTTGGGGATGGGTGGAGGTTTATCATCCTCACCACTCACCCCCTTTTTTGTATGGGCGGTGGGTGTATTTCCCTACTTTTTCCCTTTTCTTTTTTCTCTTAATTTAAACATATTTTTTCTCTCCCCCCCCCCGATTTTTTATTTTATTTTTATGGGGAGGGGTCACCCTTCCCCTCTCCTCTTTTTTTTTTTAAAGGAGGGTGGAGGAATGGAGAGGGATGGTGGGTTGATGGGGAGGGATGAGGAGGAAGAGGAAGAAGTTTTTTAAACTTCTTTTTGCTATAAAGTAGGGAAAATAAAAGTGTAACTAAGATAGTGTCGAGCAGGGATGGGGATTCCCGCTTGACACTATCTGGGAGGGGTGATGCCCCCCTCCCCCCTGAGCCCGCACTGTTTTTTAATACAGTGTGGGAAGGCAAAGGGGAGGGAAGGTGGTTAAAAGTAGGGTGGTGGGATAGGGTTAGAGATGTGTTTAGTTTTAAGTGTATTATTGTTTTTTGTTTGTATTTTTGTTATGTGTATCACAACGGGACAAAAAATATGGGACATAAAGTGGGCATGGGGGAAAATATAAAAATAGCTACTTTAAAAGTGAAAGGCCTAGGGTCAGTTATAAAGAGAAGAATAGCATCTTTATTGAAGCAGAGCAAAACAGACATTATTTTCTTATAAGACATTATTTTCTTACAAGAGACTCATCAATCAAAAGACGGGGTCAATGATCTCAAGCTACAGAATATTAACATTTATGAGAAAGGGTATAGGATTTCAAAATCTAAAGGAGTAGCAATACTAATCTCCAAGTGTTGTGAATTTGTGGGCAAAGAAGTGGTAAAGGATATTAATGGTAGATATTTAATAATTCAGGGTTTAATGGGGACAGAAGATTATACTTTGGTAAATATTTATGTTTATGCACCTAATGTAAATCAAAGAGATTTTTATGAATTGGTTTTTAAAGAAATGGAGAAGGTGAAAAAAGGCTATGTTATTATGGCAAGAAACTTTAATATGGTTTTTGATAAAGTGAAAGATAAATCTGTTTGTAAAATAGATGATATTACTAATAGAAATACTGTTTTGAGTAAGATGATGGAAATGGCTGGTATGAGGGATATATGGAGAGAATTAGAGGGGGATGAAGGAAAACACACCTAATATTCTGCTTATAATAGCTACTCTAGAATATATTTTATATCTTTATCTCATAATTTGCTTTCTAAAATAGTAGCTACGGATATTAATGTAATAAAAGTAACTGATCATGCATTGATGACATTGGAAATGAAGGTTTAAAAAGATTATAGAGAGGCAAAAATATGGAGAATAAATTCTAGTATTTTCCAACATGTGGATATAATGGAAAGAGTAAAAAAAAAGGAATGGTTCGAATTATGTTCAATAAATGAAACAGGTGGGAATAAAGTGGGAGTGATATGGGACACCATGAAGGTACTTATGAGAGGAATATCCATAAGAGAATCATGTAGCCTTAAAAATGAAATTAGAAAATATAAGAACATTAGAGGACAGAATATAAGAGCTAGAAAGTAGTTATTTTAGAGATAGTGATACTAGGAAATTAATGGAGATTAAAGCTAAGAGGAAAGAACTAGATAGCATAGAAATAGATAAAGTTCAGAGGAATCTGATATATTTGAAGATAATTTTTTTGAATATAGGAATAAATATTCTAAGCTATTAGCACAGTTAGATCAAGTTAAAAGAGCAAAAAACAATTGATACGAGTATTTAAAGATAAATCAAGAAAGAAATGTAACTTGATGGAAGAAAAATTAGATATACTTCAAGAATTTTATAAAGAATTATATGCAGGAGTCAATATATCTAAAGAGGATATAGAAAGCTATGTTAAGAAATCTCTGAAGACAAGGCTTTTAGAGATTGATAAAAGAAAGTTAGAAAAACCAATACAGGAGGAAGAGATTGTAAGTATTATCGGAAAGTTAAAAACTGGCAAAACTTCCCCAATGGGGAAAATTTTCTCCATTGAAATGCATTGGCAATGCATTTCAATGGAGACGTCCCGGACGAGAAGTTTCGGGGCGGTGGGGTGGGCGGCGGCGGGAGGTCAGATCCCCCTGCCACCTCCGTGCGCCGCCCCAAGACTTCTTGGACTGTCGTGTGCTGGTGGCGGCAGGGGGATCGGATTGCCCCCCTACCCCGCCCTGCTTCCGCATATCACGGATTTTCAGGCATCGCGGGTCGGGTGGGTTCCTAACCACCGCGATAGGCGTTTTTTTTTATTGTATTAGCAAGTAAAATCAACATATTTATCACAAACTATATTAAAGAGGATCAGAATGGGTTTTTAAAGGGAAGACAAATGACTAATTTAACTAGGAGACTTTTGAACATTATATACAATATAGAAAATAAAATAAAATGAAGGCAAGTAAATTGTCATTAGATATATTTAAAGCTTTTGATTGTGTAGAATGGCCAACTTTAAAGATTGTTATAAAGAACTGAGAAATTTAGAGGAATGATAGATCAGTGATATACTGAATACATCCAGGGTAATAGTTAATGATGGAATATCAGACCAAATATCTCTGACCCTAGGCACTAGACAGGGTTGCCCCCTCTCTCCAGTACTATTTTGTTTAATGATTGAAATTTTTGCGAATGCAATAAGGAACTATAATTTAATTACTGGATTAGGTATGGAAAGTGAAGTAAAGATAAACTTATTTGCAGATGATTCCTTATTGATAATTAAAAACCCAATTGAGAGTTTGAGTAGAATTAAAAATCATTTGAACGAATTTGGACTGATATCTGGTTTACGTGTAAACTGTCAAAAATCACAAATAATGTTGTTTAATTGTAATAGGCTGGAACAATCCGGCGATTCTGTGAGGCGATGCGGGGACTCCGAGAGCCAACTCATAGGTCCAAGATAACGGGAGGCATGCGGGAAGATCTAAGGATGTGGCTGGAATTCCTCCAGGGTTTCAATGGTGTGTCCTTTTGGCGGGAGGAGCTTAGGATGGGGGCGAACTTTCAGGTGCAGACGGACGCGGCAGGATCCCAGGGCTACAGCATCTACTGGAAGGGTAAGTGGTGCTGCGGCATCTGGCCACCGGGGTGGGCCGCTGCAGGCATCAATAGGGACCTGACGTTCTTAGAGCTCTTCCCTGTCATGGGTGCATTGTGGCTGTGGTCCCGGGACTGGGCCAACTCCATAGTCCGATTCTGGTGCAACAATATGGCTGTCGTATTCACCATCAACGAGCTAACATCTAAATTGGAGAGGGTTATGGGGTTGGTCCGGGCCTTGACACTGCATGCGCTCCAATTTAACATCGTGGTGCGCGCGCGCCATGTACCAGGCCTGGATAATTCCATCGCTGATGCTCTTTCCCGCCAGCAATTTGATCGCTTCAGGGCATTGGCGCTGGAGGTGGCAGCCCTCCCTGAGCAGCTGCCAGCCGAAGTATGGCAGGTTGGTGGGAGGAGGCTGATGGGGCCCTGGAACTGGCACTGGCCCCGAGAACGAGGAGGGGATACGATGCGGCCATCAAGGACTTTGGCGCCTTCCGCGAACTGATGGAGCTCCAGCCTGCATGGCCTGCCCCGGTGGACCATGTACGACAGTATCTGGTATTTCTGAAAAGGAAAGGCCTCACGCCCGGGACAATGCAGGGGAGATTGGTGGCGTTGGCGTTTCACGCCAAGGCCCTGGGGTATGCGGACACGACCCAGGATTTCAGGGTGAGGAAAATGCTAGAGGGGTGGGGTAAAGCCAGAGGACCAACGCTTCCCCCTCACGCCAGGGATCTTAGCCCGGATGGGCAAGCAGTGGGCACAGCTGTGCAGGGACAACTACGAGGTGGCACTGATGAGGGCGTCGTCGCTGGTGGCCTTTTTCGGGGTGTTACGGATCAGCGAGCTGGTCGCTGCCAGAAAAAGGCATGCGTCTTTGACAGCGCTGCAGCGAGCCGATTTCCACCAGCAGCACGGTAAGGCGGTGCTCCTGGTGTGCCGGTCGAAGGCGGACCAGCAAGCGAAGGGGCAGAGGGTCGTGCTGGGCCCCTGCTCCATGGAGGAGGTATGCCCGGTCCGAGCCATGGAGGAATACCTGGCCCTCCGCGGGGAGGGGGAGGGATACCTCTTTCGCCACCTGGCAGGAGATCCGCTAACTAAATTTCATTTTTGGTGGTTGACACAGTTGGCGTTGGAAAAGTTGGGTATGGGGGGGATGAAGTTTGGGACCCACTTGTTCAGAATTGGGGCCGCGTCCACAGCGGCGGCCCTGGGGTACGGGCCTCGGGAGATACAGTCATTGGGGAGATGGGCATCATTTCACTACAGGACCTATGTCCGCCCCCTCCCGCAATGTTAACTACAGTGGAACCTTGACTTACATACTGCTTGACTTACATCATATTTGACTTGCATCAAGAAGGGGCCTGTTTGACTTGAGTCGCAGGCTTTGACTTACATCTCGGAGCCTCGGCACAAGGCACCGTTATTGGGCGGCAGCCACAACCCAGCATTGCGGCTACCGCCTCCAAACTGCTCCTGCCTTCTTCCCCTCCTCCAGCAGCGGCGGCTTCGGCGAGGCCAGCTCAGAGCACCTGGAGCTGGTCCTCGGCCTCATCAAAGCCGCCGCTGCTGCCGGAGGAGAAGAAGGGCCGGGAGCTCGGGGCTGGCCTCGCTGGTTAGACAGTCAGCTCAGTCTTGTAAAAAATCTGGCTGCAGAAGTCTGGTCCACAATGGAAGCATTTTAGTTGGGGAGCTGTACAGTTGTGGGACTCTAATGGTAACCATAGAGTTGTTCAGAACTTGGAACGTCAGGTTAAAAATTAGTAAAACAAATGTTAGACATTGTTGCTATGAACATTAAAAAGTGGAGGCATATAACTTGTGGACTATAATTCCACTGCCGCCTCCTCTCTTTGAAGAGACATTTCATTTACATCCCCAGAAGGAATCTCCTATCCCAGTCAAATTTGTGTTAAATTGCTGTTTTCGGGGGTCTTTTTCATCATCTAGAACGGATTATTCCACTTTCCCATTACTTTCTATGCGAAACGTTCGTTTGACTTAAGTCATGTTTGACTTAAGTCTAGACCACTGGAGCGGATTAATGACGTAAGTCAAGGTTCCACTGTATGTGGTTTGTTTCCTTCCAGGACTGGGGCCGGGCCGCAGGAGATGCCGTATCTTCATCCTGGGCCACAGTTATATCTATTGGTCCGAGAAGTACGTGGCGCGGACGGCTTGGGGGGTTAATTTGGGCTTAGGAGGTAGGGCAGTGATTGAATGGAAGGGTCTCCGTGGTATGCGATGGTGCCAGTTTGAGAGAGCTGCCCGGTTGGCCGCTCTGGGAAAAACCCCCGATGTTATGTTAGTCCATTTGGGGGGCAATGATGTGGGGTTCCAATCGGGCAAGTCGCTGGCGTTGGAAATTGTGAGGGACCTCACCGCTTGGAAGGAAGCCTTCCCAGAATCTAAATTGGTATGGTCCACCATCATACCACGGTGACAGTGGCGGGTGCGGTGTGACCCGCAAACTATGAATATGGCCCGGAGGGGAATCAATAGGGATGTGTGCAGGGCAATGGTGCAGCAGTTGGGTACAGTGGTGGGCCACCCGAGGCTACCGGCTGCTGTCCCGGAATTGTACCGGGAGGACGGGGTACACCTTTCGGACCGGGGGATGGATATCTTCCTTACCGACTTAAAGAGGGGCCTGCTGGAAGTTCTGGAGGGTTTGTGGGGTGGGTAGGGGCCGTAGCAAGGCTAGGCCCCTACCGTGGTGGTAGTGCGGAGCATTCTGAGGCAGTAGGTGAGTATGGTCCCGAATTCCCTGTGGGAACATCCGGCCTCACGCCGTTGCGGATCTGAGATCACAACGCCGGGGGGGGGATGGATGTACCTGGAGGGCCCGCCGGGCGGGCAGGCACAAATGGCGTGCCTGGACAGACCGGTTGGGGAAAGGGAACTGGCTGGCCGAGGCTGCCCTGCCCAGAGACAGGGCACCCTCGGGGCTATCGACACGCCCAGGTAAGCTGCCAGTGGGAAGGGTCCTGGGAGACCCGAGGTAACAACTTACAACCCGCACTACAGCAGGCCTCCTGTTGAAGTTGTGTTTATTGTTGAGTTCTTAATAAAGTGTGGCCAGGAGCGTTTACCCAACACCCTGTCTCGTGTGGTTATTCCGGTGGGGGGGGGGCAATGTCAATTGTTCTAAGATTTGTAGGAAAGGATGTTGGTATATATTTTCATATGTGGTGGGAATGTGAAAAGGTACAATAATTTTGGAGATCTATTTTTAAAGAATTAATTTGAAAGGTATATAGAGCCCAATTCAGAAATTGCTGTAATGTCAATATTTGTTAAGATAGACTTTAAAACTACAGAGTTGATCACTAATCTCTTGACACTAATCTCTTGATCAACTACAGAGTTGATCACTAATCTCTTGACAGAAATCTCTTCACAGATTTCTAGCTAATTCATAGCTAGGAATTAGAAGGGGGACATAAGAACCTAAGAAGAACCCTGCTGGATCAGGCCAAAGGCCATTCTGGTCCAGCTTCCTGTATCGCACAGTGGCCCCACCAGATGCCTCTGGAAGTGCACAAGACTAGAACTCTGTCTCCTGATACCACTCCCCTGCATCTGGCCCGGTTTTAAGCCTGGAGATGACACAGATCTCCCTCATGGTTGGTAACCTGTGATGGACTTTTCCTCCAGGAATCTGTCCAATCCCCTTTTGAAGGCAGCCACGCCAGATGCCATCACCACATCCTACTTCTCTCCTTTTAAGAGGTTGCTGAAGCACGTCCCTTTCAAAAATGGCTTCCTCTGAGTGGCTGTTTGATTTATGGCACCGTTAGGTTTTAACCTTGGTCTCTTCTGCTGTTGTGGTTGGCTGTTTTTATTTTGTTGGACTGAGCCACTTTGCTTCTTTTCATATGGACATTGCTCAGAAGAGTGCTGTGTCCTAAGAGGGACATATATCAATGCCAGAAATAAATAAACAATAGATCCATTGACTCTGAAAAAGAATCTCCAGCCTCCAGGAGCTGAACATGGTTGTTAAGGACAGCACACAGAGGCTGTTCCTTCTCCACAAGCAGCTTAACCTCACAAGCATCTGTCTGTCTGTCTGTCTGTCTTGTGGCTGTTTCTGCCCAGGCTGAAATGCTTAATTTATTAACTCCATGCTATGCAAATTCCTCAGTAAGGGAAGCTACAGGGACGAGTAGTGAAATGATTCGATCCCACACACACACACAAAAAGAAATCCAGTTGCCATGACTCAACTTCCAGATTTCCCCAGTGAGATCAGGGAGAAAAATGGTGTTTTCTCTCTTTTTGTTGCTGTTTTCCTAAAGACATATTTAAATATTCATGGCAAGAAGACCTTTCGATGCAGCTCCAGACTTTGAAACAGAGGGCAACGTGCCTTTCGCTTTGATTCTGGTGGTGAAATCTAATAAAAGACCCAAAGGTAAGATGACAAGAAAAACGAAGATGCATGCCAGGGCCTCACTTCTGAAAGAGACTGGCTTCTCTTGGAACCCTTTCCCTATTTGATTTCCAAAAGTAATTAACATTTCCAATTGGAGGCAGGCCTTGGCATCGTGTGTGTGCCTTCATCACACATGGCCCCCCTCAGGGCCAAGGATTCTGCCTCTCCCCGACCCTGGAGCTCACCAACAGCCCGGGCAGGGTGGGGTGGGGGAATCAGAGAGTGACCCCACAGAAGGGAAAATTTTGGAGTCTCACGGAGATTAGCTCCATGCTTCTAGGGGTGGCGGTGGCGGTCTGCCTATAAGGCTCAGGACCAAAGGCCGTGCTTTCCATGGGCTGGGCGGGTGGGTGGGGGAGCAATTACAGGTGCCTTTGCTGGTGGTGGTGCTGGTGGTAGGTTAGGGACTGGGACTCTCCCGTTGGCTTCCTTCCATTCTCCCCTTTTGAAAAGGGCCAGGGGAAGAAAAAGAGAGAGAGAGAGAGAGAGAGAGATCTAAACACAGGGGCAGACCTTTCTCTGGAACCTGTGGAGACATGGTTGAATTTGGCAAATGCACGGCTCCCTCCTCAGACTAGCCGTTGGAGATGGGAGAAGCAGGAGACCCAAAGCCCACTGGATGTACCCACGGGAAGACCAAAGCGGCAAGGGGGGGGTTCTCGCCTCCCACCATACCCACCCTGCCTTCTCCTCTGCTTCTTCTCCCTTTGCTTCTTCTTCACAGGGTTCCTAATCTTCTTCCTCCTCCTCCTCCTCCTCTTCCTCTCCTCCTCCTCTTCCTCCTACTTCCTGGAATGGGGCTTCCCGCCCCTGCTGTAGTGTGCTTAATCCTTTAAGATGCCAGAGGATTATTTGCAGCAGAAACTCCTCCTGACACCAGATATCAGGAGGAGGATATAATTGTGCTGACCCAGGAGAGGGGAACGGCCAGAGGATTAGCAGCAGTTCCCCCGCATGGCGTCATCTGTCAGCCGCTGACCAATTGCTCTTCGCTTGTATCGATTTGGTCTAGGGAGAAGGGTGGTGGGGGTGGGAGTGGGGGTGGTGGGTCACCCAGTAGGTGCCAGGAGCAGCCCCAAATGGAAAAGTCCTCCCAGTCTAGAGGTGCCACGAGCAAAAACAGCCACCCTGTGGAAGAGACGGGAGGAGCTCTGCACACCTTGGCACTGGGGCCGGGCAAACGGTGTCCAGGGAGGTGCAGGGGAGTGGTATCAGGAGACAGATATCTAGTCTCATGCACTCCCAGAGGCATCGATGGGCCTTTGGCCTGACCCAGCATGGCTCTTCTTATGTTCTTATATTCAGTGCTGACTTGTGCCCAACTCTAAACTGGGTGCTGGCCCATAAATGAACACATTAGAAGGCAACTAAATATATTATCTTCTTAAACCAAGTGAGAGAACAGTAATTTACTGTAGGCCACTTGAAAAGCCCACGGGCAGCGCCCTCCCTCCACGCAAACCCCCTCCTCGACAGCCCCACCAGTGGCCGTAGCTGTCCTGTACGGTAAGGCCTCCCTTGCTGGAAGGGCCCTCCTCAGCCTGGGACCGAAGGACACCCTTCTGACTGGACGTGGGTAGAACGGAAGTCTCCGTGAGGGGCAAGGGGAATGCACGTTTGCACAGAAACAGCACCCTGAGAGGAGAGGAGCCCGAGGCCAGGCTGGGACTGGGGATTGGCCACTCTGAGATGCTGCGAACAAGATGGCCCCGGCCTCGGGCAGAGCTGAGGCTCAGCCTCCTCCACGGCCAGCTTGGACTCTGGCTCCCACACCCCCAGCAATGCCCAGGGGAAAGGAGGAGGAGGAGGAGGAGGAGGAGGAGGAGGAGGAGGAGGAGGAGGAGGAGGAGGAGGAGGGTGACTTTCTGCTCCCTCCGGAGACAAGGGAGACCTTGTGTTGGGTCCCCTCCCCCCCCAGGCATCCTCTGCTCTTGAGCCCACCCTCTGCACAGCCAGCTACGGGGTTGGCGGGGGTGGGGGAGGCAGGCATGGTGGTCATGGACAGATTGCTCTCCATCCTGGCAAGGACGCTGTTGGGTTCACGGCAGGCTATTCCCACTGTAGGCTTCTGGATTACCTGATGCCCAATAAGAGAAATCCAACACAGAGAGGTCCAGAGAAATTACCGGTTTATTAGGCCTAATAAAGTACGGTAAGGCCAACTATTTTTTTTTAAGGCCAACTAACCTTGATCACTGCAGATGGCGACTGCAGCAACAAAATAAAAAGACGCCTGCTTCTTGGGAGGAAAGCGATGGCAAACCTAGATAGCATCCTAAAGAGCAGAGACATCACTTTGCCAACTAAGGTCAGGATGGTTAAAGCTATGGTTTTTCCAGTAGTGATGTAAGAAAGTGAGAGCTGGACTATAAAGAAGGCTGATCGCCGCAGAATTGATGCTTTTGAGCTGTGGTGCTGGAGGAGAGTCTTGAGAGTCCCCTGGACTGCAAGGAGATCAAACCTATCAATTCTGAAAGAAATCAACCCCGAATGTTCACTGGAAGGACAGATTTTGAAGCTAAGGCTCCAGTACTTTGGCCACCTCATGAGAAGAGAGGACTCCCTGGAAAAGGCCCTGATGCTGGGAAAAATCGAAGGCAAAAGGAAAAGAGGACGACAGATGATGAGATGGTTGGACGGTGTCATCGATGCAACCAAAATGAATTTGACAAAACTCTGGGAGGCAGTGGAGGATAGGAAGGCCTGGTGAGCTCTGGTCCATGGGGTCACGAAGAGTCGGACATGACTGAACGACTGAACAACAACAACCCACAGCAAGGCAGTGTGAGATGGTCACCCCGAAACAAAATGGTTACAAATTTTTATAGCTTTCCCCCTTCCCTCCCACAGGGTGCGTGCCTCCCTGGGGCGGGCAAAAGGTGCTATCCGGGGGCATCCAATGAGAGCAGTCCAGGGGCCTCCCATGGGTGGTCCGGGGCGTTCCTGATGTCCTGGAACTGGACACCTGCTCAGGTATGGCTGGGCCATACTTGTCCTTTAATGTGCCATCAAGGGGTGATAATAGAAAGAAAAGGATGGGCATTGTTCAGAGGGTCTGGGTAATCAACAGGTCAATAGGAAACCTGAAGAGTCAACAGGAAGAGTTCCAAACTGCCAGACACATTTCCTGGTAAATATGGAAATGAAACAATAGGGAGCCTCTGGGCTGAAGATAATTCATGGTACTGTTGGAACCCATGTCCTTGGAACATCGATGGTTGGAGTTTGTTCTGGAAGGTGCTGCCTTTCCACGAAGCTGCCATGTCTTCTTTCTCCTTTGCCATAGGCCTCTGCTCAAGATGATGGTCCGGGGGTGTGTGTAGGACAGTGTAGGAACATGTTCTCAAGCAGACCCAGGGAAAGCAGGTTGGGGAGAGAGAAAGAAGGAGAGAGAGAGAGAGAGAGAGAGAGAGAGAGAGAGAGAGAGAGAGAGAGAGAGAGAGAGAGAAAGGAGAGAGGGGGGGGGCTAGGCTAAGGCTAATCCCAGGGGGCTCATGTAGGTCGAAGAGTTATAGTTGTATCTTGAAGTGTGAGGGGTGTCCGGGGGTGTAAAGATGGCCATCTGTGGCCGTTGCCCCATGAGCCTGAGACCACAGTGGAAATAAACTGTCAACCCTAGGAGAATCAGCCTGGGTTGAGTGTCTGGCTGTTTAAATGTCCTGAAAATGAATCTTTATCTAGCCAGATAAGGGTTAGCCCAGTCCCTGGTCATACTGTGGGGAGAACAAAAAATTGACTTTCCAGAGGCTTTAGAGGGAGGATGCTCCCTTTTCGCGAACTTTTCCTGCCTGCTTGCCTTGGATTCTCCACAGCGGAGCCTCCTGGCTGTGAAACAAGCCATGGGGGTGTTCCCCCCCCTAATATCTCTGGAACGGAATGGTCTTTTGGGATCGGGTTTCTTGCGTTCTGCTTATGATAGTGTAGGGCGATCATCGGTGGCCTTGGGGAGCCCCAGAACCAGTCCAGTTTTATAATTCTATGTTTTTCATTTCCATTGCGACTGATCAACACTACCTGCTGGGTGGCCTCCTGCAGTCCCTGTGAAGGGGGGGGCACCCCATTCCAGAGAGGGTGGGCTGCATGTGGGCCCTTCCCTGCAGCTGGCCTGCCCAGGAAAGGCAACGCGGCACCAGAGGCGGGTGGAGGCGGGAGAGCATTTCTGAACTGGCACCGAGAGGGAGGACCAACGCCCACTTCAGGGGAGCAGGCCCCCCGCTCCTGACCTCTCCTGGCTGCTGAGGCCACCACCTCACCCCGGTTGGTCTTGGTCTAAGCATTCAAACCACAGTCAAGGTGACCATGTGCTAGCAGCATTGGGGGGGGAGGTTCCCAAAGGTGAGCGGATGGCTTTCGTGACCGGTCCTGAGAGATGGAAACTCTCGCTTGCCTTTTCTGGTGCCTATGATGCGACTTTGGCCCTTACTTCACGAGGCGCGGCGCTCCGCAGCGATATTGCCTTCGATTTGAATTCGGAGGCGGTCACGTGGCGGTCACGTGTTCTCGCTTCGCTCCCGCCCCTGTTTCTCAGTACTCACGAGTTGCAGTTTTAGGACCGATTCGAGCACAACCTCACGTGCTCCCTTCGCATTCGCATGCCACTTTTCAACGTTTGTTATTTCCCATCCGTCCTTTAAAAAAAATCCTACCGACGGCGTATCGATGCACTGATGCTGGACTGTCAGTTGCAATGGCTCTACTGATTTCAACTGTTTCCTGGCATCATTGGCAGCCCCCCCCTGCCGCCGCCGCCGCTACTCGGGGGGAGCCCCACATGGCACAGCCGCCCGCCCTCCGCCGCTTGCACGCTGCCTGCCCCGGGTGCCCTGCTCTGGCCGGGCGAGGCGGCAGCGGCTCCTCCTGCTCCCGCCGCCGCCGCCGCCGCCGCCGCCCCTACTCGAGCGAGGAAGTAACAGCGCAAAGCGATGAAACGATATAGCGATGCATCGATATCCCTGTTTGAATATTTTTTTAAAAAAACTTGAAATAAAAGCCAAAAACCGAGACCACACGTGACGTTGGGAGCGAAGCAAGATGCGAAGCGAAAAGATTCCCGGCAGCAGCCAGGGGAACCACTCGCCCCGCTTGGAGCACGGTAAAGGGGGCGTGGTCAGGGTGGCATCGCAGCCAAAAAGGAGGAGCGTGCGGACTGAAACGATCGATTCGCACAGAAAAGAAGGCTAGCCGCGAAGCGAGCGGCTCGTGAAGTAACGGCCTTTGTTTCCAGTGCTCGGGTCTTCCAGTGGGTTCCACAGATGCACCCGCATCCTTTTCACTTCCTGTGCATGGGACCTGGCTTCCTCGTGTGACCTTGGAATGTGCATCCTGCTGGTGGCACAGACTGAACCCGCCAGACCCAAATTCTCACCACCAAGTCCGGCGAGGAGCTGCCGGGCGTCTCTTCTGCTCCCGAGGCCTCTCCCCAACCGCTGACTCTCCCCAGAGATGAAGCCACTGCCTGTCTGGTGCTGAGGGTCCAGCCACGGGGAACCCCCACGCAACTGCCCCGTGGCCATCAAGGAGGGCTGCCGGAGAGCAGAGCGAAAAGTCCTGTGACCTCCCCCAATTCCTCCACCGAAAGAGAAGCATGTGGCAAGGCATGTCTGTGAGCTGTGCGGAGCACCTCTTCTGAGAGACACCCAGGCTGCCTTTAAAGCATATAAATCTGCCACTTCCCTTGGGCCAGCTGTTCCAGTGGTTAATTATTCTTATTGCTAACAAGCTGTGTCTTATTTATCATTTGGATTTTTCAATTTTCATCCACTGGCGGTTGTCTCGCCTTCAGCGCTTTCTGTTCTATTAAAGCATTTCTGGATGTGAGATCCTGCCGGGACTGCAAAGGAAGGAGGGAGGGAAGGGAGGAAGGAGGGGGGGGCAGTGCGGGAGGTCAGGCAGGCAGCTTGGCTCGGGGTTCAAGGGCTTGTGGTTTTCCAGGACACACACACACACACACACACACACGTGTGTGTGTGTGTGTGTGTGTGTGTGTGTGTGTGTGTGTGTGTGTGTGTGTGTGAGAGAGAGAGAGAGAGAGAGAGAGAGAGAGAGAGAGAGAGAGATTGTTCCTTTGGAAGACATCTCCTGACCAGTCCCTCACCCCCGCGTGGCCTGGGTATCATTTTCAAGATCATCTCTGCTGGACACATCCTGCCATGGTTTTCTCCCCTAACCTTGCTCAGTGCAGTCACCTGTTCAAATGGCAGTGTGTGTGTGTGTGTGTGCGTGCGTGCGTGCATGCGCGCACACGCCTTTTTGGTGTCTCTTGGAGGTTAGCCTTTAAAGCAGAGACAGAATTTATTTATTTATTTATTTATTTGTTGCATTTGTATACTGCCGCATCTTCCTATAGGAATTCGGGGCGGTGAACAATAAAAACAAGAAAAGAAACGAGGATAAAAATAAGTAAAAGGCAATAAAAAAGAGCTTGTGTGCTTTGTGTGACCCCTTACACACACACACACACACACACACACACACACACACACACACACACACACACACACACACACACACACACACACACACCTGGGATAGTCCTCCTTCATTCTCACCTCCATAAAGGGCAGAGCCAACATTCTGAAAATATGTGGGTTTTTAAAGGAAACTGGGAGGGAGCAGCTGGGCAACCAAAGGAGGCGATACTTCCTCACCTTTGGTGGCACAATCTTTCTCAGCAGAGAAAGTCCGGTCTCCAGGGTGGTGGTGGTGGTGGTGGTGGTGGTGGTGGTGCTCAGTTCCACCCCACAGCCTCTCGGCCTCTCACTACTCAGGGTATCCCTCACTGCCATGCTGCCCGCCTTCTCTCCCCGAGGGCTCCTCGGAAGGAAGGAAGGGCACTGTGCCCATAGGATGAGGACGCTGCCACGGGGCTTGGACTCCAGGGATTGGGCCAGACCCATCCTTCCTCTAAGAAGCCTCATGGCGCAGGGGTTAAATGCCTGTCCTGCAGGTAACACTGTGCTCACGACCTGGGGTTCAATCCCAGGTAGCTGCTGGCTCATGGTTGACTCAGCCTCCCATCCTTCTGAGGTCGGTAAAACGAGTCCCCAGCTTGCTGGGAGGTGGGCAATGTGTAGCCTGCATAACTAAACCCTAAACCACCCAGAGACTACTTGAAGTAGTATGGGGCAGTATATAAGCAGAACACGTTTGCTTTGCTTTGCTTCCTGAGGGGCTTCACTTGTTTGAACTGCACACCCCTGAACGCCTCATGTCACTGGCACTCTTTTCTGTCATCATCATTCTCTCTCCCACCCACCCCTCATCCCCCCCCCAGCTTCTCCTCCTGTTTGCAGGCAGCCCTGTTGTTTCAGGAGGGATGCTGTTTGGGGCAGAGGCTGCCTATTCCATTTTAACGCTTGCTTGCTTGCTGGTTTACCAAGGCCTGTACATCACTGGGGGAATATGTCAATCCAGCGGTGTGAGAACACGACCTGTTGTGATTTGGACCGAATTTGCTTCACAAATCCGAACCGATTCACTTCAAGCTGATTAGCAACTTCCACCCTTTGATTATTCTGGAATATTTGCATGCATGTATCTGGATATGCCTGAAGAGCGAAATAAGACAGAAATTGGGAGAAGAAATTGCTCTGACCTGAGACTGGTGGGGAGGGAATGCTCAGTGCCACCTGTCACTGCTTGGCCTCAGTGTGCATTTATTTATTTATTTATTGGCTGCCTTTTTCCTGATCAGGTAATTCAAGGTGGCTCATAGTGTAAAAAAACAAACAATCAGAATTTAAAATGCAGTAAATGTACTACAAAAAGAGGGAGACTTAGGTCTAACTAATATAGCTTACCATTTAAGACACAATTCAGATATAATTGTAGAAAATGATAATTTAATTTGGAGAGATTTAGAAACTTTGGGGAAGGAGAATGTGATGAAAAATATATTCTTTAAGGAAAATATTAAAGAGGGGCTGAGAAATGTAGACAATCCATTTTTGGGGGGTGGGGGAATTGATGGAATGGTGGAAGACATATACTGTAGGGGAAATTAAGTCCACCAGTTTCACCTTTGATTCAAGTAACAGAAATAATTTCCCCCCAGATAATTTAAAAGGCAAACTAACTACATTATTAGGCAAAGGACTTCTAGGTTTACGATGATTGGATGAAACAAATGCAAAATAGGGGAACAATAAAAGAGAATCTAGGAGAAATGTCTTGATTAAATATCATGCAACCAGAAAAATGGACTATTAAGAATGGAAAACCAAAATAGGAGAATGAAGTAAATTGACCAAATTTGGGTGGTTGAGTCTCCTTCTTTGGAAGTTTTTAAGCAGAGGCTGGATGGCCATCTGTCGGAAATATTGTGATGGGGGTTCCTGCATGGCAGGGGGTTGGACTAGATGGCCCTTGAGGTCTCTTCCAACTCTATGATTCTATGATTCTATGATTCTATGATTCTATGATTCTATGAAGAAATTTTATAAAAGTGAAGCAACAAATAGGGAAACTAGGAAAGGAATGGTAAGTGAGATATATAAACTATCAATATAAGGGGAGCATAAAGAGAACAGGCTAAAAGAGAGATGGCAAGAAGATATTAATAAAGAAATTAAAAAGGAAGAATGGAATAAAATATGAAATGAAAGAATAATTAAAAATATGTCAATAAGAGTAAGAGAATTATTATAAGATGTGCTGCAGATGGTACATAACGCTGGTAAAGTTGAGTATAATAAATAAAGAAATATCCCCAGTATGTTGGAGGTGTGAAAAAGAAAAAGGGACATATTTGCACATGTGATGGTTGTGTGACATAAGAAAGAGGGAACGGACACTGGCTTTTAAGGAAATTCAAGAGATAATAGGGGGGAGGGTTTAAATGTCCCCCAAGGTTGTGTTGTTATGGTTGAAAATAAGCTATTGAAGAAAGAGGAATAATAATGGTGATGATGGCAAGTATAATTTTTGCTAAAAATTGGAAAGCAAACAACAAAATAACATTGGAGGAATTGTACAGAGAGTTATGAGATATGGCTATTAAATTTTTGTGTGAAATCAAAATTAGAAAAGGACTGAAAAATGTTAGGTTTTCTGAAGCCTGAGACGCTGACAAGCTGCAACTGAAAAGAATAATCTCACTGTAGAAAAGCCACATGTGTTGTGTTTTGTATTTAAGGAGGAATGTTTGAGCCTAGTTCTCCCCCTCCCTCTTTCTTGCCTTATCCTCTGCTGGGTGGTGTTGGCGTTTAGTGGAAGAGCTCTGTGTTTGTTTTGGAACTGAATTCAAATAAATCCTGGCTTGATTTATGAAGAACTGAACTACTCGTTTGCAACTCATTGGCTGTGCATGATCTTAAACTCTGCAAAGAGGGATGTTCTCGGCAGCCCAGTGGCAGCAGCGTAAACTGGACGAGAACAGTAAAATCTCTTTTAAAACATAATAATTTTAATTTATTATGGGGAAAATGTTGGTATATGCTAAATCATCTCTCAGGGCCCCTGCCTCCCCCCCTCCAGTGGCCACCTGGGGGGTTCTCTAGCCCTCCCGCTGCTTCCCCGGCTCACCTCTTGTTCCTCAGGACTGGGGTCTACTACGTGATGTGGAGGCAACCGTTGTTTCCTCCTCCACGGGGCCACCCGATAGGTCTGCACCCTCCCAGCTCTCAGTCCCTCATCCTGGTCAGACCCTGAAAGGCAATAACCGTCCCGTTGTTCATGGGACCGGGTGTCTCACAAGCCCTTCCACTCATGGGGAGGCGGAACATAGGCAGCAGCTTGTTATGGATTTTCTTCTGGGATGTTGGTCACCTGAGCTTGATGTTTGCACTGAGTTTTTTCACTGCCACATAGTCACAGGGTTTTTTTTTCTTATTGAGTGTAGCACAATAAATCAAAAAGGAGTAGCTCGCTTGCAGTCTTTTTTGGATGGGTGTTGGTGTGGCCAATGGCCCTCTAGCGCTTAAAGAACTCTCTGGGTGGGTTACAATTTAATTATGCAGGCTACACATTGCCCCTTCCATCACATGTGATGGGTAGTCATTTTTCCCAGCTCAGAAGAACGGAAGGCTGAGTCAACCTTGAGATGCCTACTTGGGATTGAATCCATGTTGAGAGCTGCAGTAATGCTGTTTAATCCCAGCACAGCAAAGCGGCATAGATTTTGAGAAACTGTGGGTTGTTCTGCAACAAAGGGGTGTGCCTCTGAGCTGGAGTGTCCTTACCTTAGGTGCAACCTATATTGTGGACACGAAGCTGCCAAAAGGACAGACTATGGAGAGACAGAATGATTTCCCATAGGGGGATGTGTCAGACAAGGGTGTATTTTATCCCCTTACCTGCTTAATCTTTTTTGCAGAACGTGGGCATGTTCAGCCCTGAGCAAAGAAGGCTGGGGGGAGATGTTTCAGCACTTGTCAGAGGTGAAAGGCTGTCCTACAGAGGAGGGGCAGGATCTCTTCTCGATCATCCCAGAGTGCAGGACACACAGCAATGGGCTAAAGTTACAGGAAGAGAGATTTTGGTTGAATGTCAGGAAAAACTCCCCAACTGTTAGAGCAGAACGACAGTGAAGTGGATGAAGCAGCAAGTGCTCCCACGCTAGAGGCATTCAAGAGGAAACAAGACAACTGTCTGCCAGACTGCCAAATATGCAAGATTTGGGTTCCTGCATTGGCCAGCTCCACGATTCTGTGATTCCTTACGGAGATGACACCACAAGCAGCAATCACTTGAAACAAATGTTAGTGAAAGTGAAAGAAGGAAATGCCAAAACAGGACTGAAGTTGAACATCAAGAAGACAAGAATCACAACTGCAGAAGAGCTGCATCACTTTAATGTTGACTTTGAAGAAATTATTAAAAAATTCTGTACCTTGGTTCAGTCGTCAGCCCCAATGGAGATGAGTCTGCCAAACAACCAGATGACTGAAACCTGGAAGGGAACCAATGAAGGGATTAGAAGAGATGTTCAGATGTACTGATGTGTCATTGGAAAACAAGATCATCCACATCCTTGGATTCCAGATCAATATGTATACGTGTGAATGTTGGACAGAGAAAAAATCTGATTGGGAAAAAATTCTGGTCACTGCATCTCAAAAAAGACATAGTGGAACTGGAAAAGGTGCGAAAGAGGGCGACTAAAACAATTACTGGACTGGGGACCTCCCTTATGAGGAAAGGCTAAAACATTTGGGGCTCTTTAGTCTGGAAAAAAGGTGCCTGAGTGGGGATATGATTGAGACGTACAAAATAATGCAGGGCATGAGTCAAGTGGATAGAGGGACACTCTTCTCCCTCTCACAAAATACCACTCAAATTGAGGGTTGGGAGAGTGAGAACAGACAAAATAAAATATTTTTTCACCCAATGCGTTGTTAGTCTGTGGAACTCCCTGCCACAGGATGTGGTGATGGCCTCTGGCCTGGAAGCCTTCCGAAGGGGTTGGACAGATTCCTGGAGGAAAAGTCCATCATAGGTGACAAACCATGATGGAGATGTGCAATCTCCAGGCTTAAAACCAGGGTACTTCAAGGGCCAGATGCAGGGGAGTGGTATCAGGAGACAGATATCTAGTCTCATGCACTCCCAGAGGCATCTGGTGGGGCCATTGTGAGATACAGGAAGCTGGACTAGATGGGCCTTTGGCCTGATCCAGCAGGGCTCTTCTTATATGTTCTTATGCTCTTATCAGAGTTTTGTGTTCCAGACTGAATCATCTCCTCCGCAAGGAAAACTGAGGAGCCAGAGGTGCCTGTCCTTTTGGGGGGCACATCCCATGAAGCCAATGTGTGCCTTGATGGCACAGAACAAACAACAAGAGGAAGCTACTGGGGAGTTGGGGGTGGGGCCGGCCAGACTGCTTTGTGGGGCAAGAGATTCGACTAAGGGGGGAAAGACACCGTTGCTGTCTTAGTGTTGTGGGAGGTCCAGGACACCCCCCCCCACCCTAACCCCACTGCCAGGTGGAAGGAGCGATGCTCCCTCTGCCTTGCTCCCCTTGTGGTTGGGAAAAGGAAGCCCTCCCATCCCAGATCAATGTTGTTTGGCTTTGCGATGCTTTGGCAATTGACCTGCCCTGGGAAAAGCGAATGGCTCTCCGCTCCCGTTACCCTGAGTCACCACCAGCAATTGGCTCAGCTGCCCAGCTCAACCCAGTACAGAAGGAGATGCACTTCACACTTTCCCTGCCAGGTATCTCTTGCGCCGTTTGATCTGATCATCCCCCTTGGTGGTGCGTGAAGCTGGGAGCTCGCCCTTGCTTTTCCCGCCAGCCTCTTTCAAAAAGAACATCCCGATGGAAGAGAGATACATGGGCTACACAACTAATTGAGGCAAGGAAGTGAATGGAGAAGTAATTAAATGCTTGTCGTTGGCCATGTTTACATCACATCGGAGATTATCTCAGATGTTTCATTTGTGTGCTGTAACGGGGGACGTTGATGGATATCTCGGCTGGATTTCTTCACGATAACAACTTCGCTTAGCCTTCCAAAGAAATGCTCTCTGCCCACAGAAGCCACGCTTCAGTCAATGACTGCTGGGAGATGGGTGGGCGCTGGTTGGTCCTGGCGTGCCTGGTACAGAGATGGTGCCCCCAGTACGCCTGGCCTTGGTGGCTCTCCCCACATCTGCCTCCTGAGGGGAAAGAAAAATGCCCCCCACTGGCACCGGTGATCAGATCCTTGATTCACTTTTGTGGGGTCTGGTCTGCCCTGTTTCCCAGGGATCACGTGTGTTTTCAATAAAAGCAACCCCTCCTGCCCCTTTTGTGAGCTGCTCCACCACACCTTTTGGCAGAGTGTTAGGTCCGAAGTTCATCTGGTGGTATTGGGAGCACTCCCGATTATCCCGTTGTGCAGATGTCGCTGGTTTGCACCCCAATGGAGCTGTGGCTGAGCAGGAAGAACTTTGATGGCCGTTTTCAAGGTTCCCTTCCTCTCCTGAATCCATTGAGCTCCTCTTTAAGTGAGACTGCACTTGGGTGATGAGGATTCTCTGGGTGCTTTTTTGATTCATTGCACAGTGATCTGGAATTCTGAACATCCCAGACATTGCATAAATTGGTAAAGATAATGGTTTTCTTCTTTTTCCAGTGCTTCATCAACACACATATGCATCAATCTTAACTCTCTCTCTCTCTCTCTCTCTCTCTCTCTCTCTCTCTCCTCTCTCTCTCTGTGTGTGTGTGTGTGTGTGTGTGAGAGAGAGAGAGAGAGAGAGAGAGAGAGAGAGAGAGATGAGTTCAGAGAACTGAAGGCAATGGCATACCACTCCAGGTGGCATATTACAAATACATCTGAGATGTCTTGATTGTTCAAAATCCAACTCAGGTGGGACTAAGGGCATGTGTATGTATGTGTAGCAGATTCCCCCCCCAACAAAAAACAACAACAAAAGGAAAGTAAATTTAAAAGGGAAATGGGCAGACAAGTAGTTTGTGGATGGAATGAAGAAATACATCAATGGCAACCTTGGGTAGAAAGAAGAAATGGAGCACAAGATAGAAAGGTAGTAAAAGTGTAAATTTTTAAGACCCAGAATATTGCAGTCATTAAAATGGATTCAGAGGGAGCAGCTGTAATTACCTGCAACACTTGTGCCATGTTTGTCATCTTGCCAAGGTGCGTGGAGAACTACACTTGCAGCAAGTGCAACCTGGTTGCACTACTAGAAGAGAAGGTCCAGCAGCTAGAGGCCCGCATATCTAACCAGCAACAAAATAACTAGCTTGAGCTGTTCTCGGACAGAGCGGAGCAGATTAGCCTGGACAAAGAAGAGATAGGGCACACTTCTGACGAATAAGTCACTTCACCAACTCAGGAGGTAGATGCATGGAGGAATGTGACTCGAAGAAGTAGAAGGGAACTACTCTGAGAATTTGAAATTACAGAATCAGTTTGAGTCTCTTTCCCTCATCACACCTCATGAGGAATGCACAGAGGAACAACTGGTTCCACCTGAGGATCTCTCCCTCATCACACTTGTTGAGCTACAGGAAGACAAACAACAGGAACAAACTGAAGACCTCTCCGTTAATACAGCTGATCAGGTGCATGTAGATGAACAGGCTGCAGGAGGGAGGCTCCTTTTACTAGGGGATTCAATTATTTGAAATACAGAGGGATGGATTTGTGATGTGCATGATAACCATATGGTCACTTGCCTGTCAGGTGCAAAGGTTGTAGACATCATGAAAAATCTAGATAGTTTGTTAGAGAGAACTGGGAAGGACCCAGTGGTACCAATGATGTTGGGAGGGCAAAGTGGTCAGTCTGGGAACCCAAATTCAGGTTGTGAGGAAAAAGATTGAAGTCCTGGACTTCCAAGGTAGTATTTTCAGAAGTGCTGCCTGTTCCTCGTGCAGGACCCACCAGGCAGGCAGAGTCAACACCATGTATGATTTTATAAACTTCAATCAGGTCACTTCTTAGGCGCTGTCATTCAAGAGTAAAGAGGCTCAGCCATTGCAGCCTCAGGTGCTAAAGAAGGTGTTCCAATCCCTGAATCATTCTGGTTGCCCTCTTCTGCACTTTTTCCATTTCTATAATATCCTTCTGGAGGTATGGTGACCAGAACTGTACGCAACATTTTCAAGGGTCAGAGTCCTCCTCTCCATTGGAGGTGCTTCAGCCCTTTTCCCATCAAGACCCCCCCCACCGGAGTGCACACCTTCCTCGGATTCCCGGACAGCCCACTGGCCCTTCATCCCTGCAGACAGGCAGCCTTGAGCTGTGGGGTAGCAGTGGTCACCACACCAGCCGGCCAACCTGCTAGCCAAAAGGTGATCCCTCAGGGCTGCCTTGAGCACATGATCTTTGAAGGTGTGGGGACTGTAATGTAATTTAGAAGTAGGAAAGCCTTTTTCCTTAGGCCTTTGTAAATAATGGCATTACTAAAGGTACATGCTAGCCTGTTGTAGATCTGCAATTGTAAAAGGAATGTAAACAAAGCCGGAAGACACATTGCATCTAAGAAGCAAGTGAACCCTGATTGGTCAAAGAGATGACATGTGACTTTTTCCATGATGTAAACAGAGAGAGTTACAGAGAGATTTTTCCTGAATGGATTCTGCAATATAGAGTAATGGACTAATGCTTAGCAATGTAGTCAAAGTAGAATTAGTGAGACTTTTGCCTCTGAAGTTTGCTTTAGATTTCTTTATGTTAGAAAGGGAAATCATGTCTTTATTTTCCAGTAAGAGAATATTCCTGTGAAATCCTTATTAGTCAAATAAAAGCTTTTACTTATTATTATTTTACTTATTATTCAAGTGAAGGACCCTTGTTGAATAATTATTCTGATGAGAAAGATTTCAGACTGGGAGATTCTTAGAGAACCCATTTTGGGCTTGACTTCTCCAGACACCAGCTCTCAAGCAGCTGTGGTTGATGGAGTGCAGATGGGTCTGGGCAGAGGAGCAACCCCGCGTGTTCCATTACAGGGAGCCGGCCTCCTCTCTGGTCCTTTGACTCCACCAGGCAAGAAGAGCCTGACTCGCTCTCCTTACAGCTTCCACCACCCTTGCCTTGCCCGGCCCTGCTTGCGTGCCTTGTGGCAGCTGAATCACAGCTCCCTTCCAGATTCCAAAGGAAACAATGGGGGGGGGGTAGCAAGGCCATCTCTTCGTTGCTCCCCCCCGCACATGGAAGGCCACTGGAGGTCACGGAAACCGCTGCCTTCTCAGGTGGGAGGGATAGTAGAGGGTAGTGAGAGGGGACAGGGCTCAGCCTGGGGCTGAAAGGGCTGCCTTTGTGGCTGGCCTGAGTCAGTAGCAGCTCAAGCTGTGAGCAGAGCATGGCAGTCCCCTGCGCTCTTCTTCCCCAGAGGATGGGACTCCTGGACCACTCTTCTCCTTTTCCCTATCGCACAACACCAGACCTAGGGGGCACTCCATGAAACCTTTGGGTGCTAGATCTCAAACAAATAAGAGAAAGTATTGTTTCACCCAGAGGATCCCTGGTCTGTGGAACTCCCTGCCAGAAGACATGATGACAGCTGCCAGCCTTGACAGCTTTAAGAAAGGATTGGACAAGTTCATGGAGAACAAGGGTATCACTGACTATCATTATGGATGCCTGAGGACAACCTCCGGATGGGAGGGATAGGCAGGGTATCTCTCAATGCCATTTTCGGGGAATCGTAAGCAGGTGAAGACATCTGCTTGGGAATACCCTGAAGCAAATGGTGAGCCGCTGTGTGAGACAGAATGCTGGACTGGATGGGCTGTGGCCTGTTCTGGCAAGGCTGTTCTTATGTTGCTATGACAGCTTTAAGAAATGATTGGATAAGTTCATGGAGAACAAGGGTATCAATGGCTATCGTTATGGATGCCTAAGGGGGAAAGTATCAAGCAAATCAGACACAAAAAAACCTTGATTTCCAAAGGGCAGATTTTCCTCAGATGAGGAAACTAGTTACAGTGGGGTCTTGTATAACAAACAACTTGTATAACATAAAATTTGTACAACATAAACAATTACAGAGATAGGGAAAATTTGCTTAACATAATCGCCTATGGAGAGAATCCGTACAACATAAAAATGGGATTACTCCATTTTCAATGCCTTCTATGGGAATTTGTATAAAGGAAAATTTGCTTAACATAATTTCATTTCGAACAAATTAATTCCTTTATACAAGGTACCACTGTACTGTCCAAGAGGGCACCGGCATGGTTAACGAGTGGAGTTAGAGAGGCTCTAAAGCACAAGGAGAGGTCTTTCTGTAAATGGAAATCCTCCCCAAATGAGGAAAATAAAAAGGAACACAAACTCTGGCCAAAGAAATGTAAGAAGATGATAAGAGAGGCCAAGAAAGATTTTGAGGAACGCATGGCTAGCAATATAAAGGGTAATAATAAAAGCTTCTTTAACTATGTTATTTCTTTATTTCAAATTTATTATTTTCAAACCTGTATACCGCAACCTATTTCCCAAGTGGGAACTCAGGGTGGTTTACACAAAGTTAAAAACAATAGCATCTACAACAATCAAACAATATTGGCAAGAGGCAGGGAAAAAACAAAAAAACAAAAAACCAATACCGGTACTACCCTAGCAATTACCGAAGGCGTCCCTGATTAGCCAGGTCTTCAGTGCTTTTCTAAAAGATGCCAGCGAAGGTGCCTGCCATATCTCACTTGGCAAAGAATTCCAGATTGCGGGGCCAGCCACCGAGAAGGCCCGTTTGCGAGTGCTCACCTTGCGGGCCTCCTTCGGAGTGGTGACCCGGAGCGAGAGGGCCAAGGAGGATCGGGTGGGTCGGGCCAGATCTAATCGTCGGGAAATACGCTCTGCCAGATAGTCAGGGGCCGGGCCATGGAGGGTTTTGTAAACCAAAACTAACACATTGAACCTTATTCGGGAGGCAACGGGCAACCAGTGCAGGCGAGCTAGGATGGGGGTGATGTGGTCAAACCTCCGTGCACCAAACACCAACCTGGCCGCCGCATTCTGGACCCGCTGCAATCACCGAACAAGGTTCAAGGGGAGCCCCATGTAGAGAGCGTTGCAGTAATCCAACCTCGATATGACCAGCGCCTGTACCAATGTCCTCAGGGAGTCCCTATCAAGGTACGGGCGAATCTGGGCAATAAGCCTAAAATGGTAATAGGCCGACCTGGTCACGGCTGCCACCTGGGATTCCAGGGACAAATCCGGATCCAGGACGACGCCCAGACTCCTCACTCTTTGCGCCAGCTGGAGGGCGGACCTACCCAGACTGGGAAGAGGGCCACTGTACCCATCCGGGCCACCCCCGAAGAACAAAACCTCGGTCTTTCCAGGGTTGAGCTTGAGTCTGTGAGTCCTGGTCCAGTCCAAAACTGCGGCCAGGCAGCGATCCAGGGTCTGGACGGCCTCCACTGCACAGGTGGAAAAGGAGAGACAGAGCTGCGTGTCATCAGTGTACTGATGACAGCAAGCTCCAAAACTCCGGATGATATCAGCCAGCGGCCTCATATAGATGTTAAAGAGCATTGGGGAGAGAGCCGACCCCTGTGGCACCCCACAAGAGAGTGTCCAGGGGGACGACAAATCACCCTCCAAGCTCACACGCTGGGAGCGACCCTCAAGGAAGGAGCGGAGCCAACAGAGAGCCAGACCTCCGATCCCCACCTCAGAAAGCCGCCCCAGGAGGATATCGTGGTCAACAGTATCAAAAGCCGCTGACAGGTTGAGAAGGACCAGCAGGGTAGAGCAACCCCTGTCGGCCCTCCTCAACAGATCATCATGCAGAGTGACCAGAGCCGTCTCAGTCCCATGACGTGGCCTAAACCCAGATTGGAAAGGATCCAAGACATGGTTCTCTTCCAGGAACGACTGGAGATGCAGGGCGGCGACCCGCTCGACCACCTTGCCCAAAAAGGGAACATTGGCTATAGGATGATAGTTAGACATATCATCTACAGCCAAGCCAGATCTTTTGATAATGGGCTTCACCACCGTCTCCTTCAGTCGACTGGGAAAAATCCCGTCTCTGAAAGATGTGGAGGCAATTAGTGAAGCCCATTCCGGCATGCTCCCTCCAGCAGTCTTGATCAGCCAAGAAGGGCAAGGGTCGAACGGTGAGGCCACAGGCCTGCAATGTCCCAGGGCCCTGGAGGTATCCACTGGTGTAACAGGCCCAAACGCAACAAACTGGGACGACCCAGGCGGTGAGGTACTGGCCACAGCAGAGGG
Organism: Phrynocephalus guinanensis; assembly: GCA_037367245.1. Lineage (NCBI taxonomy): Eukaryota > Metazoa > Chordata > Lepidosauria > Squamata > Agamidae > Phrynocephalus > Phrynocephalus guinanensis. The sequence continues at coordinate 211,753,532 of CM074732.1, read as the reverse complement.
AGGATCCATGCAACCGGCGTCCAGCTCGGCACGGATGGCCTCTATCTTAGATTTTAAAAAGGCTGCAAATGAGTCGCTAGTGAAATCACTAGGAGGAGGCCCCGGCGGAACGGGATTGGTGAGGTCTCAAACCACCCGGAACAATTCAGCCTGACGGTTCGAGGCCTCACCAATTCTCAGGGAGGCAAAAGATCTCCTTGCGTCCCTGATCACCCGAATATAGCGACCGGTCAACGCCTTAATCACATCCCAATTCAAAGCCATCTGAGCCTTCTGCCATCTGCTGTCTAGCGTCCTCCGCTCTTGCTTCATCGCCCGCAACTCTGAGGTAAACCACGGAGAGGAGCGGGCTTGGCATCGGATAAGGCGCTTGAGGGCGTTCCGGTGAACTACCCTGGCAACATCCCGCGGCACACCCGCGGCACACCAGGCAAATCCGCCGGCCTCCCACTTCATTCCAACCACCCAGACGGGCAGCGGAAATGATGGCGGGGGAGTAAAGCGCCGTCGGCCGGCCTACCGCCCAAGCTCCAAGACCTGAACAGGGGGAAGGAGAAAGCCCCCAATGAGAGAACGCTCAAGGAGCCTTCGGGTCACCCCGTGGTCCAAAAGTCCACCCAGCTGGCAACGACATCACTCCGGCAGCCCCCAACAGGTAGCACAGTAGAAAACCTGCCAGAGAGCCAGTTGACCCTCTGGATGGTGAGGGAGGAAAAGGGGAGGTTAAGGAGGACTTGGAAATTGCAGAGAAATTGAATGACTTCTCTGCATCTGTCTTCACGACAGAAGACCTTGGGCAGATTCCGCTGCCTGAAGGGCCCCTCTTGACTAAAAAATTAAATCAAATACAGGTTAAAAGAGAGGATGTTTTAGGACTAATTGATAAATTGAAGATCCACAAGTCACCGGGCCCAGATGGCATCCACCCAAGGGTTATTAAGGAACTGAGAAATGAAATTGCAGATCTCTTAAGGGTAATATGCAACTTCTCTCTTAAAATGGCCACAGTACTGGAGGATTGGAGGACAGCGGATGTCACACCAATTTTTAAGCAAAATTGAAGCAAATGGTGAGCCACTGTGTGAGACAGAATGCTGGACTGTGTGGGCTGTGCCCTGTTCCACCAAGGCTTTTTTTTTATGTTCTTATGAGGCCCCGACCACCACCCCCTTGTGGCCCTGGCTCTGACAAGGGGCCCAGAGCCACCCACCCACTTGGCCCTCCTGGACCTGCTCCTTCCTGTGGGAAACCCTGAAGACTCCTGCTTATCTTCCAGTGCGGTTGGGATCAGCCCAGTGAGGAGTGGGTGGGTGGAAGGTGAGGCAGGGGCTCTGTCTGGACAAGGTGCCCCCCCCCGCATCCCTGGGACCGCCATCCCTATTCACCTGCCCCAAAATGTCCAAGCCACAAAGAGTGGGTGGGACATTTATGTGGCAGTTGCCTTTGAAGCCCTGGACAGTGGCAGTGGGCCTCTCCTTGGGCCCTTCCTAGGCTGGAAGCCCCCTCCCTCAGCTAGCAGCTTGCTCTGGCGTGTGGCCCTGAGACACACCTGGGGGCCCCTGACCGGTGGAGCAGCCACCGTGGGCAACAAGGGTGACCAGTCCCTTTCTATCCTCCTTGTGTGGTGTGGTGGCCACCCTTTTCTTCAAACCGGAGGTCTTCCAGGCTGTGTGGGAGAAGCAGCCACCATGTGCGGCTTCTCACGAGGGGGCCACGTCTATTTTTAGCAGCCTCTATTGTTTTTTGTTTTGTTTTTTTACGAGAGGGAGCTGCTGCCAAACCAAAGACGTCCCTGGGTTTCCTTCGGAGCAGCTCTGCTTGCATGGAGAAACAGGAAGCATGATTAATAAGTGAGTGATTGCTTTAATAAACCAAGTCCCGGTTTTGCCACATTGAAATATGAGTGTATACTCCCAGCCGGGGAATCCCGTTAGCACTAATCGGAGAAGCCTGACCTCAGGGTGGCACCCTTGGTTTGCAGCGGCATCAATCAGCCATGCAAATCCTCCTCCTCCTCCTCCTCCTCTTCTTCAGAGCAGGTCCCAAGGGAGAAGGACATGGGGTCTTGGAGGAGGTAGCAGGGCATGCGGAGAGGGAGGGGTGGGCGGGCGGGCAGGCGGGCGGGTAGGAACACATCTCCGTGACAAAGAGCACACAGGGCATGAGCTGGGGTGTCTCTGTGGCCCGGGGTGGGGGTGGGGTGGGGGGAAGCAACCAGGGTTATGGGTGGAATGGCTCCCCTTGGCCCCCTTGGGCTGCCCCTCTTCCCCATCATCATTGCTCCCTGCAACCTCCTGCTGCCTTGGCACCTCTGCATTTTAACCCCCCCCCACCCCACCCCCCGGAAACAGTCACAGGACCTCCATGGTCAACAGAGAAACCATGCGTGCTGCTGACATCTCCTAACATTGCACAAGGCCGGTGAGATCGGATTATGTGAAAGATGGGCTCCAGGAGCCCACCAAGAGCCAACACGGAGCTTCCGGAAGAGTCGAGCCCCTTTGCCTCCTAGTGGGAGCAGCTGCTGAAGGATCATCAGCAGGTTCCTTTCGGTAATTTCTTTCATTTTAATTTGATCTCATTTGCTGCACCTAGTGCACTTTTCCAAATTTTATCCAAAGCCTCAAATGAAGTGCATGGGGTCTTCTACACCAGCCCTCTGTAAGGGTTCAGGATCATTAAAATTATCAGGCTCTTTCGGTGTGAAAGTTTCCAACAATAAATCTTTATTAAACCATTCACAACTGGAGCGTTCGTTTTCATTTCTTGAATGTTTAGTTACATACGGGGTTAACATAGGAATGGATGAACTGGGAGATGAACTTATAATAACTTTTCCTTTACCATTTTTGAAAGGATTATTATTTCCTTCTTCTGGAACATTCAAAATCTCTTCCTGAGACCACCATTCCGGTTCCCTCGGATTGGGGTTTGAGCTCGCATGGGATGAGCCCAACCCCAACCGGGAATCCATCCCGGAGGGTTAGGATCAATATTCCTATTGGAAAACCCTGTAAATATATATCTTTCAGGGTTTAAACCCTCATTGGATTCGTTATCGACAAGAGGAGATGAAGTTAAAATCCCTCCTCTTCCCTGTCGTATTTCCGTCTGAATCCCTCTCTCCCTCACGACCGTTAAAACCCCACCGGCCCCTCCTCCTCGTGCTCGTCTCTCGTGCTCCCCTCTGAATTCACCTCCCATCTCACCTTCCTCGGATTGAATTCCAATCTCCTTATATACCCGGCTTCCCTTTTTATCTTCTGTCTGTGTAACCATATTTCTATAAGATTTCTTGTTTTCTATCATAGTCTGACTTCCCACGTGTCTCCATTTATTTACTGTTTCTGTTTGAACACCTAAGCTTCTTAATACGTTGTCACTTCTTCCCACCTGTATAGATGCATCTACCATTTGTTTATTCCACACCTTTCCCTCTTCTGTTTGTATCCCTGTATTCTTTAGATCTTTACATATATCTATCAATCCCATTTTTATGTCATCCCATAATATCACCCTTTGGACTGTAGCCAAATAACACTCTTTCATCTTTTTGTCCAATTCTCGTCTCTTTTCCTCTCTAGTCCCATCATCATCATTTTGACCTCCTGTTTCCCAAAATAGTTTCCCCGGTTTGTCTTCTCCGTCTTTCACCTCTTCTTCCTTATTAGCAAACGACCCACTGACATCTGGGCTTTGTGGGTTTGCCTTATGTTCACACACACACACCCCGCCAAGTTGGTCGTTTGCGGGTTATCTTCTGTCACCCATGGACCCTGTCGGGAGAAATAATCTGCGTTAGAGTGCTCACTCCCTTTTCTGTATTGTACTTCAAAAGCAAAAGGTTGCAGACTTAGGTACCATCTTGTGAGCCTCGGATTACAATTCTTCATCCTGTTTAACCACACTAATGGGGCATGGTCTGTTACTGGGGTGAACTTTGTTCCTAACAGATAATATTGTAATTCATTAATTGCCCATTTTACTGCTAATGCTTCCTTTTCTATCGTGGAATAATGTACTTCCTTATCTTTTAGTTTTCTGCTCAAATATAAAACCGGATGTTCCTCTCCTTTCACATTTTGAGCTAAAACTGCTCCCACCCCTCTCTCCGAGGCATCTGTTTGTAATATAAATGGATAATTGTAATCTGGCGCGTATCTCACTGGGTATGTGCATAACTTTTCTTTAAGCCTGTCATACGCTTGTTGTTCTTTCCATCCCCATTGGACCCTTTTCTTTTTATTTTTTCTAGTTAAATCTGTTAATGGTGCTGCTATTGTTGAAAAATCTTTAATAAATCTACGGTAGTATCCCGCTAGGCCGAGGAATTGTTGTACTTGTCTTTTGGTTTTTGGAATAGGCCATGTAGACAACTTATCTATTTTATCTCCCTGTGGAAATATTCTCCCTTGTTGAATTCTGTGTCCTAGGAAGTCAATTGTATCTCTTGCTATCTTACATTTTTTTGGATTTACTCTTAACCCTGCCTGTCTTAATCGTTCCAAAACCTTCCTTAAATGTTTTAGGTGGTCCTCCCAATTTTTACTATATATTATAATGTCATCTATATACGCGACTGCGAAGTCGTGTAATGGAGCTAGAACCTTATCCATCAATCTTTGGAATGTTGCCCCTGCTCCGTGCAAACCAAATGGCATGAAAGTGAAATTAAAAAGTCCATGTGGCGTGGCAAAAGCTGTCTTCTCCTTATCTTCTTTTCGTAATGGTACTTGCCAGTATCCTTTAGTTAAATCTAGACTCGAGAGGACTCCTGCTTCCCCTAATTTATCCAATACATTATCTATTTGAGGCATAGGGTATGCGTCGAATTTTGACACTTTATTTATTCTCCTGAAGTCTATGCAGAATCTTATAGTACCATCTGGTTTGGGAACTACCACGGGATGGCTGCGCCATGGACTATTTGATGTTTCAATAACCCCTAACTCTAACATCTTATCTACCTCTTCTTTAATAATGGGTACCAAGTGTCTGGGCCATTGTCTTCCATTGTCTCTGATTATAATCCCTGTTGGTGTTTCTATTTTATGTTCTATCCAATTTGTCTTCCCTGGTTTATCTGAGAAAACGTCTGAAAATTCTGTTTGTAAGGTTTTCAAGTCTCTGCATTTTTCTTCTCCCAATTCCTGACACACTATCAAATTGTCTGTGTTTGTACCCCAATCTGGACCTAAGTCATCTTCATTAGTTTGCGTCCCATATACTTCTCTTTCTTCCCATAATTTTAATAAATTTATGTGGTATGTTCCTGTCTTTTTCTTTTTGTCTGGTGTTGCGATTTCGTAGTCTACATTATTAATCTTTTTCAATACTGTATATGGGCCTTGCCATTGAGCAAATAATTTAGATTGATCTGACGGGAGTAATAATAGTACCTTTTGTCCCTCCTTCAACTCTTTCAGTTTTACTTTCGTATCATATCTGTACTTTTGTGCACCTTGTTTGTTACATAAATTTTGTTTTGCCAAATCTCTGACATATTTTAATCTTTCTCTCATTTCTATCACATGTTTTATAGTGCATGCGGAATGATCTTCGCCTTCTTCCCAACGTTCCCTTACTAAATCTAATATTCCTCTCGGATTTGATCCATATAATAGTTCGAATGGGGAATATCCTGTGGATGATTGTGGGACTTCTCTTATGGCGAACATTAAAGGGGCTATCATTAAATGCCATTTGGATGGTGAATCATTAATAACTTTACGTAACATTTGTTTTAAGGTCTTATTAAACCTTTCAACCAATCCATTACACTGTGGATGATATACTGTAGTACGTAATGGCCTGACATCTAATATTTTCCACATTTCTTTAAGTGTTTGGCTCATGAAATTTGTGCCTTGATCTGTCAGAATTTCTTTCGGGAAACCTAGTCTTGTAAAAATTTGTAATAATTCTCTAGCTAATACTTTTGCTGTTGTTGATCGTAATGGCACCGCTTCCGGATATCTTGTGGCATAGTCTATCAAAACTAATACATGAGTGTGTCCTCCTGCGGACCTCTTTAGTGGTCCAATTATGTCCAAACCTATTCTTTCAAACGGTTTATCCATTAGTGGCATTGGTATTAAGTAACCCCCTTTTTGTGGTTTAGGTTGAGTTATTTGGCATTTTTTGCATGTTTTACAATAGTTTTGTACATCACGGATTAAGTTTGGCCAATAAAATCTTTCTGTTATTCTAGCTAATGTTTTTTCATAAGCTAAATGCCCTGCTACGGGAACATCATGTGCCAACATTAATATCAGCTGTCTGCCTGCTGTTGGTACAATTAATTTTTCTTTCCCTTCCTTATCTGTATAATATAACAAGCCATTTCGCCATTCTATCCCTGTTTCTCCTTCTTGTGTTGTTCCTTCCATACGTGACTGATTTCTTAAATTTTCTAATGATGTATCGTCTTGCTGCCATAGTCTCACCCGTTCTTTATTGGCTTGTGTCAGTTCTGTCCAATCTCTTGTTGAGTCTTTCCAAGGCCTGCAGTCTGGAGGTGTCACTCCGGAGCATAGAACGTCCTGGGATAATAAAAAATCATTTAACCCTTTCCAATCTCTGCCCAATAACACATCCCTTGTAATGATGGTACAATTCCTACTTTCATCTTATATACTCTATCATTAATTTCAATATCTGCCCATGCAGTATCATATGATTTAGCGTCTCCATGTATGCATTTTATCATTACTTGTTCTCTAGGCCTTTGGCCGTTTAACTCTTTCACCAATGTCTGTCCCGATCCTGTGTCAAGTAAAGCCTTTTTCGGTATACCATTTAATTTTACTTCAATTTCCCACCCCCGTGACATTCCATCCACTGTATTTTCTCCTGCTGACCCCCACGCACAATTTAATATTGGGCATTCCCGTTTGTAATGTTCCGGGGATCCGCAATAAAAACATACAGGTCTCCGTTCTCTTTGGATTTGTCCTCGTCCTGCTTGGCGTTCCATGCCTCCCCATGTATTTTGTTTCATGTGTTGAGATTGAGCTTGTGTTTTCTTTGGTTCTGTTGTCCCCATTGTTGTCTTTTTGTTTGTATTCTCTTGAGTGAAATCCTTCACCCCAGACGTCGCCATCTTGTCTCTCGGTCTGTCGTAATCTCGCTGCCGTTCGTAGTCTCGCGGTCTTTCGAAGCCTCCTGTATTCTTGCGATATCCTGGCGTCTTCTCTGTAGCCTGATGGTAATTTTCCAGGAGTATAATGACTGCTTCCAATGTTGCCGGTTGATTCCTTCTTACCCAATTTTGTACAGACGGTGTCGCCGAGGTAAGTAACTGTTCGATGACGATTTGATCGATCCCATCCTCGAATGTGTTTTTCTCCGGTTGCAACCACTTTATGACATTCGCCTTCATTTTGTATGCTAGTGGTCTCGGATGTTGCCCGGTTTGTAATCTCAGTTCTCTAAATTTTTTCCTGTATGTGTCTGTGGATATGTTGTATGTCAACAGAATGGTCTTCTTTACTTTGTCATAGTCTATAGCATCTTGTAACCATGAGGTTTCCACTTCTGTTCTTCTGTTACGGTTATCTACCCGTTGGGCGCCAATATGTAAGGGTTCAGGATCATTAAAATTATCAGGCTCTTTCGGTGTGAAAGTTTCCAACAATAAATCTTTATTAAACCATTCACAACTGGAGCGTTCGTTTTCATTTCTTGAATGTTTAGTTACATACGGGGTTAACATAGGAATGGATGAACTGGGAGATGAACTTATAATAACTTTTCCTTTACCATTTTTGAAAGGATTATTATTTCCTTCTTCTGGAACATTCAAAATCTCTTCCTGAGACCACCATTCCGGTTCCCTCGGATTGGGGTTTGAGCTCGCATGGGATGAGCCCAACCCCAACCGGGAATCCATCCCGGAGGGTTAGGATCAATATTCCTATTGGAAAACCCTGTAAATATATATCTTTCAGGGTTTAAACCCTCATTGGATTCGTTATCGACAAGAGGAGATGAAGTTAAAATCCCTCCTCTTCCCTGTCGTATTTCCGTCTGAATCCCTCTCTCCCTCACGACCGTTAAAACCCCACCGGCCCCTCCTCCTCGTGCTCGTCTCTCGTGCTCCCCTCTGAATTCACCTCCCATCTCACCTTCCTCGGATTGAATTCCAATCTCCTTATATACCCGGCTTCCCTTTTTATCTTCTGTCTGTGTAACCATATTTCTATAAGATTTCTTGTTTTCTATCATAGTCTGACTTCCCACGTGTCTCCATTTATTTACTGTTTCTGTTTGAACACCTAAGCTTCTTAATACGTTGTCACTTCTTCCCACCTGTATAGATGCATCTACCATTTGTTTATTCCACACCTTTCCCTCTTCTGTTTGTATCCCTGTATTCTTTAGATCTTTACATATATCTATCAATCCCATTTTTATGTCATCCCATAATATCACCCTTTGGACTGTAGCCAAATAACACTCTTTCATCTTCTTGTCCAATTCTCGTCTCTTTTCCTCTCTAGTCCCATCATCATCATTTTGACCTCCTGTTTCCCAAAATAGTTTCCCCGGTTTGTCTTCTCCCTCTTTCACCTCTTCTTCCTTATTAGCAAACGACCCACTGACATCTGGGCTTTGTGGGTTTGCCTTATGTTCACACCCTCCCTCTTCCCCTGGCCAAGAAGGGGCCTTTAGCTTCGAACAGCCACATGGAGTGTGTGTGTGTGTGTGTGAAATTATGTACTTGAGCCCTGACATTGTTTGAAGGATTGGGTCAATAAGAACACCACCCTTTGCTTCAGATGCTGCCTCAGAACATCTAAGCTCAAGGCCTCAACAAAGAAACTACTTGGCATATTTTCCATCTTGCCAAGGACTTTACATCTAAGAAATAACTCCTGGCAACTTCATCTTTTGCCATGTTTTAACCTGTTAGTACAGCTCTGAGGCAAGGGGCGTGGTGGCTTAGTGGACTAAGGCTCCGAAAACTGTTGACTTCAAAGTCAGCAGCTCGGCGGTTCGAATCCCGGGTGCCACGCAGTGGAGCGAGCTCCCACTGTTCACTCCAGCTCCTGCCAACCTAGCAGTTCGAAAGCATGTAAAATGCAAGTAGATAAATAGGTACCGCCGTAAAAGGCGGGAAGGTAAAAAATAGTGTTTCCTTGCAGCCATGCCGGCCACATGGCCATGGACTTGCACAGCACTGGCTCTTCCGGCTTGAATACGGAGATGAGCACCGCCCCTAGAGTAGGACACGACTAGCATGCATGTGTGGGGGAAACCTTTACCTTTTTACAGCTCTGAGGCAGAGGGTTTTTACCCTAGAATTATTAGCAACTTTTTTTTTGCTATTTTTCTAGCAACCTAAAGGTATCATCTGTTCTCCTTTTGTCTTTGTTTTTTGTGATGGTTGTACGGCTCCCCAACTTGTTTTGCTTCGGCCTGTCCTCTGGTTGATGCCCGCTTGACCTCCTCAGTAAGTCCAGGCCTCTAAAAAGGCAGTTACTTCATGTCCTCCTTTGTTCCACAACTAGTTTTGTACCATTTTGTACCATGACAGCGTTGGCCGCGACCACGTGGTTTTGTCCCTGTTTCAGTGTTCCCATGATTGAAAAAATTCTTTTTTGATATTTTGCTTCCGAAAAGTCAAAATAAAAAAAACCCCAGGACACAGTTTACTGAGAGAAATGAATGTTTTGTTGCGTGACGGTCTTGTCTCGGAATAGAAAAGCGAGAACAAAGAGTGACAAGGGAAAACCCGACCCCAGCACCAGGTACAGGACTGTCACGCTTAGCACCCGTTCCGGGGGGGGGGGATGGTTGAGACAAATTTCAGTAGTTGCGTGAACGACATGAAGTAAGATTTTTTTTACCACTCCTAAGTTCAACACTAACAGAGACAAAATGTACGTGAAGTAACCGCCAAAGAGAGCCTGTAAAAGAGGGCCTTCCTCACAGGAAAGGATGGTTGCGTTGTCTCCAAAGCAGCTTTCTCTGGGGCCTCTTTGGCCACACCTGTTCTTGTGGAATAAAGCAAGGAAACAGGAAAACTCCCCAACCCCCCCCCCAACCCCCCAACCCTCCATTTCAGGTCGAGGGACTCTTAAAGGAAGGTGGAACTGATTCATGGAGTTATAAAGCTACAGTGGTACGTCAACTTACGAATTTAATCCATTCCGAATGCATGCTCTTAAGTCGAATTACTCTTAAGTCGGGGTTCCTATCTAAAAAATTGGAAAAAAGTTAAAAAATAAAAAAAGAAAATAAAATATTTGTAAGTCGAGCAGACCATATCTAAAATTTGTAAGGCAGCAGTTAAAACACCAACAGTTTTCCATTCTTAAGTCAAATTGCTCTTAAGTCGAGCTGCTCTTAAGTCGGGGAACTGCTGTATTTATTGTTTGTTTCATTTTTACATCAACCCCTCTGGCCAAGGTGCTTGAGCAAAAGTTGGAAAAGGACTCACACGCTGGGTCACTGAACCTCCGGCTTCCTCTTAGGAAGACCGTGTCCCATCATCACGGGTTCTGCTCCTGTCAGCAATGTGCCAAAATGCAGAGAAAGGCATGGGCTTCCCCAGGGGGTCCTGGGGGCAGCTATGCCCCCAGCCCCCCCCCCCCCGATGCTCCCCCTTTAAAGAGCCAGGTGGCCGTGAGGTGCAGCAACTAACGAGTTCCTCAAGCGATGCCCTTCATTTTTAAAACAAGGCTCCCGCCACCCAAATAAGAGCCAGGGGTCATGTCTCATTTTGAGGGGAGGGGAAGGAGGAGGAGGAGGAGAGAAAAGGGTATTTAATGTCTGTGACATGTTAGTACTTGCTTGTCTAATTAAATGAGTAATTAGTTAAAGCACCACTATTACCCAATTAAAATCTCAATTACTTGGCGGCCCTGAAATTGACCTTTGGCTGTTTGGAGTTGTGTTCCTCATCCTGAAATCTTGAAAATGCGAGAGTGTGGCACACGGCAGAGGTTGCTTTCCGCCCCTCAGCTGGGCCCGGCTGCCACTCCAGGCACCTGTGGGTGACTTCCAAGCAGCCAAACCCTCGGCCTGGGCCTTTTCACCCTCTAGTAAAACCACAGTAATGAACGGGGGCTCCTGGAGAAGAGACCTGCCCGCCTGGAGGTTGCCCCCCCCCAGTTCCCTCCTCCCCCAAAGAGCAGGAGAAGAAGCGTGTTCGTCTGAAGGGTAGGAAGAAGCTAAGAGGGAGGCGGGAGAGAGCAGGGCGGGGGCAAGGAGGACTGTCTCTTTGCACGACCCGCAGCCCTTCGGCCTTCCTCTGCACTTTTGAATAGTTAGGTACAAGTCAATGTGGACCAGTTTCAAACTGGCTCAAAGTGAAGCAGCTGCCGTTCCTATGACAAATAATTTTGGGCTGAATCAATTCAGATGGTATTCCTAACTTCAATCCAAAGATGACATGATGGATCGTGTGGTTGTGGTTGTGGTTGTGACTTCTGATTTATGGCATCCCTGTGAATCACGGATTTCATTCCTGAGGTTGCTCAGGTCTGGTGGACACAAGCCCCAAGTGAAGTGGTCTTCATCTTTTTAGTTCAATATTTCCCCTCAGGATAGGTCAGCACGCGTTAGATACCTGGCTGCAGAGACAGGTGTTGCGAGATTGGTTCCCCAATGGACCCCCCTCTCTCTCTTGAGAGAGAGAGAAAAGGCATCCTGGGTGGCGCTGGGCAAAAAGCTGCCGAGTCCCAGGGAACCCCCAGAAGAAGGGAAGGGCAAACCACGCCTGATTCTTCCCTACCAGGAAGCCCACCAGCTGGAGGGAGGCGAAGTAGCTGCACCTGCTTCCTTTGGGTGAAAATTGACCAAAGCTCTCACCAATCTTCATAACTGGGGAGGAAGAATTTGGGGGGGGGGAAGAAAGGTGGGAGCGTTTCTTCTGCCTTCCCTCCTCCTGACAAAGGAGGCCCAAAGGATGTCTCCCCCCCCCTTTGCCTCCACCCAACTCCCTGCTCCTTTGGGGGGCGTGTGCCAAGAACTGCACCAACACCATCAGCAGTAAGACCCCAATTCTCTCTCTCTCTCTCTCTCTCTGTGTGTGTGTGTGTGTGGGCCATTGCTGCCCCAGCTGGGGTCCCCCTCAGGAGGCAAAAGATGGGGGGGGGATCCTTTCCAGGCGCCATGTGGCTGGGACATTCGAAAAGAGTGATCTCTGTGTGTCATTTTGCACTAAGTGCCCAAATCCGTCTTCTCTTATATCAATAATTTGTTATCCCATTTCCTAAAGGACATGCTGAGAAATGCTAAAGAATTTCTAGTCGTTCAAAGCCTGTCATCCCAGCAGGACGGGGGATTCCTTTGGTTCTGCAACATCAACATATTACATCAAAGCACTGACATGCATTTCAGGGGGGTGGGAGGCGGGGGCTCTTGGTTTAATCCTCCCCCCCCCCCTCCCGCAAGGGCCTTGTGTCACTCTCTTCTCTTCTGGCCAAGAGGAGCAGCCCGCTCTGCTTGGAAGGGATGTCCGGAGAGCCTGGAGCCCAGCAGCTCCTGAGTTCGATGACCAGGGAGCCACGCAGGAGGGACGGCCGTCCTTTCTCCTGGCACCCAATGGGACACCCCCGGCCTTGCCCAGCCACCCTCTTCCCTCCAGTTCCCACCTCCCTCTTGGCATGAAGCCACCGGGATTTTGCAGGCGTCCCCCCTGCCACCAGCCAAGTGCTCCTTCCACTGCTGGAGGCTCCTCCTAGGTACCTCCTGGCCTGGGTCCCCCTCTTGCTCAGGGCGGGAGCAGCGGCTGCACTGCAGTCTTGGAGGGACCCAAACTCTGTTCCTAATCCAGAGAGACGAGGGTCTCTCTGCCTTCCTTCCAAGGTTGGGAGGACTGAATAGCAACCTTGCTGGGGCTTTAAGGTGTTGCCTCTGGGATCACTCTCTCTCTCTCTCTCTCTCTCTCTCTCTCTCTCTCTCTCTCTCTGTGCATGAGAGTGAGCGAGTGAGCGAGCGAGCGAGAGCGCTTTCACAGGTCCACTGGGATATTCCTGGTGCTGACCCTTACTCCTGGCAGGAAGAAGGGACCCCTGGCCCCCAGTTCCCGCTTAGCCCATGGAGGGCCGAGCCCTGAGAGGATCAGGGTGCTCCGGGGGTGGTGTGGCCCTCCCCAGGCGTCCTCTGTTGCAAACGGATCCTCCACCCCTTGAGCAAGTGGGTGCTTTTTCGGGGAGCTCCAGGAGCCCCCAAAGGCCAAGCGTCGCCCCGTGGCTGTTGATTGGGCTGAGGTAAGGCTGGCCCTGGACGGAGGGTGAGGCTGAAGGCCTGAGACCCTAAGAAGGCTGCAGCTCCTCAGGGGACTGCCCCCCTCCCCGCTCTGGGGAGCCCCAGGAGGGATCCTGAGCCCCACCCATGGAGACGGATGCACATGTCCCCCCCCCCCGGGCTTGGCTTTGCACGGGCCATCCGCCACCGCTCTTTCACCAAAGCCACTGCTGGCTCAGCATATCCGGCTGAGGATGGATTGGGATGGGAAGGCCTTTCCTCCCAGCCCCCAGCCCCACCTGCCACCCCCGCCTTCAACATCCCTGCATGGCTTTTGCTCTTCATAAAGAAATCAATGTGCTGTGGCCTGTGAGGAGGCTGACCCACAACAGGAGGCCCATCTGGCTGTGCTGGAGGGATGGTTGGGGCTGCTGGGGGCTGGGCCTTCAGAGGGGGGGGGAGAGCTTATCCATCCCTCCGTCCTGTCCATCCCCCCCTCTCTCTGTGGGTTAATATGGTCATGCTTGCTTGAGGGTCTCTTTCCTGCTTCCCCTCCCCCTGCCCTGTCCCTGGCAAACTGCCCCCCCTGCCCCACCCCTCCCCGCCCTTTGCCTGGCATGTAGTGATGGGGGAGATGTGCCCACGTCCCTCGGACTTAATCTCCCTGGGTACTGGTTTTCGGAGAGCCAATTGCTGGATGGAGCTGCTGCTAGCCTCCCAGTTGGGACACCCAGTCGGCCACGGCAGGGACAGAACCGTGGACTGCTTCCTGGCACTGAGCCTTGTGTTGCTTTCTTTGGTTAAATGCCTGTCCTGCATGTCCTTCTGAACGGGCAGGCAATGGGAGTGCTGCACCCCTCAACCTCCCTCCCTGTGGCCCCTCCTGCCCTTGTCCACTACAGCACTCCTGCCCTTGTCCACTGCTGTTCTTCTGGGCCCCAGGGTAGGCATGGGGGTGGGTGAACGGGAAGGGGGCCACAGGGCTCCAGGACTGAGCCACAAGTGCAGTGGAACAAGATCCTCCCCCCTCCACAGCCATGTTGCGGGGGGGGGGGGAGGCTCAGCTGCCTTGGAAAAGGAGGAGCCTGGGGGATTTTGAGGGTGCCCACCTGTGGATTCCTCCCTGGTCCTGGAGGCCTGGGTTCCAGCCGTGGCCAGGGGGCTGCCTCTGCCCACCAGCTACGCCCGTTCCTGGAGGGGTCCAGTTTGGCCACAGCAGCCCAGGCCTTCGTTAGCTTCCCAGATGAGTTCCTGCAGGGTACTCAGCGTGGGGATCTGCCTTTCCAGACTGTTCAGAAACTTCCGCTGGTTCAAAACACAGCCGCCCGCCAGACTCCTGGCTGGAGCCAGTTCTGAAGAGCCTCCAACGGCAGCCTCTGCTACAACAACTGCAGTCTACCAGTTTGTTTCTGGGCTTCATTCGCAATGCTGATCATCATCATGACGACTACAGCCCTCTGTAGGGCTTGGGTCCAGGCAACCTGAAGGACCTTCTTGGTGCTGAAGCTCACCAGGCCAAGCCTTCTCCTTGGTCCCATGGCCGGCCCAGGCACGGTGGATGGCGAGACCAGAGAAGGCCTTCCCCGTGGCTCCTCCCAGGCGGTGGAAGGCCCTCCCCGAGAGCTCTGTGGTTGAGGTCTCTGGGCTGTGGAGCCAGAGGGTTGGGCATTTGATCGCCCACTGGGCAATCTCCAGAGGGAAGGGCCCGCCTGGATGGCCTTGGGCAAACGCTGCACAGGAGTGCACCCAGCAGCAGAAGGGAAAGGGGTGGGGGAGCCCCTTTGGAGGACTCTCTGCCTGAAATGGCTTGCCACAAGTCAGAACTGAGTTGGTGGCACAAGAAGAATGTTTGCTGATGGGATCTCTGGAGAGGAAAGGACTGCCATGGGAAATGCAGGCAGCTGCTTCTGGTTATTGGAGTCTGGGGGGTGGGTGGGTGAGGGGCTGTCGGTGCTCTGGTGGATGGATGCCTGAGACCTGGCTCCAGGTGCAACAGCAGGAACCTTCCCAATGCAATCTGCATGTGTGTGTGTGTGTGTGTGTGTGTGTGTGTGTGTGTGTGTGTGTGTGTGTGTGTGTGAGAGAGAGAGAGAGAGAGAGAGAGAGAGAGAGACAGAGAGAGCACGCCTCCTTGTGAGCAGGGGGCAACCACCCTCCCCCCTTGCCTCCCTGTCACACCGGCCGGGCGCACAGAAGAAGCCGCCTGGATTTATCGGCCATTCAGCGCTTGCTTTTATAGAGGTTGTTCCAAGTGCTGTGCACAATAAAGAACAGGCGTTGGGCTGTCTGGCTGGCCGGGCTCCTTTTTTCATGGTCTAAAAGGCTGCTTCATAGTCCAGTAAACGTTGTTGATGTTCCTCCAACTGCTTTAGAAAAACACTCCAGAGGGAGGGGTGTGCCGGCGCTGACAGGGGGACAGGGGAGCTCTCTGAATGGGAATAATAGTCCCACAGAGCCCACAGCAGCCGCGTGGTTGTTCTTGGCCAAGGGCTCCGTTCCGTGACGGGGGAGGCTGTGCCAGAGAAGGCACTCTCGGGCCTGCCTCTGCCTGGCTTGCCCACAGCCTTGACCCGCCCCTGGGAGCCTGGCTGGGCACGGATGGGGCCTCCCTGCTTTTCCTCCTCGGAGGCCTATCTCCACACACACGGCTGCTGGTGGCCCTTGGAGCGAGCGAGCGAGCGAGCAAGGAGGTCTCCCCGTTGGGACAGTTGTCACCACCTCCTGCTTGAGGGCAGCATCTCCCCCCTCCCCGGTGCCCACAGGGAAGGCAGAAGGGTGCACCAGTGGCACAGGGAGTGCCCAGAAGAGGTCCACCTCCAGGAGGGAGGAACGGGGGGGACACACACGTGCACGTCCTTGCACCAGGAACCAAAGGCCGCCTAAAAGCAGCGGCCGCCCTCCCTCCCTCTTGCCTCCCTGGAGGCTGTTCCCGCGTCTCCCCCCCCCGACCCTCTCTCCCCTCCGACCCTCTGCCCACCTTCGGCCTGAGAGGTGCCTCTAAGCGAGCACTCTTTTCCCGAGCGCCCTATGTGCCAACGGAAGGGGCTGCATGGCTGGGGGGGGGGCTGGGGGGGCAGGCATGCACTTGAATACGGGCAGCTGCCCAACCGCAAGCAGAGATTTATCTCCCGGCCTCTCCTTGTGGCCGGCCTCTTAACTCAGAGCTAAAGAAATACCTTGTCACTGATATTTATTGGCCAAGCTTTTGACGCCAAATTTGTTCTTGGGCTGCAAGGCACCATCGCTCATGTGGCAGAGGCTGGCAGCACACCTGGAGAAGAGGAGTCCCTCCCCTCCACCCCCCCCCGTGACACGGTTCCTCCTTCTGCCGCCCTTTGATGTTTGATTTGTTTTTTTGCCACAAAACAACAACAAAGGAGAGAAAAAGTCCCTCCAGAAAGAATAACAACAATAACAGCATTTACCCTTTAGAGAAACAGAGAAGCCCCATGGAGTCAACTCCCTCCACCGTCCCATCCCTTAAGCATCCTACCACAAAAAGGTAGGGCCCTGGCTCAGCAGGAATGGGCGGCCTTGGATGGGCCAGACTGAAAAGTGGAGACCAGGCGTTCACACCCGTGGGCATGGTCTCCCTGTGCTGTGACCGAACCCCCTTCGGTGCAGGAGGCTTTCGCCCGCACACCCCACCATGGTACTCCGGCATCATCCCACCTCATCAGTTTTGTTTTTTCAAGATTGGTGCATGCGGCACCACTTGAGCATTATAGAATCATAGAATCCTAGAGTTGGAAGAGACCTCGAGGGCCAACCAGTCCAACCCCCATGCCATGCAGGAACCCCCATCACAGGACTCCCGACAGGTGGCCACCCAGCTTCTGCTTAAAAACCTCTAAAGAAGGAGACTCCACCACCCTCCTTTGTGGAAACAGATTATTCTACTGCCGATAGTTCTAACAGGAAGGAAGGAAGGAAGGAAGGAAGGAAGGAAGGAAGGAAGGAAGGAAGGAGCTGATGATAGATATGAAGGAAAGAGTGCTGATAGGATGCAAGGAAGAAGTATATGATGGATAGAAGGAAGGAAGGAAGGAAGGAAGGAAGGAGGAAGGAAGGAAGGAAGGAAGGAAGGAAGGAAGAAGTTTATGATAAATGGAAGAAAGGAATCATAGAATCTTAGAGTTGGAAGAGACCTCGAGGACCACCCAGCCCAACCCCGTGCCATGCAGGAACCCCCATCAAAGTACCCACGACAAATGGCCATCCAGCCTCTCCTTAAAAACCTCCAAAGAAGGAGACTCCACCACCCTCCTTTGTGGCCGGACAGCTCTAACCATCAGGAAGTTCTTCCTAATGTTCAAATGGAATCTCTTTTCCTGTAGTTTGACACCATTTCCCTGAGTCCGCGTCTCTGAAGCCATGGAATACAAGCCAGGAAGGAGCAAGGCAGTGCTTGATCTTCTTCAGGAAGGAGGAGGAGGAGGAGGAGGAGGAAGCTGCTGGGTGAGGTTGCAGCCCGTTGGGGAGCAAGGTGTCAGCCCTAGGAGGCAGAGCCACCTCCCAGGTCAGTTTTTCATCAAAGGCGTCGGCCACAGTGGCCACTTTCCACCTGAGCCTGGTGGCTGCCTTTTTCCCTGGGAGATGGTGGGTGGCTGAGGGTGGGTGAGGTTCCTGGGAGGGCTGGGCTCTCCAAGTGGAGGGGAGGACCCAGCCACAGGGATGATGCCTCCCCCATCCCCTGCACAACAGGGTCCACCATGGCCTCATTCCCTGTACGGATCTGCTCAGGCCTGTTGGCTCAAATGGAGCCTTTTCTCCTGGACCTGGCCTCAGACAGGAAACCATCTCCCACCAAAGAACCCACAGTTGTCCAGGAAGCCAACCTGCACCATATCACACCAGTATGGCTGTGTGGCACGTAGCCCTTTGGACTGGGGCTTGAGAAAATGGGACCGAAACCTCTACTTTGAGCTCCTCAGCTGCTCTGCTTGGCCTACCTGGCAGGGATTCTGTGAAGACCAAGTAGAAAGGAGGGCTTCTGCATCTACCACCTTGGGTTCCCTGGAAGAAATGTGGGGTTGAAAAGCAATGAAAGGATAAATAGATAAATCCACATAATGAAAACCAAGGAAATACCCAGCTAAGCAGAATCTCGGGGCCTCCTTAGATAGCGTGCCAGCCCTGTAACTAGAAGCAGTGCTCCCTCAAATGGTGAAAAATATCTGACTGTAAGGGCTCATTAAAAGCCCTTGTTAGGTGGAATGTAAACAGAGCTTGTGGAACAAGACCTGTTTAGGAAGGCGGGCAGCAGTGACCTTATGGCCATGGATCTGTTGGTGCAGAAGTAACCCCTGCCAGGCAGGCAGGCAGGCAGGCAGGCAGGCAGGCAGGCAGGCAAGAAGCCTGGTGATTGCCCACATGGTGCTGTGGCCAGCGGGGCTGCCATTTCAACAGCCTTTCGCCTTCCCTGCCTGGAGTGGACTAGCAAGGAGGTGCCGCCCTGGTGCCCCTTCTCTGTCCTGCGTCTCTCTTCCGTGGCCGTTGCAATTCAGCAGAAGTGCCGGCTGAGGAGGTGCCATTGTTAGTGATGAACTGAGTGTGTGAAGTGCAGATAACGGGCACGAGCGTATAATGGCCCTTGCGGTGAGGAGTGGCTTCCTCTCTGTGAGAGCTCTGGGAGTGCATCCAGGTTCATTAGGATCTGTGCTACTACAACAAGTATCAAATGGATTCATAATGGCGGACCCCTTTCCATAAAACGCTCTCCCTGATTAGGAAATGGGGAATTTCCATTAAGTGAGGAAAACAAGGACAAGCACCTGCCAAGATGCTCTCCTCGGAGCCGTGGAGAGAGGCCTTCCTGTGTTCCTGGGTCTTGGGGGGGGGAGGGACTCTTGGGGCCTGGATGCCCCCCCCCACACCTTTACTGGGCCCTTAAAAAGGGGATGGGCAGAAACGGAAGCCAGCAGTATGTGTGAGTGTCCGTTTGTGTCCGTGTCTCTCTCTCTGTGTGTGTGATCTTCTGGCGTTTAGGCATGACCCTCCTCCCCTGAGCAGCCCCTGCAACAGCAGCACCTGGGACAGCGACTTTGAAAAGAGGAGCCTGTTGGCCCCAGCCGTGTCTGCAGAGGTGGGGAGGGGGCCAAGGGGAAACCCCTCTTGCTGCCCTCGCCAGGCGACCCCTCCTGCCCTCACCTTCCTGTGAAGGACTGGCCACTTCCTGGGCCCTTGGTGGCCACCCAGCAGCACGGCCCCTTCTGAGCAGAAACAGAAACATAGCTAACATTCTGTGTCCGAAAAAGTTCATGTTGGGGTGGAGGTACGCCTTGGGTGCTCATCCTGATTCTCATCAGAGGATGAACCGGGAGCAGAGAATTTAAACACATTTTAAAAAACAAAAACCCAGCCAGCCTTTTCTGGAAGGTTTCCTGATCCTCCTTGGGGAAAAACCAACAGATGATTTCGAGGGGGGTCCTGGAAGGATGGAAGGACCACTTGAGGAAGTCAGCTGGCCATCCAGGATGGCCAGATGAGGTCTTGTCTCAGCATCCCTTCAGGCCACAGGGGACGCTGGTGACTTCTTAGAATATGGCCGTGCCAGACCTCTGCCTTAAGCTGCCATCATTGTGTGCCATCAAGTTGGCCCTGACCCACAGAGATCCTCTGAAGGGGTCCTCTCCACAGAAGTGCTGTTGTGAACCCAATGTTGCAACACAAGGAAAAGGCTTATAAAGTACACACCAATGCAAATGAAAGGGGGGGTGAGCTGGTGTGGCAGTGGCAAACGGGAGGGCTGTGGCAATCCCCATTCCTACAAGCACCTACTGTCTGCCCCACTGCTCAGAGGTCCCAGCGCTGGACGAGGCGGCTGTGGAATGGGCCTTACCAGCTTCTTGCTGTCTCTCTCTCTCTCCCCCCCCCCCTCCACATGCTGCTTCTAAGGCCGGAGAGCCTGGGGCCTCCTCCACCTCCTTCTCCCCTTTGCGGTGGGTGTACAAAATTTTCCCTTGTTTTTAAATCCGAAACTTGACAGGTATGGACCCTGGCCAGACAGAGCAGCCTCCATTTCTGAAAAAACCCAAACCCAAACCCTAACCCTAAAACATCTCTCCCAACCCCCAACCCCGGGCTCAGAGAGTTTTCCCTTGCTTCGTTCAGGATGTTAGACAGGAAGGAGGAAACTTTGAGGTCCATCTGGGGAGCTTCATGTTAAGTCAGCTGGTAAGTGGGTTCATTTTTTCAGGGGAAGAGGCATCTCAGAAGTGGGGGCAGCTCATCAGGACTGCATCACAAATCCACAAGAATTTGGATCTTTGGTGGTGTTTTGGTCACTCCCAATCATTTCAATTGTGCTTCAAAGACAAATGGTGACCATTTTTGTAAAGGATGAGCCCCTGTAAATGAGGCATGTAATTACTCTACTCTTCTTCTTTTAAGCAAGCAGATGGCCGTTATGTTACAACACTTAATTAACATAGAGTGAAATTAATAGAAATGGGGCCAATAGAACAAGAATGGTCAAGGTATATACAAATTATTCAGTGGAACTGCCTGGAAGAGTGTAGTAGCTATTTTCAGAATGCATTACCTTGCTAAGTGTCTCTCTCTCTCTCTCTCTCTCTCTCTCTCACACACACACACACACACACACACACACACACACACACACACACACACACACACACACACAGAGAGAGAGAGAGAGAGAGAGAGAGAGAGAGAGAGAGAGAGAGAGAGAGAGAGAGAGAGAGAGAGAGAGAGAAAGGCAGTTTTCCTCCCCTATACTTAAATCAGAAATCCAATTTTGAACATTTCAGGGAAGACTAGATTGCATTTTCCAATGTTTCAAAATTAGATTTTTTTTTAGCCCCTTCTCAGGCACTTCTGAAGGCACTTGGTGGAAACAGGGAAATAGGAAGCCCACCTCCAGCCACCTTTCTATGACCCCCTTGCAGGAGCCAGCCCGAAAGGTCCACCCAATATTTATTATTTAGTCCATTCCATGCCTAGCCTAGCGTCCTGTCCAAACCAAAGGCCTCACGTGCTTGGGTTCACTTTGCCCACCCATGTATGCGCCAGTTTCACCACCTCAGCCCGTGGAGCCAGCGGCCCCTCTCCCTCTCAGGAGCAAACCCCAAGGGGTCTCTTGGGACGGAGCCCCATGCACAGAGAAGGCCGTGCCTTTGGAAGGCGGAGGGACAGAAATGACATGCCACCATGGCCTGAAACCTGCACGAAGGCTCCAGGAGTAGGTGGGACTTCAATGTATTGGGATTCAGATCACCAAAGGCGCCAAAGGTCACCGGCCACCCTTGGGGTTGGAGTCAGAAAGGCACCAGCCACCGAAGCCCCTGGCAGGGCGCGTCGGGGGGGGGAGCACGATGCGCTGCCTCCCACCTGGCTCCAGTGAGGACCCTTGTGCACCCAGTCTTCATGCAAAGGCAGCCCCATGCAGTGGCTACAACACAGTGGCAGGGGTCCCAGAGGAAAGTAACTTCAGACAGGGCTGTTCATGCCCTGCAGACGTTCCAAGAAGCCTACTGCTTCCTGTGCTGTCATGGAGCTCATCAAACACACACACACCCCACACACAAAATGGGTCCTTTGGGGATGCACAAACTGGTCTCACAGTGTCATCGGAGCCCACATCGGCCACCTCCATGTGCCCTTGCCACTCCGTCACCCATGGCCAGTGGGGTCCATAAGGCTCTTTCCCCCGTTGGTTGCTTCCGGGGGGGGGGGCAAAGGCAGCCCTGCCGACGGGCCTCCGTTTGCTCCAGTAAGCACAGGTGGACAACTCTTGCGTTCCCTCAGGAGCTGGAGGAGGCTCGGGCGTCCCCGGAGACATGATCGGCCAGCCTCCTTCCAGGGCCTGCCTTCATGTTTTGCACTCAGGGCCCTTTGGACTTGAATTGCCCCAGCCCTGCATCCTAACAGGGTGCTGCTTTGTTGTGTAACCACTTATAACTTTGTGTTTATAACTCCCCTTGTGTGGTTGCATTAACGCTAAGTGTTCAATGTTAATTTCCATCCCTCATAACTTTTAGATGGTCTACCGTACATAATTGCATAGAATTCATGCTCTTTTCTTTATCTGCTTTAATGTTGCCTTTTAATGGTGTGAGACGCCCCTCAATTCCCTGTTCTCAATACTTGAATGTGTCTTAATTGTACTGGACTGTATATTGTCCATCATTACTGTAAGCTACCTTGTGTCCTTTCCAAGGAGAAAGGCAGGGGAAAATACTTAAAAATAAATGAAATAATAAAAAAAATGTCCTTTCCACCACCTTGCCCCTTATGCCGGAGATGGTCTTCCATCAGAGAGGCAGATGCTAGTTTTGAAGGACAGACAGATAGGCGGATATAGCGGGAGGGACGTTGCTGGCGGGAGAGGCACTTCACCCCCCCCCTTTCCGGGCCAAATGCTGAGGGTGGTGGTGGTGGGGGGAAGGGGCAGGGAGCTCACCGTGCCACCGCTTCAGCTGAAGGACTTCTTGCCACTCATGACACACAGCGCTGTTTCAGGCAAGAAAATTCCTTGATTCAATAAAAGGATAAAAGAAACCAAAGAGGTTTTTCCCCCCATTAGACGAGTCAATAAAGTCTCATCAGTGTATAATTGCACTTTATATTTTCTTCTCTTAATCTCCACTCTTCTTATATTTAAATAATTCTAATTGTCACAGAAAAAGCTCCTCACACTAAATGAAACAATAAGGGAGACAGGAGGCAGCTGAGCTGAGAAGGTGTGTGCCTACCATTTGCAATCCCTGTTTGGACATGGGGTAGAGTACTTCAGCACCAAGGAGGGGTGGGGTGGGGGTGGGGGGAAACCCCCTCTGGTCTAAAGCTTTACAGCCCTCAAATCACAGGGGTCTCCAGGCACTCTTGTTCTGTCTTGGCTTCTGCCCCAGGAAACCCATCAAAGCAACACCCACACCCACACCCCACCTTGGAGCCTTTTCACTCCTTGCAGAGAGCATCCCTACGTGCATGGAAGAGCTGGCAGGAAACCCAGGCTTGGACCAACGCTTTGCAGCAGTTCATGTATGGGGTTCTAGGACAGCATCTCTCTCTCTCTCTCTCTCTCTCTCTCTCTCTCTCTCTCTCTCTCTCTCTCTCTGTGTGTGTGTGTGTGTGCATGCAAAGGGCCAAGCCAGGCCCCTCTGCTTACCTGCGGTAGACACTCCAGAACAGAAGTTACCAATGAGCCTAACGAGGGGAGGGGGGCTGTCTTTCCTTCTTTTTTAGCCTTCGAGATTTCTTTGCTTTGGTTTATGCTTAATGTCATCCTTTGAAAGTGTGTATGTGTGTGTGGGGCGGCGCACACTAAGGTAACCAGGGGTCCTCCTTAGCTCAACTGGAGGCCCAAAGGTGTATCGCAGTGCAAGTGTACTGTAGTCAAAAGCACCATGCTGAATTCTGCCTAGGTGGCTACAAAAATATGGCCACGAAAGCCAGGGCAGGGGCTGGTAGAGCTGGGGTCTTCCTGGACTTTTGCCCAAGTGGTGGGCTCCCTGCCTGCCCTCTGCAGGCAGGGGCTTTGGACCCAACCTGACCTGGGCACGGGAGGGTGCCCAGCGGCAGGAGGCGGGGGTGGGGCAGGGGTGGGGAGGGTGGCCAGCAAGCCCAGCTGGCCCACCCCTGCAGGAGGGAGGGAATGAAGGGCTCCTCCTGGGACGGATGTCTGAGACAGGGCCACAAGGAGGGATGAGGCCAAGGGCACCACCAAGGGCCAGCCCCATAGCCATCCCTCCAGGTAGAGGGGAAAGAAATCAGGGGAGAGCAATGAGAGAGAGAGAGAGAGAGAGAGAGAGAGAGAGGAGAGGCTGGGGCTGGGGCTTATGTGGAAGAGGCAAACTGCAAATCAAGCAAGTGTTTCTGGCTAAGGCGGCGGCGGCAGCAGCAGCAGGAGGAGGAGGAGGACGGTCCCCCTGGGAGACCAGGGAACACAGATTGCCCATCAGCCCAGTGACCGTGATGGAGCAGGACTGGATTCCAGCAAGCAGGAAACCCACCGAGGAGGTGCAGGGATTACGGCACAGGGGCTGGGAGGCCTGGAAGGATCGGTGGCCCCCTTCACCTCCCCAGTCAGAGCCTGCAGATGGTGGGCACCTTGTGTGTGGGTGTGGGTGCGCGTGAACTCTTTGCCCACTGGACCCGGAGGCAGGCGGGGCAGCACCATCCGCTATGGGCAGAAAGAAAGGGAATCAGGGTTGCAGCAGACAGAGTGGTGGCCAAAGCCAAGACCGGGGGGGGGGGAAGGGCAGAGAGAAAGAGAGAGAGAGAGGGATGGGTCAATGGCTGCTATGGGTTATGCTGGTTGCAGGATGAGGACATGGGAGCAGGCAGGCACCACACTGACCCCCGGTTGCCCCGTTTTCCGAGTCCACCCCACGGAGATGGAGCTCCAGGTGGATCCCAACTGGATGACATGCTCACAGGTCACAAATGAAAACATTTCTTTGCTTTCTTTTAAAAGGCTCTACTAAAGCTATATTTAAAACAGAAAGAATCTAAAATGCATGTGTTATACTGAAGAGGCTCCAGATACTTGCATAGAGCGTCTACCCAGAATCACAGTGTGGCTTTCGAACCAACAGGTCCACTACTGATATGGTATTTTCCCTCAGGCAGTTGCAGGAAAAATGCAGGGAACAAGGACAGCCACTTTTTGTAGCCTTCATAGATCTTACAAAAGCATTTGACATGGTTAGTAGGGACGGACTCTTTAAAATACTCCTCCGGGTTGGATGCCCACCCAAGCTCCTTAACATCATTAGGTCTTTTCATGAGGATATGAAGGGCAATGTAGTTTTCGATGGCCTGGTGTCAGATCCCTTCAACATCCGAAGTGGAGTGAAGCAGGGCTGTGTCCTTGCGCCAACCTTGTTTGGGATCTTCTTTGCTACCATGCTGAAGTATGCTTTTGGAACTTCAACAGAGGGTATCTATCTCCGGACCAGATCAGATGGAAAACTCTTCAACCACTCTAGATTGAGAGCAAAGTCTAAGGTACAGGTGAAGTGTTTGCGGGATCTCCTCTTCGCTGATGATGCTGCCATTACTGCTCACTCTGCCGAAGATCTCCAACAACTCATGGATCATTTTAGTAAAGCTTGCAAAGATTTTGTGCTAGAAATCAGCCTGAAAAAACCCACAAATAATGGGCCAGAATGTGGACTCTCCTCCTCGCATTACAATTTCTGAAAAAGAACTGGAAGTTGTCCATGACTTTGTGTATCTTGGCTCAACTATCTCAGATACACTCTCACTAGAGTCTGAGCTGAATAAACGTATAGGTAAAGCAGCTACTATGTTTTCCAGACTAACAAAGAGAGTATGGCTCAATAAGAAGCTGACAGAACATACAAAGATACAGGCCTATAAAGCTTGCGTACTGAGCACACTTTTGTATTGCAGCGAGTCTTGGACCATCCATGCCCGACAGGAAAGAAAGCTTAATACCTTCCATATGCGCTGTCTTAGGCGAATATTCAACATTACCTGGCACGACAAAGTTCCAAATAGCATAGTCCTGAATCGAGCTGGAATCCCTAGCATGTACACTTTATTGAAACAGCAACGCCTACGCTGGCTTGGACACGTTGTGAGAATGGATGACGGCCAGATCCCAAAAGATCTTCTATACGGAGAACTAGTGCAGGGGAAGCACCCCAGAGGGAGACCAGAGCTGCGGTATAAGGATATCTGTAAGAGGGACCCGAAGGCCTTGGGAATGGACTTCAACAGATGGGAAACCCTGACCTCTGATCGCACTGTCTGGAGGCAAGAGATACAGCATGGTCTACATAAATTCGAAGACGGATTTGTCCAACAGGCAGAGGAAAAGAGGCAGGCACGGAAAGAACAAAACTCGAGGACTGGGCAAGAAACAGAATACATCTGCCCCCAGTGCGGTAGAGACTGCCATTCCTGAATTGGTCTATTTAGTCACACTAGTTGTTGTTCTTAGGATCTCTACTCCAGGCATGATACCATAGTCTTTCGAGACTGAAGGATGCCAATGATGATCTTCACAAACTCTCTCTCTCTCTCTCTCTCTCTTTGTGGGTGTGAGTGTCTGAGTGTGTGGGGAGGAGGGGGGAGGGGAGGGGGGTTGGCTACAGCTAATGCTGTGCCTCAGTTGTGGTCTTGGAGAGAGATTGCTGCCCTGAGAGTCTCTGTGCACATAGAAGAAGCATCATATTTGGGTGGGGTGGTGGGCACAGAGGGGAGGGAGAGGTTTTGCTGAAATACTCATCTGCCTAAGCAAAAGGTCCTGGCAGGATCCAGCCATGGTGTCCCAGTGAGAAGATCCTTTCCAGAGGATCTCACCAGATGCCCCAGTGGGAAGTGCACCAGAGGTTATGCCTCCCCCACCTTGTCCCCCCCGTCACCCCAAACACTTTTGCCAAGAGATCCACTGCAAAGTGTCCTGGAGGACGCATGCAGTTGCCAGGACTCATGGCACAAAACCTTTCAAAACAGTATTCTTTTGTCCAAGCTCACACACTCTCTGCACCTCCAAGTTGTTTGGCAGGACCTCTTGGGTGGTATTTCTGATGGTGTGATCCTTCCCTCTGTCATCCCAGACAGACAGAAGGGCTTGTGGTGCAGGTTCTGATGACAGTGGAGAAGGATGGAAGGCTGAGTCCACCTGAGAAGCATGGAAGGCTGAGTTAACCAGAGAAGGACGGAAGGCTGCATCCACCTGAGAAGGATGGAAGGCTGAGTGAACCTGAGAAGAATGGAAGGCTGCGTCAACCTGAGAAGGATGGAAGGCTGTGTCCACCTGAAAAGGATGGAAGGCTGAGACAACCTGAGAAGAATGGAAGGCTGAGTCAACTTGAGAAGGAAGGAAGGCTGAGTCAACCTGAGAAGAATGGAATGCTGCGTCAGCCTGAGAAGGATGGAAGGCTGAGTCCACCTGAGAAGGATGGAAGTCTGAGACAACCTGAGAAGAATGGAAGTCTGTGTCCACCTGAGAAGGATGGAAGGTTGAATCCACCTGAGAAGGATGGAAGGCTGAGTCCACCTGAGAAGGATGGAAAGCTGAGTCCACCTGAGAAGGATGGAAAGCTGCATCCACCTGAGAAGAATGGAAGGCTGAGTTCACCTGAGAAGGATGGAAAGCTGAGTCCACCTGAGAAGGATGGAAAGCTGCATCCACCTGAGAAGAATGGAAGGCTGAGTTCACCTGAAGGATGGAAGGCTGTGTCCCCTGAGAAGGATCGAAGGCTGAGTCAAGCTGAGAAGGATGGAAGGCTGCATCCATCTGAGAAGGATGGAAGGCTGCATCTGTAACGGAACTTTACAGGGGGGTTGCTCCTCTGCCCAGATCCACTTGTCTTCAAACACCTGCAGCTGCTGTTAACGGGTATCTGGAGAAGTTACTCCCCCTCCTAAATGGGCTCTTTAATAATCTCCCAGCCTGCTATATTTACTTACCAAAATAATGCATCAATTATTCACCAAGGCACCTTTAGGTAAAGGATAAGTAAAAGCTTTTATTTAACTGATGAAGTTTCACAGAAATATTCACTTATTGGAAAATTAAAAAAATCATGATTTCCCTTCCTGACATTAAGTAATCTAAAGCACACTACTGAGAGAGAAGCCTCACTAATCCCCCATAAAACTACATAATTACGCATTAGCCCAATAGTCCACATACAGAAACCATTCAGGAAAAACGCTTTCTCTCTGTCTCTCTTTTGTATGATTGAGACGTACAAAATAATGCAGGGCATGAGTCAAGTGGACAGAGGGAAGCTCTTCTCCCTCTCACAAAATACCAGAACTAGGGGACATCCACTCAAATTGAGGGCTGGGAGAGTGAGAACAGATGAAAGAAAATTTTTTTTTCACCCAGCGCGTTGTTAGTCTGTGGATCTCCCTGCCACAGGATGTGGTGATGGCCTCTGGCCTGGATGCCTTCAAAAGGGGACTGGACAGATTCTGGATTTAATTTTAATTAATTTAATTTAATTTATTTTTATCTTTAATTTATTTTTCAATAGTGATACCTTATATTGAGTGCTTATTCCTCTTGACTTCCAAGTATTCTCCATTTTCACCACCTTAAGTAATTTTTCTCTCCTCCTAATATAATAATTTAGGGTTCTTTTTACCTCCTCTACTCCCTGCTGTATTTGCAGTAATCCACGGCCTCCAATTGTTCATGGTAAATATAATCTGCCCACATCACGTTTTGGATGTAGCTCATGGTGCATGTTCATTAGGTTTTTTTGTGTTTTTCGATCCAATTCTTCTAATTCATTTTGGTTTCAATCTATTATTCCAGCTGGGTATCTAATTACTGGAACTGCCCACGTGTTTATGGCTTTGACTGTATTGATTAAAAGATTTTTCTGTCTTTTGATGTATTCTTTTTCTGTCATTTCTTTAACTTTTGTGTGCAGAGTGTTGTCTGCTTCTGGTATTCCAAATTACTTATATTTTTCATCATTTTATAGTGATCTCACCATTTAAAAATTATGTTCCATCTAGCTTTTGGATCTTTATGCATTGTATACAGAGCTGCATATTTGTCAATTCCGTTTGTTTGTTTGTTTGTTTGTTTGTTTTGTTTGTTTGTTGTATACCTGGCATAGCCAATCAAAGTTAATAAAACGTTGACTGGCGTTCTATCACAGGTACCAGAGACCATCTGCAACTGCTTGCAATATTGTGTGAATTTTCTGGACCTGGCTTCCCATGCTCCAGTGATGATGATGATTTTCAGAGCTTTTGTCATGACTGTTTTCATTTCTCCCACTGAGGTTCCTGAGAATAAACTCAGTAAAACCACATAAGAAGCTCTTGCCAGTCGGCCCCCAGCACGCATGCACACACGCACGTATGCGCACGTGCATGTGCGTGCGTACGCCCACCCACTGGTGGAGCCTAAAACTGTAAACCGCCCAGTGACTACTTGAAGTCGCCTGGGGCGGTGTCTACGCAGAACACTATTTGCTTTCCCCTCTCCGTTAGGCAGAGGGAAGGAACCCCCTCTGCAGCAATGCCCTGTTGTGAGACTCAAGGAAGCTTCTCCAAGCCCGAGGGCTGCCTCCCTTGCATTCATGAGCGGCAGCACACAGCTAACGTGGAAGAGAGGGGTTTGCCACGTAGGTTTGACCTTCACGTGGCAAACCGACAAGGCGCCAAAGGCCCACGGATTGGGAAGCAGCCAAGAGAAGTCCTGCTCCCGGCCGAGCGGTTCCAGCTGATGAGCAAACCAAGGGAGATCTGGAAGTGGAGTCTTTCTTGAGAAAAAGAAGTCCAGTTGCCAGGACTCACCTCCCAGATAAACTCACCTGGATGACTGAGAACCTTCACAGACAAGCCAAGGGAGACTCTGCCCGGGTCCCTGTCCCCCTGCTGCGCCCCTTTGATGGGCACATAGGCTGTGGGGTTGGGGTTGGGGTTGGAGTTGGGCAGAGAGGAAGGCCAAGGAAGACGTGGGCGCTTCAGCCCAGGAGGGGGTGGGGGAGGACCCTCAGCGCCCTCTGCGTGGCCAGTGCTCGTCTCTCCCTGCCTTTCGGCTGCATCTCTCAAGGGCAACAGGCAGGCTCTGCCCAATGACCTTCCCAGCATGTCAGCTGCCACATCAGAATACACACACACACACACAGCTCATCTCTCTCTCTCTCTCTCTCTCTCTCTCTCTCTCTCTCTCTCTCTCTCTCTCTCTCTCTCTCACACACACACACACACACACACACACACACACACACACACACACACAAAGATTTTTTTTTAAAAAAGCAGCAACAATTTCCTTGAAGACACTGGATGAAATGTGCCGTTTTACCCCAAGCCACTTGGGTCTTCTGCCTGGCGCCCAGCTGGGGTTTACTGGGGAATTTTTTTTGGGGGGGGGGGGTGTTTTCCAGAAGACAGGCCCCTGGGAGCCAAGGCAAAAGGGCAGCCCAGGCATAGTTACTGCTGGGTACCACTTCTGCCTTCTTCCTGTCACAGCCCCCCCCCCGCCTTCTGCTCCTTGTCCAAAGTGGCTTCCTTAATCCCGTGGCCGTTCCAGTCCGCCCCTCGGCCTGCCAGAGGAGGAGGAGGGCAACATATCCGAGGAGGGGTCCTTTCTTTCTGCCCACCGAGAGAGGTCCTTCCTGGCTTCTGCCTCACCCCCTCCCGATGGGTGGGCTTTGCCTGGGGGTGAGGGCGAAGGCCTCGGAGCTGAAGGAAGCCCCGGCAGGAAGGAACTTGCTTCTGCCTCACAGCAGCTGAACCAGGCCTGGGTTATCCTGAGGCTGTGAGTGGCCGTCGGGCTGGCGGGGGGCTTCCTGCTGGCATTGCCTGAGGAACCAGCCGTTCAAGATCTTCAGGCTGTGCCTGAGGAAGGGATGGGAGGCAGCAGCAGCGGTGGTGGTGGTGGTGGTGGTGCTGGTGAGATGGGGGAGGCGCCTGCCAACACTCCCCCCGCCCTCCCCGGCTCTACATCTCTCTTTGCCCCTCAGGATCTCCGCTTGCCTCCCCTTGAATCAGGCATCCTTTCCATCATGCTGGCTCCTTTCCAAGGAACACCCCTCACACACACACACACACACACACACACACACACACACACACACACACACACACACACACCCTCTTCTGGTTCTCTCCCCTGGCCACCATATGCCTTGCTTGGTGTCGTGTTTATGTTTCTCAGTAAAACTGTCAATGCAACTCCAAAAGCAGAGAAGAGGAATACAAATCCCACACACAGCTAATCTCCACGTTAAAATGTCAAGGATGCTCTTCAGATGAGATGAGAGTGATAAATATTGGTTGGTGGGGGGAGGAAGGATGCAACGCCGCTCAGTTCCTCTTGTTCACACCTGCAGGTTTGTGAGATGGCATTTCCCAGAGAACAGACAGGGGATATTTTTTAAAAAAAGAGACCTCTCTCTTTTCTTGCTCTGATTCCCTGGAACCGGAGTGGGGTGGATTCCTGAAATGTCTGGAATGGTTGGGTGGAAGGCCCGTGCCAGGCCGGCATGCCCTCCCTTGCTGAATCCAGGCCCCTGTGCTCACCCCCCCCCCCAGGCCATGGCCAGCGGGCACCTTTTTCCACAGCCCCTTGGCTCCTCTGCAGAAGAGACCTCCCAGCAATAAGGAAGGCGCTCCTTCTTAACTGAGAGAAATCCTTTACTGGGAAGATTCAGGGCCTGACTGAAGCAGAAGGGTAGTGTTTGCCACCCGCAGCTCCACATCAAAGAGTGAGGGAAGAAGGGAAGGCAGAGGCGATGGACGTCAGGCTAGAGCATGTCCGTGTCTCTCTTCAAGAAAGGAAAAAGGTCAAGCAAGATGGAGTTTGAACCAGCCCTCCCCGCCTCCCCTGCCTCCTCCAGGCACACGGAGGCTCCCTGGTTTCTCTCCTTCCAAACATCCCAACGTGGACTGGGCACAGCCACTCACCCACATTCAATGTGCAGTTGCAAGTCCATACAATGGCTCTTTCCAAAATCAAACCTCTTTTTTCAACGAAGCACACCTTTGGAATGGCCACAGAAATAGGTCAACATTTTAAAAAAATGTGCACTGACATTTGCGCCAACGGCACAGACGAAACCAAATGACTGTTTGCAGAATTGTGCACCGAAACATGCAGACATATATCTGACAGGCCAAAAAGGTTAGTGGTCCAATTCGGATTCAAGGCGGAACAAGGCTTTTCTGGATCAAGAGCTCCACCTAAGCAGGGCACCTGGTCAGAGAGATACACCTGACACATTCCTGAGCACCATGGCACCTTTGAAAGATGGGACAGGCCTACCTCTCTGTGCCATCCCAGGGAAGACACATGCTGGAGGGCCGGGAGGAGGCCAAGCTGGTGCAGGTTCAGCCACGCACTGAGCAGGAAAGGTTTAAAGCAAAAGAGGCCCACCAAGCCGCACACATGGACACGTGCAGATGGTGGAGAAATATGAATGTTTGAGGAAATTCATAGTTGATGGTCCGTGTAGAAGGCAGCCACTTGCAATCTGATATGGGAAACTCGGGTTGGTCCGTGCAGGGATTCCGGTAGGGCTGAGCTCATTGGGTTCCTGTGTTTTTTGTGCTAACGCAGTGAGCAATACATTCCATGCCCTCTGGCTGGGCATCGCCAGCAGAGACATGGCAGTCAAGAGCCACAGACATATTCAGAACCGCTGGCTGCGGGTCCAGCCCTACAGGCTGCATCTCCTGCTGAGGCTGCCTCTGCCACATCCTGGGAAGCTCAGCCTCCTCCGCCTTCCGTCCCTTCAGCCGCCGGCCGGCCTCCATGCTGCTGACGGCACACCCTCATTGTCTTGCAGCTGCCACTGTGATGAAGACCAAGTAGATTAAATGAATTGCCTCAATTAAATTGGCATTTGGTACAGCACTCGGGTTAGCCCATTTGCATCTCACAGAGCGTGGAGTAATATGCTTAGCAATTTAAGGGCGATGGAGTAAACAAGCAGAAAATGGAAGCCGTCTCATTTTGGATATATATTTTTACTGAGCAGCTCTCAAGCCTGGAACTGAAGGCAAGGGAAGGTGGGGGGGAGGGGCAGGGAGGTGAGCTGCCATGGCTGTTCTTTTGCTCCAATCAAGTCACCTCCGACTTATGGAGACCCTATGAGTGAGCGACCTGCAACCTCTCCTGCCCTCCACTGTCCCGCTCGGCCCTTGCAAACTCCAGCCTGTGGCTTCCTTGAGGGAGTCAGTCCATCTTGTGTTGGGTCTTCCCCCTTTCCCACTGCCTTCCACTTTCCCCAGCACGATTGCCTTCACCAGAGAATTCTCCCTTCTCATGAGGGGCCAAAAATAGGACACACTCATCTCCAACATTTTGCCTCCAGAGATAAGAGGCAAGTTCAAGCTCGATTTGCTCTAAGGCCCTGCTGTTCTTCTTTCTCGCTGTCCAGAGTATCCAGAAAGCCCTCCTCCAGCATTGAAATTCACACAAATCGATTCCCTCCCCCCCCATCCTCTTTCTTTCCTGTCCATCTTTCACACCTGAACATGCCGACTGGGGATCCAACAGAGTGGATGTCCTTGGTCTTTCTCTCCATCGGATGATCTCTTCTGATTTCTTCTTAGTCCCAGCCTCCTCCTAGAAGCATAAGTGTTGGAAGAGAGACCTCAAGGGCCATCCAGTCCAACCCCCTGCCATGCAGGAACCCCCATCGATGGCCATCCAGCCTCTGCTTAAAAACCTCCAAAGAAGGAGACTCCACCACCCTCCTTTGGGGCAGCATATTATTCCACTGCCGAACTGCTGTAAGCGTCATGAAATTCTTCCTAATGTTCAAATGGAATCTCTTTTCCTGTAGTTTGAAACCATTGCTGCTGATTGCTTGGCTGCCGTCTCCAATAGAACTGATGGGGTTAAAGCCATGTATACAAGAGATTATGTCTAAAGTTAAAGTTGCGTAATGCGTAGTTCTTCCGTGACTGTGATTTTGGCCTTCTTAATGTAGTCTGACTTTGGCACTTTCTTCTTTCACCAAAAGTCTCTTCAAGACCTTGCTGTTTTCTGCCAATCAGATGGTGTCATCCGCAGATCTCAGACCCTTGCTGTTTCTTCCATTGATTTTCTTTCCTCTTTCATCTACATCTAGTCTGACTGTCTGCCTACAGAGTGAACAAAGAAGGGGATAAAACGCACCCCTATCTGACACCTTTGCCTGTAGGACTCCATTCTATCTCTCATAAGAACATAAGAACGTAAGAACATAAGAAGAGCCATGCTGGATCAGGCCAAAGGCCCATCTAGTTCAGCTTCCTGTATCTCACAGTGGCCCCACCAGATGCCTCTGGGAGCACACAAGCTTAGGTCTCTGTCTCCTGATACCATTCCCCTGCATCTGGCCCTTCACACACCATGGTTTTAAGCCTGGAGATTACACATCTCCATCATGGTTTGTAACCTGTGATGGACTTTTCCTCCAGGAATCTGTCCAATCCCCTTTTGAAGGCATCCAGGCCAGATGCCATCATCACATCCTGTGGCAGGGAGTTCCATAGACTTACAACACGCTGGGTGAAAAAATATTTTCTTTTGTCAGTTCTTACTCTCCCAGCCCTCAATTTGAGTGTATGTCCCCTAGTTCTGGCATTTTGGGAGAGAGAGAAGAGCTTCCCTCTATCCACTTTACTCATACCCTGCATTATTTTGTACGTCTCAATCATATCCCGCCTCAGGCGCCTTTTTTCCAAACTAAAGAGGCCCAAATGTTTTATCCTTTCCTCATAAGGGAGGTGCCCCAGCCCCGTAATCATTCTCTCTCTCTCTCTCTCTCTCTCTCTCTCTCTCTCTCTCTGTGTCTGTGTGTGTGTGTGTGTGAGAGAGAGAGAGAGAGAGAGAGAGAAATGTGTACCATCATATGTGACGTTAGTTGGTTAGGGGATGATAGCAGAAGGAGTCGGAGCGCCTCTCCTCGCCCTTCTGTGCTTTACTGTTTTAATGACTGCCAGTGACCTTTGTTTGGGCAACGTTTTGACCACTCTTCTTTTCCCACGGCACACGCGTGCCTGTATTCCCACTGGGGTGGACGGCAAAGTTGACACAACTGACAGCAGTCAAGTTCTGTACCTGCTGGACACTGCACCTATGAATTGGAGATGTTCCTTCCTGCTTCAGCCAAAGTTTTTCTCCTGCTAATTGAGTAAATCTGGGTGAATTGCATGGCCGCCTGCGGGAGGAAGCAGTCAGGCCGGCCGGCAACGGGCTGGACCTTGACTTGCCCGCTGGAGGTCAAGCAGTAACTGACGGCACTGAGTTCCTAGCGCCATCCTGCGCGGGAGCCCTTCATTTCCTCTATTTCTGTGTTTTTCCTTCCCATTATTCTGCCCCGTACAAGCACTTACAAAAATACACACACGCCGCCGTCTTCAATAAATTGTTCTTTTCTGTGGATTTTGACCCTTTCCCTGCTGTAGAATGGGAGCTATCTATCCTTTTGTCTGTTTGCCTTTGCGCCTATCTGGCTTATTTATCGCTCTTCAGCACTCAGTTATGAGGCTAGTTTGCCGGCAAAGAAACGAGGGCGTCCCAATGCCGAAGAACACAAGCCAAGTACAAGAGCCTGGAACGATTTGCAGGAAGCGAGTCAGGGGCCTAATAGAGATGAGGAACAAAGAAGGGGGGCTGGGGGGGGGCGTCAGCACGAGGGCCAGGGGCTCATGGCACTGTTGAGTCCACAGCAGGCTATTCCTGCTGTTTGCTGTTGGGCCACAGAATTCCCAATAAAGAGTCCAGCAGGAGAGAGATCCAAGAAAAATACTGGTTTTATTGAGCCCAATAAAAGTCAGTAGGCGAACACCCCACCAGGACAGCGCGAGAATGTTCGGCCCCAAAGACAATGGTGGTTACAATTTTATACCTTCCCCCTCCCCCCCAAAAAAGGTGCGTGCCTCCCCCGGGTGGGCAAAGGGGGTGGTCTTTGGGAATGTCCAATGGGAGCAGTCCAGAGGCCTGTCCAGGGGAGGTTCTGGGCATTCCTGTTGTCCTGGAACAAGACCCCTGGCCAGGTGTGGTTGGGCCATCTCTGCCCTTTAATGGGCTATCAAGGGGGTGATAATAGAAAGGAAGAAGCTGGGCATTGACCATGGGTCTGGGTAATCTCAGGGTAATCAACAGGTCAATGGGGGAGCTAGAAAGTCAATAGAAAAGAGTCAGACACAGTTCCTGGTAAATGTGGAAGTGAAACAATAGGGAGCCTCCAGGCTGGAGTTAATCCGGAGTTAATCCGTGGTACATGCTGGAACCCATGTCAATGGTTGGAGTCTGTTCTGGAAGATGCAGCCTCTTCACAAAGTCGCCATGTCTTCTTTCTCCCTGGCCATAAGCCTCTGCCCAAGATGAAGGTCCAAGGGGGTGCAGGACAGTGTAGGAACATGTTCTCAAGCAGACCCAGGGAGAGCGGGTTGGGGAGAGAGAAAGAAAGAGAGAGAGAGAGAGAGAGAGAGAGAGCAGGGGAAGGGGGATTAGGCCCGGGGGCCTGCCTTGGCATGAAAACCCTAACTATGCCGTAGATGTGGAGGGTGTCCTCTGAGTGTAAGGATGGCCATCTATGAGTGCCATCCCATGGGTTTATGAACACAGAAGATGCAGACTGTGACCCAAGGGGAGTTATACCTAGGGCATGTGACTGGCTGTTTTAAATGTCCGGAAAATGAATATTTGTCTGGCCAGATGAGGGTTGACCCAGTCCGAATTGTCAGAGACCTGGTCATGCTGCAGTGAGAGCGAAAAGTGAACTTACAGAGGCTTTTTTTCTTGACAGCGGAGCCTCCTGGCTGCAAAGCAAGCCACGGGGGTTTTTTCTCCTAATATCTCCAGAACGGAATGGTCTTTTTGGATCGGTTTTCTTGCGTTCTGCTTATGATAGTGTAGGGCGATCATCGGTGGCCTTGGGGAGCCCCGAAACCTGTCCGATTTTTATAATTCTATGTTTTTCATTTCCATTGTGACTCATCAGCACTGCCCTTGGAGGGGAGAGAGGTCCACCCATAGGGAGCAACCACAGGGTACTTCCTGTCCCCACCCAGCCCCCCTGTGGCGGTGGATTTGTAGGGCAGAATGGAAAGGAGAACCTTGATCTCCCCCACCATCCCAACCTGGCACCTGCGCTGGGGAGGCCTGAGAGCAAAGGGGTGTGGGGGTGGTGGGTGGACGTCCCTTTGGGCTCCTTCGCCTTCCAAAGCCAGGAGTGGTGCTTGTGTTACTTTACAGCATGTGTTAGGAGCTGAGGGGACAGAACACATTTTGAAGCATGTGTTTCCCAGGGTGGGTCCCTGTGGACCAAAATCACCCCATGGGACTGCCTTCCCGCCCTCCCTTGCTTTAGAGGGTGAGGGCAGGAGCCTCTGGGCAGCCCAGGGTTCCCGTCCCTTCCTCTGACCCCCTTCTCACACTTGTGGTCATGCACGAGCAAAGAGGAGATGTTCCACCCCATCAGAACACACCACAGCTAGGAAGGAGCAGCCCCTCTGGGCACCTCATGCTTCAGCTTTGCCAAACACTCAAGAGGACTAGGACCTTGAATTGAGCCATTGCCATCCATGCCATCTCCGAACGGTCACCTGCCTCAGTGGAAGCGGCAGCTGCTCAGGGAGACAAGGGCCCTGCCTGGAGATTCTCATCTCCTTCCCACCTGCCACGCCAGCCCACCTGGCCCGAGAGCTCCACCAACCCCCTCATGTGGCCAATAGTCAACAAACCTCCTCTTTTGAAGTCTCTCTCTCTCTCTCTCTCTCTCTCTCTCTCTCTCTCTCTCAGCAATAATCTCTGAAAGGGCCTGGAAATGAAAGTCACTGAGAACCTGTTAAACTAGGATCTAGGCAAGCTTAGCCTGAAGAGAGAAGACGGAAGGGCAAGTGGCCATCTTCAAATATTGGAAGGGCTCTGGTGGGAGTGATAGCCATGGATTTAGCTGAGCCATTCTAACATGGTAGGTACCATCAAGAAAAGCTGCCTGTCCTTCATGCTTACAGCATGGCAGGAAAGCGTTAAAACACTCCAGATTCAGAGATTGGGGGGGGGGACAGGGATGGTTCACCAATATGCTGATGATACACCATTCTTTTTCTCTCTGCCTGTGAAGATTCTCCGTCATCCAGGTGAGGTTATCCAGAAGTTGAGTCATGATTGATGAAGCTGCTTGGATTAGCAGTGAAACATTTCAATCTCTCAAGAAAAGAAGTCCAGTTGCCATGACCCAACGTCCATATACTCTGCCTCTCCTTTGCCTCCACTGCAGAGGATGCTGCCCAGGTCCTGGCCGGCTGCCTCGCCTCCCTTCTGGAATGGATGAAGAGGACAAAACTGAACCTGGGGGGAGGCACCGTTCATGTTGTCGGGGGGTGGGGGTGGAGGGTGAGCCCTCAGGAAAAGGTGAGAGGGAACCTCCCTACATTGGATGGAGTCCGCCCTCCATGCAGGGAGTGGGTTCGCGATGTGGGGGTGCTCTTGGCCCTGGCCTGATCTGTGGAGCATCAGATTTCAGCTGTGCCCATTATAATTGCCCTGTTATTATGATCCCAGCCAGGATGGGAGATCCATGAGCACAGTGGTCCTTGCACTGGCATCTCTAAAATCAGTTGCTATAATGCCAGATAGGTGGGATATAAACCGAATAAATAAATACAGTCATATAAATTTGAAGCTGGTGCAGAAATTGCAGGACAAACCCATCATCTGCAATGTTGTGCAGGAATATAAATATTCAGCATCCCATATATGTT
Organism: Phrynocephalus guinanensis; assembly: GCA_037367245.1. Taxonomy (NCBI): domain Eukaryota; kingdom Metazoa; phylum Chordata; class Lepidosauria; order Squamata; family Agamidae; genus Phrynocephalus; species Phrynocephalus guinanensis. The sequence continues at coordinate 211,715,159 of CM074732.1, read as the reverse complement.
GCTACTCCACTTTCTTTTCAATGGTTTCTGTTCTTTATGAACAATTTATATCCCTTGTTTTTTGTATTCTAGTCAGGGGAGTCATCCCACCAATGATTCCCATGAAGTTAAATTTGCCCTCCTGAACTAAAACATCCAGTTCTTCTTGTTTATTTCTCAGATTTCTGGCATTCATATACAGACCCCAGGGATTTTGATTTGTGTCCCACTTATCTTCTTACATTTTTTACAGGGATTATTATTGGGCCCCATGAGAGCGGTTTGGTCTTTTCCTCTTCTTGCAAATAATAACCTCTCGTTGGTCTTTACCTTTCAGTGTGTGTCTCCCTTCTCTTTCCAGTTGCTGAAGCACAGAGGAAAAACGGGGATAAATACACCTTTATTTGACAGTTAAACCAGGAGCAGCTTCTTTCCTTCCTCATCTCTCCACGTGAAGAGGAAGAAAGCATCACAAAATAAGTGCAGCATGAACGCAAGAAGGCAGAGAGGGTGGGCAGGTGAGTGCAGTGCCACAATCCTGGGCAAAGAAAAACCAAGAGGCAAGAGGGCAGCTGTGGAGGTGAGAAGCCTCCGCGTGTCCCTTCTTTGCAAGCTCCCCTGAATTCCTCGCCAGGAATAGTTGCCGAAGGAGACCTCCACTTTCATCCTGCAACTGGGCCTACTTGGAAGGAGGTTGTGTACGGTATGTGTGTGTTGTGTCATTACAGTCATGACCGACTCTTCGTGACCATGGCAGTTTTCCTGGCAGGAATACTGGAGTGGTTTGCCAGTTCCTACTCCAGGCGCCTACAGCACCTGGTATCCCCTGGTGGTCTCCCATCCAAGTACTAACCAGGGCCGACCCTGCTTAGCTTCCAAAATCAGGCGAGATCGGATGTGCTTAGGGCATCTAGGCAGCTGCTGGAAGGAGGCTACAGTTTATTTTACTTATTTTATTTTAGAATTTTTTTACCCCACCTTTCTCCTTGGAAAAGGACTCAAGGCGGCTTATAGTAATGAGGGATAATATACAGTCCAATACAATGAAGACAGGTTCAAGTATTTGAGAACAAGGAATTGAGGGACATCTTACAGGATTAATAGACAACATTACATTAAAGCTACAAGGTTATGAGTACAGTGGACCTACGTATAACAAACGGTTTGTACAACATAACAAATTCTGGAGATAGGGGAAACTTGCTTAATAGAATCGTCTATGGGGCAAATCCGTACAACATAAAAATGGTTGCGAATCGATTAGGGATTCCTATGGGAAATTTGTATAAAGGAAAATTTGCTTAACATAATTTCATTTGGAATGAATTAATTCCTTTATACAAGGTACCATTCTGGTTATAAACACAAAGTCTATGTGAACCTATAGGTTACGTCGCCCACCTGTGTCCCTCTCAAGGAGTTTAGCAAGAAGCTGTAGTGGGTTGAAAGCGTGAGTCCAGCGTTTGCTATGATGGAAGCATTATTAGAAAACCCCACCCGTCATAAGCGGGGCAATGGTGAGAGCCTCTCCCCTCGTTGTTCTGATCCCTTGAGCTGGCAGTTCACTTCTGAGAAGGGCCAATGCTCTTAGCAATGAGCCTCATGGCGCAGGGGTTAAATGCCTGTACTGCAGGTAAAACTGTGCTCACGACCTGGGTTCAATCCCCCGGTAGCAGGCTCAAGGTTCACTCAGCCTTCCATCCTTCCGAGGTCGGTAAAATGAGTACCCAGCTTGCTGGGGGGGGGGCAATGTGTAGCCTGCACACTGTAATCAAAATTGTAAACCGCCCAGAGACTACTTGTAGTGGTATGGGGCGGTATATAAGCAGAACACTTTGCTTTTTGATCTCCCTGAGTGGGGCTGGCCGGCATTCGGCATGGCTCCAAACCCCAAAGACGGAACACACTCACACCCTCCGGGCACTGCCAGCTGCAAGCCACTGCCAGACCCTGTCAGGAGTTGCCGGGTGTTCTTGTCCACCAGTCACCGTTCATATTTATATGATGCCAAACTTTTCAATGGCCAAGAGCAGACTAAGCAGAGCTGATTCCAAGGGATGTAAGACGTGGGTCCCTGGGATGTGGGGCATCCCCTTCTGCAAAAACATGTGCAACATGCCTCCTTTCCGAAGGCTGCCTTTCTCCCTCCCACCCACCCCTGAGGGATTTACGAAGGCTGGAGCCCCCACACATGAGGTGGAGCCTGTGCATTCCCCAAAAGACCGCCACGCATAGGATGGGCCCTCCTCTGGAAGGGGCTGAGTGTAAGAAAGAGAGAGGGAAGCAGCCCTGGGGTGGAAGTGGGGAGGGGGTGGAGGAAAGAGGTGGACCAACGGCCTGCAAAAAGCAGAAGAGGTGAACCTTGGAGGAGGAGGAGGAGGAGGAGAGAAGGGTAAGGGGGGAGGGAAGCAAAAAATGCAAAGTTGGTGGGAGAGAGATATAGTATGTGAGTAATATATTCCTAAACCCCTCCTCCACTTCTAAAATTTCAAAACAGAGTGTTTGATAACACACTTAAAATTCCAGCAAACATAAAACATATACATAGTAATCACCTTAGGTCTGCAGAACTGGAAAGGACCCTTTAGTCCAGCCGCTGCCAGGGAGGCACGGAGGGTGCAGCAGGGGAATCAAACCCCCAACTTAAAATGGCCAGACTAACAGCAGCAACCCTAACCCAGCAGCAGCAGCAGCAGCAGCAGCAGCAGCAACCACAGCTGGTATGATGGAGGGCTCCCCCTGGGTGACGGAGCCCCACATTTATGCCTTTGCCAAATGTTTGGGCCTCACCTCCCCAGTCCCCACGTTCTCTGGCTGGCTGGCTGCCTGCCTTATTTGTGTTGTTCCTCCAGAACTTTAGGTCTCTCCCAATATCTGCTCCCTAAATTTCATTATCCGTGTGCTTTATTAAAATCATTGTGCATATTTAAAGAGACCCCAAAGAGATGAACTGAATGTTAATACAATTTAAGACACTCCATTAGCAACTTTATGCTATATTTATAAAATTCACAGGCGAAAGCATTTAATTATATATGTTGATGAAATTTGAGTGTAAGAGTCCATCAGCAAATTAGCATCAACATTGCAATATTTAGATTTTAAGGTTAAATGCTAGATCATTCCCCATGTTTACTGGAACAATTCATTTATTAAAACTGTCAAATTCCTGCAGCTCCATTTATCACAATGAAGGGGACACGTGTGCGTGGGAGGAGGGACCTCCCTGAGAGGCAGCAGATGCAGGACCACCAAGAGCCCCCCCCCTCGCTGGAGCTCCTGGGATCCAGGGGACACCTCCACCCCATCTCACCCACCCATCCAAACCAAACCCGTTCTTCAGGGTGGGCCACACAAAATGCCAGGGAGGACCCTGGTATGCATGGGGCACTCCCACCCCCAAGATGCACCGGCAATGAGGAGGTGGGGGGTGGCGGCAGCCAGGGCCCGGGGACTCCCCTGGTTGTTGCCTGGACTCAGAAAGATGGCTCTGCTGGGCTCTCTGAAGGTCGAGCACGTGTATGTTTGGGGGAAAATTCTTGTGAAAAGCCAACTGGAGCAAATCACTCCCCATCCCCCTCCCCCACCCCATATCCACTGTGTCTGTGAAGATTCTCAGTCATCCAGGTGAGTTTATCTGGAAGTGGAGTCATGGCAACTGGACTTCTTTTTCTTGAGAGATTAAAACGTTTTGCTGCTCATCCAAACAGCTTCATCAGTCTGAGGAAAACGAGTTGTGAATCCCCCGTCTTATAGGCCGCTTTAACCTCTTCTCACCCTGGTCTGAAATGGGCTCATAAGATGAACAATGGCCTGAATAGGTTTGTTAGGTGGACAATAGGCTCTTTAAATGGACAATGGCCTACGGTGCCCAAGCTGAGGGTTAGGGTGAGGTGAAAGTCCCGCTATTAACCTTCCCAACACCAATTAAGTATGGGTCGTTATCTATGGCCTTGGTGGTGGAGGTGTAAAGTATTTTTTTATTTGCCTCAAGATTGTTGAAAGCACACCCTGATAAGTAGCAGACAGACTATGCCTCCATATGGAACTCCATCCCTAGCGAAGTGCGCTCTGCAGAGTCCCTGCAGGCCTTTCGAAAAATGTTAAAAACCTTTTTATTTCGAGAGGCCTTTGGCGATTCTTAATTTTTTTTTCCCGCCATCGCTTTGACATTTTGCTGGTTATCGATGTCTCCAATTTTAACTGTTAGGATGCACGCTTGGAGTGCTGGGATGCATTAGGAGGCACTAGGATTCGTATTTTATACTGTTTATACTGCTTGTTTGATGTGGTTTTAATTGTTGTATTTCTATTTCTGCTTGTTAGCGTTTTAACGCTTTTGTTCGCCGCTTAGAGTCCTATTTTAGGAGATAAGCGGGATATAAATATAATAATAAATAAATATAAAATAAATAAATGAGTCCCCCCACCTCTGTTGAGGGAGGGATTTTCAATGCTAACATGAATGGCTTCCCTTACTCCTCTCTCAAACCACCTCTTTTCTTTGTCTAATATGTGTACATCCTCATCTTTGAAAAAGTGCCCTTTGTCCTTCAAATGGAGGAGTACTGCTGATTCTGGTCCTGACCTGTTGCCCCTCCTATGTTGGGCCCTCCTTCTGTTTAATGGCTGTTTATTTTCTCCAATGTAGAGGTCTGAACACTCCTCACTGCATTGGACCGCATATACTATATTGCTCCTTTTATGGTTTGGTATCGGATCCTTTGGGTGGACAAGTCTCTGCCTTAGTGTGTTTGTGGGCTTGAAAATAAACAGGGATGTGGTGTTTGCCAAAAATCCTTTTAAGCTTCTCAGTCACTCCAGCCATGTAAGGAATGACCAGGTTCTTCCGTCGGGTCTGGGTCTCAGACTGATCCCTTGTTCTTCTGGGATGGCCCACTGCTTTGTTGAAGGCCCACCTTGGATATCCACAGGCCTTAAGTGCTGTCCTCAGGTGCCTTTCTTCCTTCTTCTTGGCTTCTGTGGAGGTGGGGATGCTCTCTGCTCTGTGGCTTAGGGTCCTGATGACTCCTAGTTTGTGTTGTAATGGATGGTGGGAGTCGAACAGTAAGTATTGATCTGTGAGGGTGGTTTTCCACCTTCCCCTCCCAGGCCACGGTCGGGTCTGATGACAATCCAGGAAAGCCAGCCTGTTGTCTTGGGTGTCTTCCCTATGAACTTAATATTAGGGTCCACCGCATTGATGTGGTCTGTAAAGGCCTGTACTTCCTGAGTCTTGATTTTCAACCAGGTATCATTAACTACATACCTGACCCAGTGGGAGGTGTCATCCCTGGGAAGGTGCAGAGTGCCTTCTTCTCCACTTATTCCATGTATAGGGAACCTTATCCAAGGCTTTCTTCCTTTGAAAACAGCTGGCCTGGGCCTCTGATGACCACCTTGGAGGTTGGCGAGAGGGCACTGGGACCAAGGCTGGCTGGCTGGACGGATGGATGGACGGATGGATGGAAGGGTGAATCAGAACAGGCTGCAGGCAAAGCAGCACCTTGGGTCACCCCTTGGGCCACAGGGGGGCCAAAATGGAGTGTGCTGTTCGGGGATTCTTCGCGACCTGCTTTTGCCACATACAGACACATTTGTGGGGAGCTAGTGTGTGGCAGTACCCGTGGTGGGATGGGGAGGGAAGAGGGGCCCAGAGAGGAGACAGACATGCACGACACATGCACCCCGCACCATTCGCCCTTGACTTTTTTCTAGCACATTTCAGCCTGAGGTTTTTCTCCCTGGGGTCCAGATGCTGCCCTGAGACCTGGGGCCCACCGTGTGGCGGGCGGGGCAGCAGTGTTCGAAGCCAGACCCGGTGTGTGTGTGTGTGTGTGTGTGTGTGTGTGTGTGGTCCATATCAGAGCAAGGGGGCCCCTGGGGACAGTTGGAGGAAAGGTGGGCAAAGTACCAGCCATGGGTTTCTGCACCCCCCTCCCCACTGAAGGCGTGGGGTACACAGAAAGGGAGGGACCGCCTCTGGGAAGCCCCATGTTTGCAATGCTGGCCAACCAAGGACGCTGGCTGGCGTCCTGGCATTAGGTGGCACTGTGCGCGTCCCCGGGTGGCCTCTCTGCTGGCACTGAGCAAGAGCCGCCCACTGCCCACTTGCGTTGTGATCAGCTAGGGGGGTGGGGGTGGGGTGGGGCCACGCAATGCTTCTGGGCGATGAGTGAAAGATATTCTGGCGGACGGACGCCGACTCCCATCACTGGGATTGTTGATTCCTACCGTGTGTGCAGTGCCTCTGTCAGTTCTCATATTGATTAATATTGATTAATTGTTCAGTTTCTCTACACTTTGTTAGCTGCCTAGGATAATTTTATTTAATTATTCACTTTTAAAAAGTATTTTTATGATAAAGATCTCTGGGCACGTACAAGGTGCAATACATCATCATTAAAAATCGAGGGCAACTGCATCAGCATTAATATGCACGTCATTCCTCACTTTTCCAACTTTCTAACTTCTGCGGATCAAATGCCCAAGCAGGAAATAATTATTTTCACCAGGTGCCAAAAAATGGACCAGCATTGGCAGAAGTTTAACCCCTGCAGGAGAGGATTCTGCAGCTGAGGTCCCACCCTCAAAACCTCCTTGCGTGCATATTCTAACCCCTCCCCCCAAAAAACGAGGGGGCCAAAAAAGTGGAGCAGCGCCAAAAGCCTGAATATCATGTTTGCTTTTGTTCTGGTTTTGAAAGCAAACTGATGCCAAGGTTTTTTTTGGGGGGGGGGGGCAGAGAAGAGGAGTCATTTGCCATCCATGATTGAGTGAGAAATGCCTGATGTTCCAAATGGATTCCAAAAAGGAAGAGGCAGTTGAGGTTCCATATTTGCGACTACAGAGTGGTGGCCGGAACGCAGCAGAGACTTCTGGAAGAGGGGCAGCCTCTGCTCCACCGATTACAGCAAAGCCTTTGACATAGTCCCTCACCAGAGGGCACTGTCCTGGGACCGGCGCTTTTCAATCTGTTCATAAATGACCTGGAGACAGGGATAAACAGTGAGGTGGCCAAGCTTGCAGATGACGCGAAACTTTTCCGTGTGATAAAAACCAGGGAAGATTGTGAAGAGCTCCAGAAGGATCTCTCCAAACTGGGGGAATGGGCTGCGAAATGGCAAATGCGTTTTAATGTAGCCAAATGTAAAGTAATGCATATTGGGGCAAAAAATCAAAACTTTATCGATCAACTCATGGGCTCTGAGTTATCCTGGACCATGACGGATCAGGAAAGAGATCTTGGTGTGTTGGTGGACAGCTCCATGAAGGTGTCTACACAATGTGTGGCAGCGGTGAAGAAGGCCAATTCCATGCTAGGGATTATCAAAAAGGGGATTTAAAATAAAACAGCCAACATTATAATGCCATTGTACAAAACAATAGTGTCTGCACCTGGAGTATTGTGTACAATTCTGGTCACCGCATCTCAAAAAAGACATAGTGGAACTGAAAAAGGTGCAGAAGAGAGTGACTAAAATGATTACTGGGCTGGGGCACCTCCCTCATGAGGAAAGGCTAAAACATTTGGGGCTCTTTAGACTGGAAAAAAGGCGCCTGAGGGCGGATATGACTGAGATGTACAAAATAGTGCAGGGCATGAGTCAAGTGGATAGAGGGAAGCTCTTCTCCCTCTCACAAAATACAAGAACTAGAGGACATCCACTCAAATTGTGGGCTGGGAGAGTAAGAACAGACAAAAGAAAATATTTTTTCACCCAGCGCGTTGTTAGTCTGTGGAACTCCCTGCCACAGGAGGTGGTGATGGCATCTGGCCTGGATGCCTTCAAAAGGGGATTGGACAGATTCCTGGAGGAAAAGACCATCACAGGTTACAAACCATGATGGAGATGTGTCATCTCCAGGCTTAAAACCGGGGGCCTTCAAGGACCAGATGCAGAGGAGTGGTATGAAGAGACAGATATCTAATCTCGTGCGTTCCCGGACACATTGTGAGATACAGGAAGCTGGACTAGATGGGCCTTTGGCCTGATCCAGCATGGCTCTTCTTATGTTCTTATGTTCTTTTGACTCTCTGTGGATCATGAGAACCACCCGTAGCTCTTAAAAGACACGGGGATGCCTGGGGATTGGATTGTTTTGACATGTCACCTATGATGTGGACAAGAAGATGCTGTCTAGAGAGAGAGAGAGAGAGAGAAGGTTCCCCCACTGGTAGAGAGATATCAGACAAGCCTGGGTTTTAACTCAGGATCTGTCCAATCTGTCTGCAGAACACAGAACATAAAAGGCTGGACTAGAGGCAGAGGCAGGAAGCGTGGAAACTGGGGGAAGAAACATCGGTAATGTAAGATATGCAGAGGACCTCAAATCACTTGCGAGAAAATGACAGTGACATGGAGCAGTAACGGATTAAGAGGAGACCAGCATGGCTGAGAGGTTGGTCTCCCTTGGTCATCCGTCCCAATGGGGCTGTCTGCCAAGAAGCCAGGAAGAAGCCTGACCACCCCCACCCCCCCAGGTGGAGAGGAGCGCAAGGGGCACAGGGCGCCAAGGCAAGGGCCAAGGTGTGTATGTGTGTGTGTGAGACAGAAAGAGAGAGAGAGAGAGAGAGAGAGAGAGAGAGAGAGAGAGAGAGAGAGAGAGAGGAAGGTGAGGAAAAGTGGGAGGACCAATTATGGAACAGGTTCACTCCATAAAGGCAGCACGGCCTCCATGGTAGCTGGCAGGTCTTTTCAAGGAAAGGCTCCTTGGAGGTCACTGGTTTGCAGGGCAGCCATCAGTCAGAAGTGACACAGCAGCTCCTTAGAAAAAACAGCCCATCAGCAACCACCTTGGTGGCTTCAGTCTGTGGAACGGCATAATTCCCTCCAGGCATGGCCTCCTCTTTGGCCAATCGGCCCCTTGAGAACTGGACGAAGCAGCGATGGTGCTGGTGTCCCACCTGGGGACTGAAAAATGACCCGTTCTCCAACTTTTTTCCAGCTGAGCCTCGGTCTTTCCTCCCTCTGCTGATCCTAAAAAAGAAAATGGAAAGCAGGAGTTTTGTTTATTAATCATTATTTTGGGGCGGAGGGAGAGAAATTAAAAGGAATAAGAGGAGCATCATTGCAGGGAGCATTTTCTATTAACTCATAAATCTAAAACAGGAAGGATTAAAACCAGGGCAGCCAAGAGGGAAATGAAGGTGTGCCGGAGAAGACGGGGGGGGGGGGAGAGGCATTGGCACAGGCCACTCCTGGTGGCCGGGGGCCGAGCGGGTGCGCCTGCCAGCTTTGCATTTTGATTGCCTTGATGTTCCCTTCCAAAGTTTAATTATGTGGAAGAGGATTACGAGATCCAACGGAAGCCTTCAAATCAACAGCCTTGTTGGCACCACAACATGCTACCGAGTGGTTTTGTCAGCGGGAGGGAAGCACACAGCCCTCCAAGTGGAACTTGCCTTTTTTAAAGAAGAAGCATCCACCGGGCCCTGAACGGCTCCAGGAACAGCCCTGAGCTTTCCGGTCCCCCCCCCCACGGGTGACCTTCCCCTACCGGGGCTGCCACTGGCGTCGCTCCTCTTGCTTGAACCCGGAGCGGAAGGCCAGTGGCCTCTGTGCTGCTGCTCCTCACCTTGGGAGTAGGTTCCCTCTGGCTGCCCTTGCCATCAATAGTGGTGACTGGTGTGTGTGTGTGTATGTGTGTGTGTGTGTGTGTGTGTGTCTGTCTGTCTCTGTGTGTGTGTGTCTGTGTGTGTCTGTGTGTGTGTGAAGCAGCTGGCTGGAGCGGGGCAGACACTAAAAGGGGAGTCCGCGGGACTGTGCTAGCAGACCTTGGACACAGCCCTTTCTTGCAATGGAAAGGTCCAGGTGCTGCCAAGGGGGGGTCCTTTTCCTGGAGAACCCTCAAGCACACCCACTGCAAAGCATCTCTGTAGAGCGTGGAGCCTGTTGGGGTGTCATTGGGGAGGCCCTGCACGGCCTCTGATGCCGCCTTCCACCCTTGCCCCTGACCTGGCCCTGCTTCCCCTTGAGATGGGCTCCTCCTGCTCTTGCATCCGTCGTATCTTTTTTATTTTTAAAAGCGACCTACGTGTCCTGACTCAAAGCATCATAAAATCTTGGAGTTGGAAGGGGCCCTAGAAGGCCATGGGATCTGACCCCCGGATCAAGGCCCGAATATGAATCCAAGGAGACCTGCCAGGGAGCTGCCCATTTGTTCTCGTGAAGGCCTCCCATTGTCGGACTACTGCCCCCCCCCCGCCCCCGTGATCCAGCTGCACTCCGGCTCCCTGTAACCTGACCCCATGGTTACATGTCCTTGCCTCTCCCACCACCCCCACTCCCACCCCATTTTAAACTCCTGCCTTTATTAACTGGAGCCACAGGTGGCTGTTGTGAGTGGGAAGGCTACCAGCAGTGGCCAGGAGGGATTTTCATTCCCTGACCAGGGAAGCACAGGGAAAGCGTTGCAACAGGCCTGCTCTTGACCTGAGTGGTGGGGGGGTGGGGGGGGGGGTCAGACGGCAGGTCCAGGGCTTCCAGCTGGCTCTTCCGGAGACAGGTGTTCGGAGGTGGGAGCTGGAGGCTGGAGAATGACAGAAGGGCAGGGTTCTGGCCTATCCAATTGGGGGCCAGCAGGCTGTTTAAACCCTCCAATGGCCAGCCTCGGGGATATCCTGGGAGTGTATATAAACAGGCTCTTGGGCCATTGTAGCAGTTGCATTTATCCCTATGCAACCTTTGTTTGTGTGGTGGAATAAAGAGCTTAATTATCACTTGGGGCGTCATTGGGTTCCATCAGACCCTCTACATTACACTCAGCATTGTGGGGCCATTGTGTCACCGTACAAATGTAATCGCGGAACAAGTTAGGATGTGAAGTAACTGCCTAAGACGCCCCTGGATTATGTTAGTGTCCTCCGCTGGCCTGCCCTGTAGGTCTGTGGTTGTGCTAAAGAACGGTGGCCTGGTCTTGCCCCACCCCACCCCCAATTGGACTCTGGCTATTTCCTTTACCTTTTGTAAACCCTAACCCTAACCCTGACCCTGATCCCTGGCACGCTCTCTCTCTCTCCCCGCTTGGCCTTCTCTGGCACTGCATCACATTTTGAACCACTTTCAGACAGATCTCTTGAAAGAAGAAGGGAGAGGTACTTTTCTTTCAAAGACAAGGGAAAAACTAAACATAAAGGAGAAAACAAATGAACAAACAATAGGCAGGCAGGCAGGCAGGCAGGCAGGCTGAAAGAAAGAAAAGAAAGAAAGAAAGAAAGAAAGAAAGAAAGAAAGAAAGAAAGAAAGAAAGAAAGAAAGAAAGAAAGAAAGAAAGTTCTCGGAAGCAGGGGATGGCAGTCTTAATTTGCAAAGAGACTCGGAGGTGGGATCCTTGGCTGATACTTCACGTCCCTCTCACTGCAGTTCGCGGCCCTGCTGGAGACCGGTTCGAAGGAACGGAACCTCACGTCCTTGTGGGGTCAATCCGAGTTCGAAGGAACGTAACCTCACGTCCTTGTGGGGTCAATCCGAGTTCGAAGGAACGTAACCTCACGTCCTTGTGGGGTCAATCCGAGTTCAAAGGAACGGATCCTCACATCCTGGTGGGGTCAATCCGAGTTCACCCCGACCACGCCCCCTGAACTACGCTCCAAGCGGGGTGAGAGATTCCCGTCCTGGAGCTCAGGAATCTTTTCAATCCACTTCTCGATCCGTGATGAAAACCGATTTCAACACGGAGGCAAGTTCACCTCGGCTGGAGGAAGGATGGTGCCTCCTTAAGGGCTGTGGCTGTGATTCACCTCTCCCATTGTCACAGCGCCTTCTCCTTGCTCTTTACAACCTGTGATTTGATTCCAAGAATAGGTCAAGAGATAGCAGGTAAAAAGCCATTACAGGGAATGTGATATAAAGCAGCAGAAAACCTGTGCAGTTGCTCCAGGGGGTGGAGGTGCGTGGGAGAGGCAGGAAGCCAAAAGCCAGGGGAGAAACTGAGATGTTCTCTGAAGATCTTGCAGGCGGGGAAAAAAATGGATCCTGAAATAAGCCATAAAACGAAATTTGCTTTTTTAAAGGCACAGAGAGGCCTGTTTCCTTCCCAACGGAGGCTGGCACGGATGCCCTGCCTGGAGAGCCTTACCTTGGCCTATGAGAGGAGGCAGGCGGCTCCTTTTGCGGATGGAAAAGAGAGTGGCTAACAGCACCAGGTTTGCATGTTTGGGGGCCCTGGCGGGGCAATGGCTGAACATTTAAGGGCTGGTATCTTTAGAATGTTTTCATGGCCTGCCTTAAAGCCACAAGATTCAAGGGTTGGGTAAAAGAAAAAACAAAAGACACATTTAGGAGAATCGTAAATAATTATATATGTATAACTGTTACAACAATTTAAGCATTTGAAGTCAGTGGAATACAGAGAAACCAGCTGGAACAAACAGAGGTTAGGTAGGATAGCGGCACACGGACCCTTGTCCAGCCAGCCTTCATCCCCAAAGCCTTCCGTAAAGGGCCCCCCTCTAGGGGCGGCAATGGGGGCTCCAAGGGGGAGGGGATGGGGCAGCCCAGTTGCCCAGAGGAAGGGGAGGCCCTTGGAGGTGCCTCCAAGTCTTGCATCGTAGCTGCTGGGGGTGGGGGAGGCGAAGACTAGGGGAGTGCCCTCCCAGCGGCCTATTTCAGCAGTGGAGATGGGATCGGAGGCCCTGCATGACAGAAGGGAAGGAAGGACCCCAAACTGCTCCAATTATTAGAGTGGGAAAATGTCAGCCTGACATGAATTCCTCCTCTCCCCCCCCATTCATTTAAAACCCTCTGTTTGTGGAAGGATTTCCCCCTTGGCTCCTCCTTGCCTTCTGGTTTGTGCTCTGGTTCTGGAAGCATCGGGGCTGTGAAGCCCTCCCTAAGAAGCACACGGGGGTGGGGGGGTGAGGTGGGGGGTGCCTGGCATGTCCGTCCCTGAGCCAGACTGGGGGTCCCTTGAGCCGAGGAATCCAGAGGGTGGTGGGGCTGGGCTGGGTTGGACGGGTTGGGTTTTTCCTGCAGGGCCGCGGCTGCTGCCTGAGAGGGACCCACCAAGTAGGGCAATGGGTTTAAAGTGTTGATTGTATCTGGCATATCTTGAAGAATCTTGAAGAACCCCCTTGCAGGTCACAAATGCTGAAACACCATGCTCAATAATAAGAAAGGATCCTGGAGATACTGAGTCAATTGTGTTGCAGCTTTGAGAGAGAGAGACACACACACAAACACAGACCCCATGGCAGGACTCTTGCAACCACAGCTGGCCTTCCAGGTGTCCTGCCTGTCCACCAGAACCCCCAAGGGAGAGGCCACCACCGTACCTGGAAGAGGATCACTGAAGCCCCCCTGTCTGGGGGCCCCCAGCGGTGCGAATTGGCCCGTCCAGGCACACCGGAGGCCTTGGCCCGTGCCCCACGGAGGGCGCCACTTGGCAGAGCTCCTGGTGAGGCTTGGGGGAAGTGCCTCCAAGCGCCCCCCCCATTCCTCCCCCTCCCCTCTCAACTTCCTTAATGGAATATAGGGTGACATGATCAAGTACTGATGAGAGACAGAGCCCTTCCTGCTGGCTTCAGCTGGGGTTCCTCACAGAAACAACTTGACGAGAAATCCAAGACTAATTGAATAATCACACTCGGCGGCTGGGAGAAAAAGAGGATTAATTACAGTGGAGCTGAAATGAATATTTCAGCCATCATTTGCATGCCATTCTTGATGCCTGGGACCCACGTCTGGGATGTGGTGGCTGCACGCTCCCTCCCTCCTCGTGAGCTGGAATTAAGAGGGGAAGGGGAGGAAGAGGGGGCGCTTGGAGGCACTTCCCCCAAGCCTCATCAGGCACTCTGCCAAGTGGCGCCCTCCGTGGGGCACGGGCCAAGGCCTCTGCTGTGCTTGGACGGGCCAATTGGCACTGCTGGGCCCCCCGGGGGGGGGTCAGTGATCCTCTCCCAGATACGGAAACCAGGGCTGGCAGGGGGCTCCAGCCTCCCTTGACAAGGATGGTGCCTCTGGAGCACCTGGTGGTGCTGGGGGATCTTTCATGTGCACAAGATGCTGGGATGGGTCTGGGTGAAGGGGGGCACGCCTGAACAACCGGCAGGGGCGGGGCGGTGATGTTTCTCTGAGTCCTGCTTCTGTCACTGTAGGGAAGCAGGGCTCCTCCCGTGTCAACAGCACACAAAAGCATTTATTTGGGTGCCCAACGTGCCTGGGGGCAGGTGGGAACCTGGCCGTGACTCAAAGGCCGTGGGCACAGCCCCATCGTTGTGGTGTCCTGTGCTGGCTGGCCGGGCTTCCTCTACGCGTCCACAACCACCCCCACCAGCAGCGCCACCGTCTGCCTTTGCCCTGTTGTGTTGCCAAAGCTTAACGAAGCGCGGGGCTTCCCCGGAGGTACTCCCAAAGCATCCACCGCTTCCTCCTTGTCACAAACCATTAAACCCACAGCCTAATCCTGAAAGGTACTGATTTAACAAGTGTTCCCTCGCTCTCTTTGGCTTGTCTGGAAGATGTTCCCAAACAGCCCCTCCCTGGCTGGTGTTAAGCTCAAAAGCACACAGACGTGCCGGTACCTGAGAGAGAAGGGGGCGCCACGCAGAGCATGAATATTACAGCAGCAGTTTTGCAGGCAGCTGTGAGTGAAGAAGGTGCCCGTGCTGGGATGCTCCGCGGCGGAGCCCAAGGGAGGCCGGGAGGAGAGCAGCTCCTGTCAGCTGGGTTTTCCAGGGGCTTTAGAGGCACGGCTCCCAATTGCCCTGACCGGCCTCTGCAGCTCTCCCCACAGCCCACAGCCCCTCAAGCAATTCCATGACCTGATCCACCCTCGGACTTCTGGAATGTGTTCACTTGCTTGCTAAGGGTTTCTTTAGTTACTGTATGTCCGCAGCAAAAGGAAAAATTACCAGTTACTAACAGGAGACAAGGAAAAAGCAGAACTACTCAACACCTTCTTTGCTTCCATTTTCTCCAAAAAAGAAGAAAGAGATCCGCTGGGACAAAGAGTAGATGAGGTAGGATGGGAATTGCAACATAGAATAGGTAGAGAGCTAGTACAGGAACACCTGGAAACATTAAATGAATTTAAGTCTCCTGGGCCAGATGAATTACACCCAAGGATATTAAAAGAACTGGAAGAAGTAATTTCAGAACCATTGGCAATAATCATTGAGAAGTCCTGGAGAACAGGGGAAGTCCCCATCGATTGGAGGAAGGCTAATGTTGTCCCCATCTTCATAGGGGGGGGGGGAAGAAGACCCAAATACTGTAATTACCACCCAGTCAGCTTGACTTCAATTCCTGGAAAGATCCTAGAGCAGATTATTAAACAGGTAGTCTGTAATTATTTAACAAAGAATGCTCTGTCATTACAACACTGGTTTCTTAAAAACAAGTCATGCCAGACCAATTTGATCTCTTTCTTTGATAAAATTACAGGCCTGGTGGATGAGGGGAATGCTGTGGATACTGCTTATCTGGACTTCAGTAAGGCCTTCGATAAGGTTCCTCATGGTATTCTTGCTAAGAAGTTAGTAGAAAGTTGGATAGATAGTGCAACTGTTAGGTGGATTTGTAATTGGTTGACTGATCGCACCCAAAGGGTGATCATAAATGGCCTCTCTTCAGCTTGGAGTGATGTGACCAGTGGGGTGCCCCAGGATTCTGTTCTGGGTCCAGTGCTGTTCAATATCTTTATCAATGACTTGGAGGAAGGAATAGAGAGTATGCTAATTAAATTTGCAGATGATACCAAATTGGGAGGGGTTGCTAATTCCCTAGAGAGGATAAGGTGAAAATTCAAAAGGACCTTGACAGATTAGAGTGCTGGGCCAAAGCTAACGGAATGGGTTCCAACAGAGGGAAATGTAGCGTGCTGCATCTAGGCAAAAAGAATGAATTGCACAGATATAGGATGGGGGATACCTGGCTGGAGAATAGTACCTGTGAAAGGGATATGGGAGTCTTGGTGGACCATACATTGAACATGAGTCAGCAGTGTGATGCGGCGGCTAGGAAAGCCAATGTGATTCTTGCTTGCATCACATTGCTTGCATCACATAACCATAGTGTCTAGATCAAGGGAAGTGACAGTATCACTCTATTCTGCTCTGGTCAGACCCCACCTGGAGTACTGCGTCCAGTTTTGTGCACCTCAATTTAAAAAGGATGGTGACAACCTCGAGCTGGTACAGAGGAGGGCGAACAGGATGGTTGAGGGTCTGGAGGAAATGTCTTATGAGGAACGGCTTAGGGAACTGGGAATGTTTAGCCTCTCTAAAAGAAGGCTGAGCGGGGATATGATAGCTATGTTTAAATATTTGAACGGATGTCATACTGAAGAGGGAACAGGTTTGTTTTCCATGGCTTCAGAGACTAGGACTCGGGGCAATGGTTTCAAAGTACAGGAAAAGAGATTCCATTTGAATGTTAGGAAGAACTTCATACACAGTTAGAGCTGTTCAGCAGTGTGGCAGGGGGTTGGGCTGGATGGCCCTTGAGGTCTCTTCCAACCCTAGGATTCTAGGATTCTAAGTTTACAGCCAAGCCCTTGAGTGCCACCTCCTCTCCCCAGACCCCTCCCCCCAAGTCAGAGACTCAGGTTTACTCTGCACCTTTTCAAAATACAGTAATACCTTGGTTTACGAGCCTAATCCGTTCTGTAAATAAGCGTGCAAACCAAAGCACTCTTATATCAAAGCAAATTTCCCTGTAAGAAATAATGGAAACACTGATGATTCGTTCTGGGGTCCCATAGATCACATACTGTGCCAAAACCGACAAAAGAAATTGGCTAGAAGTCCACGTCCACACCATAATTTAGGTACCTGGCTGCGGAATCTGCTCTGCTTGGGAATAACAACTGAATTTTACTCTGTATTTTTAATGTGACAGTTTTGTAGCCATATACACACTTGACCAGCTGCTCCATGACTAGAAATGGTTTGAGAAATAAGAAAGGATGTTGAATACAAATTAAATAAAAATAGAGATATAAAGAAAAATAAAACCCTAACCTGCACATTCCTGGCTGGTGCAAGGGAGACCTCCATTTCTCTTTCCTCCTTCTGCTTTGGAGGGTGCCTGAGATAGAACATTCCAGACAGTCACCCACAATCGGGCAGGGGGAGAGAGGGAGGGAGAGACACCGCTGGCTCCCTTGTTACCTGCTCCAGCTTGTATACCAAGACACTGCTTGTTGATCAAGGCAAAATTGTCCAGAAATGTTCACTTGTCTTGCAAAACACTCTTAAACCAAGGCACTATTAAAACAAGCTATTGCTGTACATGTACGTGTTCCAGAGCTGCACATTTCTGTACCCCAACTTCCTCTTTTTTCAGAAGGACCAGGGGAATTTGGAAAAGTAAGAATTGCCAGAGTCTAAATGTGTGCCATTGCTGTGTTTTGTTGTTATCCACGTGGGAGCTGTTATGCATCCGTCTGCTGTCTGGTCCATTCCATGAGGAGCCTCTGAACGAAACCCATGCCGAAGGCCCTCCACTTTCCGGCCTTTCAGACTGACATCGGTGGCTTCATTGAGGAAAGCCAATAGTTGACCTTGAAATCCAACAGAACCCAAGTCCTAAACTGGCAGCAGAGCAGATGCCTGGCACGGAGAGAGGGAGCCCTTTTGGGGGTGAGGACCAGCCTCCTCCACTGGCAGGCAGGAGGGGCCCTTGGCCGTGGGGGCCAGAAGGAGGCAGCCGGTGGTGGGCCCACCTCTCCTGCCTCCTGGCCCTTCGTCAGGCATCTCCCAGAGAAAGCCCGAAACCCAGGGAAAGTAGGGGATGAGCGGCCCCGCTAGTCAGGCTGCTCTACGGAGCACATCTCCTGCATGCAGTTCATAAACCCTTTTAGCAGTGCGGCGCTGCCAGGCCCATCTGCTCCCCCAGACTGCCTTGCCAGAGGAACTGTGTGTGCAGGAGATGTAAAAGAGGGGGGGGAACGCATCACGGAGCTCAAGAACAGCACCACAGCTTTGCCTGCGAGGGGCTGTTGAAAGCTTTACGGCCAGCACAGTAAACAAAATTAAAAGACACTTAAAAAGATAACCATGCAGCACCCAGGGAAGAAAAGGCACGCCAGGCTGACAATTAACGGCACGTACGGAGAATGGTGGAATGAGCCCGAATTAAAAAAAGCCTCCCTCAGGCTCCAGTGGACTTGCCCAGTGGCCAGTGTGTGTGTGTGTGTGTGTGTGTGTGTGTGTGTGTGTGTGTGTGTGTGTGTGTGTGTGTGTGTGTGTGTGTGTGTGTGTGTGTGTGTGTGTGTTCAAGCTGGATCGGGGGTGGGGATGGGGTGGGGGTGGGCGGTGTTGGTTCACATGCAGTGTGAAAGCGTTTCATTCACCCGCAGTCCCCAGCGTGCAAACGGAGGTATCTCTGAGGGGGGAAGTCCTTCTGGTGAAGCTGGGGATTGGGGTCCAGCCACAACGCCCCTTCCCTGGCTGATCCCCGTTGGTCATCTAAAGAGGAGAGGCGGAGTCTTTTTAATGTGTTAAAAGTTAGCGTTAGACTTGGACCAAAGGGGGTCCAGGCAAGTGGGCCCAGCAGGCATTTAAACCCGGGGGGGGGGGGGGAACCAGGGTTGGGGGGGAAATCAGTCAACCCAGAGTATTTGTTTTCTGGCAACTGGGAAGGATGCCCAAATAGGTAGATCAGCCACAGCTGCTGCCCACATTCCCGGCCGGGAGCCTCTCAGGAGCTAAAAGGCTGGCAGGGCTTGTGGGAAGCTGCCCCAGAGAGAGTGCAAAGGAGGGAGGGAGGGCTGGTTGCCCCCCCCCCCTTGCCTTGTTGGCCAGCAGCTTTCTCCTCTGGAGCAGGGATCCCTGCTTTGGCCTGCCCTGCCTGGCTTTGCCTCACCCCATGGTGGTATGGCCACAAAGTAATGGCACATGGCCTTAAAGCCTCTCATTTTTTTTAAATGCCACCCTCCCACCCAAATCCACGGGCATGGCCATCCTCCCCCACCCAGCAGCCAAAGACGGAGCCCCCCCCCGCCCCCGGGGGGAAGGAAAGGGAAGTCAACTGGATTTCACGTTGCTTGATCAGACAGCAGCTTCGACCAGAGTGGACATAAATGGGAGAGCGCATCCCGCGCGGAGGACGCAGAGGAATCGGTGGGCCTCCTCAGCTGCAACCGAGGGAAGCAGCAGCAAAGGGCTCCAGCCTCCTGCCTTTGCATCATTCACGGAAACATTTCAAGGAAGCCGCTCGGGCTCTGAAACAAGACCAGACAAGCGGCTCTTCTTCTGAGTGCCTCCTCGCCTTCCATCTTCTGCAACCTTTCCGTGGGCCAGCCTTCTTGCCGTCTTTTGTTTTGAGGATGTGAAAGGGGATCCTACCCCTCCTCCTCCTTCCCCTCCTGACCTGGGGGGGGGGGGGCAATGTGGGCCCTCAGTCTCACAGGTCAAGAGGAACAACCTCTAAGAACATAAGAACCTAAGAAGAGCCATCATGCTGGATCAGGCCAAAGGCCCATCTAATCCAGCTTCCTGTATCTCACAGTGGCCCCACCAGATGTGTCTGGGAGCGCATGAGACTAGATCTCTGTCTCCTGATACCACTCCCCTGCATCTGGCCCTTGAGGTACCCAGGTTTTAAGCCTGGAGATTGCACATCTCCATCATGGTTTGTAACCTGTGATGAACTTTTCCTCCAGGAATCTGTCCAATCCCCTTTTGAAGGCATCCAGGCCAGATGCCATCACCACATCCTGTGGCAGGGAGTTCCATAGACTAATAACGTGCTGGGTGAAAAAATATTTTCTTTTGTCTGTTCTTACTCTACCAGCCCTCAATTTGAGTGTATGTCCCCTAGTTCTGTTATTTTGTGAGAGGGAGAAGAGCTTTCCTCTATCCACTTACCCTTACAGAAGCCATGCTGATTTTCTTTCAGCAATGTTTGTTCTTCTATGTGTTTTAAGATTTTCTCTTGGATGAGGCTTTCCACCATCTTCCCTGGGACAGATGTAAGGCTAACTGGCCTGTAGTTTCCCGGGTCCCCCTCCTTCCTTTTTAAAAATTGATGTGACATCTGCTATCCTCCAGTCCTCCGGCACTGTGGCCGTTTTAAGAGACAAGTTGCATATAACCGTTAAGAGATCTGCAATTTCATTTCTCAGTTCCCTAATAACGCTTGGGTGGATGCCATCTGGGCCCGGTGACTTGTTGATCTTCAATTTATCAATTAGTCTTAAAACAACCTCCTTTTAAACCTGTATTTGATTTAATTCTTTAGTCAAGAGGGGCCGTTCAGGCAGCGGAATCTGCTCACAGTCCTCTGTCGTGAAGACAGGTGCAAAGAACTCATTTAATTTCTCTGCAATTTCCAAGTCCTCCTTAATCTCCCCTTTTCCTCCCTCACCATCCAGAGGGCCAACTGGTTCTCCGGCAGGTTTTCTACTTCTAACATATTTTAAAAAGCTTTTGTTATTACCCTTTATATTGCTAGCCATGCGTTCCTCAAAATCTTTCTTTGCCTCTCTTATAGTCTTAAATTTCTTTTGCCAGAGTTTGTGTTCCTTTTTATTTTCGTCATTTGGGGAGGATTTCCATTTACAGAAAGACCTCTCCTTGTGCTTTAGAGCCTCTCTAACTCCACTCGTTAACCATGCCGGTGTCCTCTTGGACTTAAATGAGCTCTTCTTTCTTTGTGGTATGCACTTGTGCTGGGCCTCTATTATTGTTGTTTTAAACAGGCTCCATGCACTCTGAAGAGATTTTGATTCTTCTAACCTTCCCCTTCAATTTTTTTCTAACTAGTTTCCTCATCGGAGGGAAGTTTGCCCTTCGAAAATCAAGGATTTTTATGTCTGATTTGCTTGACACTCTTCCTCCAACATGCATGGCAAAGGAGATTGCAGCATGGTCACTGTTCCCCAGGGGCTGAGTGACATTCACATCCCTGACCAGGTCCTGAGTATCACAGGCTGCCTCCAACCCTCAGAAAGGACAGCAGCCGTTGGAGGAAGAGGCCAAGGTCATCCTCAGAGCCCAACAGCCCAGCACCCAAAGATGGCCTGCCCCCTGCTGCTTAAAGCAGCCCCCCCCTTTCCTGCTGTGTTCTTCCCTGAAAAAAGCCCCGGACAAGGGTGGCAACGGCTCTTGGAACCTCTTGCCCTCAACGCAGAGGGCTCCTAGCAGCAGTTCTTTGGCAGCTTCACGCCAGGGCTCCCCCCCCGGCCCCACTGGAGACCTCGAGGAGGAGGAGGAGGAGGCTGTTCCTTCTCCTCCCTGGTCCCAGGCACCCACCTGTGGCCTCCTCTTCCTCCTCCTCCTGCTCTCCTAGCTGGCCCTCCTCTTTATGGGACCCCCTTGGCCCTCCTTCTGGGACCCCTGATTTGCCTCCCACCCTGGGTGCCTGAGGGGGACATGGGGCAGCCCCAGCCAGCCCGTCGGCAGCAACCCCCTCGCTGTCAGATGGATGGTATAGAAATCCAATAAACAAACACATCTTCCAAGATCCAGTCTGAAATTCCGAGCAGGACAAGCTCTCCCCGGTCCGCGGCAGGCAAACGTGGCCTAGGAATCAAGGAACTGATCTTCTGAGGACATAACGGGGGTCTGAACGGGTCATTTCCCCACTGAAGTCGCTGGGCAGATCTCATACAGTCCCATACAGTTTAGGTTACGTTTGCATTGATGCGACGGCTGCTGCTGCTGCTGCTGCTTTCCTTGTTTCTGCGTCATTTTCAGAATTTGGCCGAGTTCATTGTGTTTCTAAGACTCAGCACGGATGCCCGAGAAAGCCATGTGAGGGTGGAGGGGTTTAGATGCAGGTGTGATGCCTGGAAGCTTCCCCCCCCCACCACCAGGCCTGTGGAAGGGTGTCTGCCTCTCCACTGATGGTGGCCATTGGGTCAGATCACGGGCTGGCGAGAGTGCCGTGGCGTGGCCTTCCTCGCCATCCACTGGTGCCTGGGAGCACGCAGGGCCTTCCAAGACACTTGGCAAGCAGCTCCTTCCTAAAGCCACAGTAAAAGGGCCCATGAGCCAAAGGAAAGTGGCCCAGCTGGCCAGCCGGTAGAGCAGAGAGGAAGGTCGGGACTAGGCCCAGCGCTTGATACCCTTGCTCAGTGTAGGCACCGTGCCAGGGCTAGATCTAATTGGGAAAGCTTTTGCCAACAGAGAGCTCAGAACAGCACATTCGGTGGAGAAGAGGAGCCTTGCCCCCCCCCCAAAATGGCAGCACATTTCATTGGGTGGTTTCATTGCAGCAGTTTCCTGGGAGGTGGGCATACGAGGCTGCCTGGATTCCAGGCGAAGGGGATTATCACAGAGCGGCAGCATTTGCTACAATGCCGGCTGCCTCAAAGCAGGGCTGCAATCTGAAAGTTGCCTATTTAGCTCTCATTGGCCGTTACTTCACGAACCGCTCGCTTCGCGGCAACCCCTCCTTTCTGTGCGAATCGATCGTTTCAGTCCGCACGCTCCTCCTTTTTGGCTGCGATGCCACCCCGACCACGCCCCCTTTACCGTGCTCCAAGCGGGGTGAGTGGTTCCCCTGCCAGCTGCCGGGAATCTTTTCGCTTCGCATCTCGCTTCGCTCCCAACGTGACGTGTGGACTCCGGTTTTTTTTATTTTTATTTTTTAAATATCCAAACTCTGCAAACGACCCTTTCGGCTTTCAAACTGAAGATGCTCGGCGCGGCGAGAAGCAGAAACTGCGCGCGCGCGCGCGCGCTCCGACTCGGCAACGCGCCCTAAAGCCCGATCACCTCCGTCCCCTCGTGGGACGCCCAGGGAGTTCCGCTGCCGGGCGATCCGGTCGGGTCTGCATCAGAGGGAGGACTTGAAAATCATACCGCACACCCTCCGGGAGTGAGAAGGGAATGGGGAGGGAGGAAAGACGCATCCAAAGGGGAGAGGTTGGGCAGGAGTCCCTTACCCTGCTGGCTTTCAAGCACGTAAGGGGGGGGGGTTCAAGCCCGCTTCTCTCCACCACCAGATTAGACACAACCAGCTCTGTCGGAAATGACAGCCAAGTATTGATGCATCGATACGCCGAGTTTTTTTTTAAAAAAAAGGATGGGAACAAGCGAACGTTGCAAAGCGGCGTCCTAATGCGAAGGGAGCACGTGAGGTAGTAATCGATTCGGTAGTAAAAATGCAGCGCGTGAGCACTGATAAACAGGGGTGGGATCGAAGGGAGACCACGTGACCGCCACCGAATTCACAGCGAAGGCAAGTTCGGTTCGAAGCGAGGCACTTCGTGAAGTAACGGCCATTGTAGCTCCATATGCAAGCTCCCTGTGGCCGAGAGGTTGAACTGTTGTCCTGCAGCCTAAATTGTGCTCACAGGTTCACTCATAGAATCATAGAGTTGGAAGAGACCTTAAGGGCCATCCAGTCCAACCCCCTGCCATGCAGAAACCCCTGTCACAGTATTTCTGACAGATGGCCATCCAGCCTCTGCTTAAAAACCTCCAAAGAAGGAGACTCCATCACTCTCCTTTGTGGCAGCAGATTCCACTGCTGAACAGCTCTAACTGCAACCTTCCATCCTCCCAAGGTCGGTAAATTGAGAACCTAGCTCATGGGGGTGATGATGGGGGAGGGCAATATGTACCCCAAATAATATAATTGCAAACTGCCCAGCGGGTGCTTTAAGTGCTATGGGATAGAAATTCGTAGAATAAAAGAAGCATGCTTTGCTTTTTGCTTTTTAAATTAAACGTGTGGGCAGGAACACCCAGCAAAGAGCGATCTAGCCCTACAAACAGTTGCAGGAGCCAGCCTTGAGCAGAGTCAGACCTGGGGATCTCAATGCAGTCTGACAATTTTTCAGCCTCCTTCTTGAAGTGCGGTGTCCAGAACGGGGCAAAGTACTCAGGATGAGGGCTAACTGGTGCCAAAGGGAGGGGAGCTGGGACCTTGCGGAATTTGGAGACTACACCCCCATTAATTCAGCCTAAAACAGCATTTGCCTTTTTTGAAGCCACATCACACTGTCAGCTCGTATTCAGCATGTGATTTTCTTGCTCATAATAGTCAACATCCCCTCTAATTTTTGGGCCCACTGTGTGGGGGCTCTGTCCTGTACATGCCCCTGCCTGCCCCCCCCCAGCTCATTCATGGTTCTCCCTTGACCCCCACATGGGCTCTGTTGCAACCAGAACAAAATGACTGTTGTGGGTTTTTTGGGCCATTTGGACGTGTTCTGGCAAGTTTTTTTTTCCCTTCCTGATGTTTTGCCAGTCTCTTCAGAGGGCAAGGGACTTGTCTTATTCAGGAGAATAGGTGTTAGTTGTTGTATTGTGATGTGGAGGGATTAATCTTAACACCTATTCTCCTGAAAAGGACAAGTTCCCCCATTTCCTACAACTTTAAAAAAAATCCACAGTTTCATGCACTCCATACCCCAGAGCACAGAGGAAACTCCCAGCTCTCCTGAGCTCCTTGCCCTCTGAAGATGCTGGCCACAGAATCTGGCGAAACGCCAGGAAGAAAAACTTCCAGAACACGGCCAAACTGCCCCCAAAACCCACAACAGCCATCAGAAACCTGTTGTGAAAGCCTTTGAGAATAAATAGAGGAAAAATGGTTACAGTGGTGGGTGGGTAAAGAAAAGCCGTCTTATTGAACTCCACTGGGAGATCTCAGGATATCTGGTAGGATATAAATTTCCTAAATAAATGAAGTTTCAAAGAGGGTGCCGTGTTAGTCCTTTCAAGAATTGCAGGCAATTTTTGCCTGCAATTCTAAATAAATGAGTTGCCGTTTTTGAAGTGGCTGCCATGTTAGCCTGTGCAAGCCCATATCAACAGGAAACCAAACCACACAAAGCAAAAGCAGTAGCAACAAGAAGGCCAAAACCTTGTGGCCCCTTAAAAAAAGCGAAGGGCTCTCTTTTAATGCCAGCTTTGGAGATCAACGCCTTTCCCTTTGAAGCTTTGTTCTGTGAGAAGCAGCAGTGGTTAGCGGCGGGTAAAGGAGCTCCAGGCGAGAGATAACAGCAGCCGATGCAACTTAATCCTTCTGGTATTACACAGAGGCGATGAGTCAAGTGTTCCTGACTTTATCTTTGAAGCTTGTTCTGTAGAAGTGGCCGTGGTTAGTTGGGAATGTACTTGGCTAGGGAAAATAACAGCGGGTAACAACGTAATTATTGTAGTCGTGCACGTTCAGTAATGGCTTAGGGATCCTTGACTAATATATAATCCTTTGAGGTGTGTAAGGAAAAGAACGGGATATCAAAGAGGGGCCTATAAGCCCTCACCTGCTGTGAAAAGCCACCGTGACTCACATAACGTGTGTCTCTGAACCAACCCACTGTCTAATGGATTCTCGAAGGCTTTTACGGCCAGCCGGATTCTGATCGCTGTTGTGAGTTTTCCAGTCTTTTTGGCTGTTCCAGAACACGGCCAAACAGCCCGAAAAACTCACCACCACCACCACCACCACTGTCTCTTGATTTTGGGGGGCAGGTACAACTGTATAAATATTTCCTACATAGTCTCATTCTTCTGTCAAGAGGGAGGAAACAGGCATGGTCCATGAAAGCTCACCTTTAAATACAACAATTAGTCCTTAAAGTGCCACAAAGGGTGTCTTTGTTTTGCTTTTGCTTTGTTTTCTTGTTGATATGCAAAATAATAAATTTTGATTAGGGGTGTGCCAAGCCAGCCCCCCCCCCCAAGCCACTTTGATCCAGAGTAAGCAACACAACAAACGGGGCTGATGACCTTCTTCTAGGTACAGTGGTCCCCCACCCTTTCGCGGTTCATATGCTGTGGTCCCACGATATTGCGGGACCACAGTATATGAAAAAAGGCCCTCTAGGGTCCTGTTTCAAGCATACTGCCCCAGGACTAGTGCTGCCTCGAAAATGAGGGCCTTCCGGGCCTTTAATGGATCGTCATCATTTCTGAGGCCTCAGCCTTGGTAGGCCTGGGAGGCCGTTTTGGAAGCCTCGCAGAAGGCCTTTTGGAAGGCTGGGAAGGCTCTCACAGGCCCATTTGGGGTAGGGCCAGGCTGGGGGTAAGTGCAAGTGACCCCAGCTAGCCCCCCCCCAGGCCTAATTCGACCTGCATCTGCATATCACGGATTTTCAATTACTGCAGGTCAGGTCAGGTCCCTAACCCCCGCGATAGGCGTGGGGGGGGATCACTGTACCGTACGTGACAGTGCTTTGGCTCTCTGGGAAGAAGACCCCTTTCCTGCAAATGGGAAAATGCAAAGATAGACGGCATGGTTTGGCTGGGAGAGAAGGGCCTCTGGAGGCATTCTGCTGAGTTGGGCACCCTGTTCCCTTTCTCTTTCCCCCTTCTTTCTTCCAGCCATGGGGAGAAAGCTGGCGCCAGCTTCCTAAGGCAGGTGCACAGGAGGGAGTGAGGGAGGCAGTTTAAAGGGGCAATGGTCATGGTTTTCATCCATTCCTTCTTAAAAGGGCAAGGCTAGGGCCTACTGGCCGACATATTTCATCCTTTCTCTTTGTCACTTCCCTCTGCACGTCCTGGACTAGAAACCACCATGGCTGTCTTTGCAAGACTTTGGTATTTTAACCCCTGACTTTGCAGCAGGAACGAGATGGAAGGGACACATAAGAACATAAGAACATAAAAAGAGCCATGCTGGATCAGGCCAAAGGCCCATCTAGTCCAGCTTCCTGTATCTCACAGCGGCCCCACCAGATGTGTTTGGGAGCGCATGAGACTAGATATCTGTCTCCTGATACCACTCTCCTGCATCTGGCCCTTGAAGGACCCTGGGTTTTTAAAGCCTGGAGATTACACATCTCCATCATGGTTTGTAACCTGTGTTTGTCTTGGCTGCCCTGTTGAGGTCCCCCCACTTACTGGTGGTTGGGGACTTCATTGTGCATGCCGAGGAGGAACTCTCTGGTGCGGCTCTGGAATTCATGGAATCCATGACTTCCATGAATCTATCTCAGCATGTTGATTGCCCCACCCATAGGGCAGGCCATACCCTGGACCTGGTTTTTACCTCCATGTCGTCAGATTCTTGTCTGAGGGTCAGGGGTATTTCCCCCCCTACCCGTGTCATGGTCGGATTGTCATCTGCTAAAATTTTCCCTGTTGATCGCCACCCCACCCTGCAGCGAGCCTTGGCTCTTCCTTTGGGTCCGCCCCCGTAGGCTCCTGAACCCTGTTAGGTTCATGGAGGCCTTCAGGGAGCTTTCTGGCGGTCTGGCAGATGATCTGGTTGAAGCCCTGGTGGATAGGTGGTATGAGGGTGCCACCGGGGCTGTAGACCGGATCGCCCCCAAGCGCCTCCTGCGCTGCGGAGACCACTCTTCACCATGGTACACGGCAGAGTTGCGGTCGATGAAACAAGAACGCAGGAAGCTTGAGGACATTTGGAGGACGGATTGGGCGGAAGTGAGTAGGGCTGCTCTTAAGCAGTTGACTGGCCACTATATTCGCGCGATCAGGGATGCTAGAACAGTCTATGTCTCCCTGAGAATTGGCAAGGCCTCGAACTGCCAGGCTGAATTGTTCCGGGTGGTTCGGGACCTCTCCAATCCTGGTCAGCTGGGGCTTCTTCCTAGTGAGTTCACTAGCAAGCAATTTGCAGCCTATTTTAGATCTAAAATAGAGGCCATCTGTTCCGATCTGCTCCCCGGTTGCTCTAGTTCATCCTCTGATGTCCCTGGGGCCTCACCCCCTTGGTCTCCTCGTCTGGTTGAGTTTGGGCTGGTGTTTCCAGCAGAGGCCTCCAGGGCCATGGCTTATTGCCAGCCAGCAGCTATCCCTTTTGACCCTTGCCCAGCTTGGCTTGTTAAATCTGCCGGAGGGAACATGCCAGAGTGGGTTTCGGCTATTGCCACAGCCTCCTTTGGGGAGGGAATTCTCCCTTCCCATCTGAAGGAGACCGTGGTGAAGCCCACATTGAAAAAGCCCGGCATGGCGTCGGATGATTTATCCAGCTATCATCCGATTGCCATTGTTCCCTTCCTGGGCAAGGTTGTCGAGAGGGTGGCCGCTGTCCGGCTCCATTCGTACCTGGGGGAAAATCGTATCCTGGATCCCTTCCAGTCTGGGTTCAGGCCACTTCAGGGGACCGACACTGCCCTGGTAGCTCTGGAGGATGACCTCCTCAGGGAGGCTGACAGGGGGTGTTCCACCCTGTTGGTACTCCTTGATCTGTCAGCTGCCTTTGATACCGTCGACCATGGTAACCTACTGGCCCGGCTTGCTGAGGCAGGAATTGGGGGCCTTGCCTTGTCTTGGCTCCATTCCTTTCTTGGCGGCCGGTCTCAGCGGGTTCAGCTGGGGGAGGACTTGTCGGCTCCTTGGACTCGCCCTTGTGGGGTGCCCCAGGGGTCGGCAATCTCACCCATGCTGTTCAATGCTTATATGAGGCCACTGGCGGAGGTCATCAGGAGATTTGCAGTTTGCTGTCATCAGTACGCTGATGACACGCAACTCTATCTCTCCTTTTCTTCCTCTGCAGAGGAGGCAGTACGCTCCCCCAACCTGTGCCTGGAGGCGGTCCTGGAACAGACCAGGACTAACCGGCTCAAGCTGAACCCAGAGAAGACGGAGGTTCTGTTCTTCGGGGCGCCCTCGTCTGGGTACAATGGCCCCCTCCCTAGACTGGGGGGGGGTTCCCTCCAGCCTACAGACAGGGCCAGGAATCTGGGCGTGGTCCTGAATTCAGCCCTCTCCCTGGAAGCCCAGGTGATGGCAGTCTCCAGGGCCGCTTTTATCCACCTCTGCAGGATTGCCCAGATCCGACAGTACCTTGATGAGTCCTCCCTGAGGACAGTTGTGCAGGCCCTCGTGATTTCGAGGATTGACTATTGCAATGCCCTCTACGTGGGGCTGCCCTTGACCCTTGTCCGAAGGCTCCAACGGGTGCAGAATGCAGCGGCCAGGCTGGTGGTGGTGGGTTAGATTTGAGCACATCACCCCAGTTCTGGCTCGCCTGCATTGGTTGCCCGTCACCCTCTGGATAAGGTTCAAGGTCCTGGTTTTGATTTTCAAAGCCCTCCACGGCTTGGGACCAGAGTATCTGGCGGAGCGTATCTCTCAGAGATCAACTGGGACCAGGCCCATGAGGATGGCATGCTCACTTAGGGTGGTCACACCCAGAGAGATGTGGAAATCGCTTACGCATAACCGCGCCTTCTCTGTGGTGGGCCCTTCACTGTGGAATCAGCTCCCTAGTGAGTTGTGCCTAGCAGTGTCCCTGCCCGCCTTTTAAAAAGCCTTGAAAACCCATCTCTTCAAGGAGGCATTTGGCGACCTTTCTATTTAATTTTTTATTATTATTATTATTATTATTTGCCGCCCATGCCATCCTTTGTGGAGGGTATTGTACCCTCCCGTTTTTACTGGTAGTCTGCTACTGATTTTCATGTTTGTTTGTTATTGCTTGTTTTTAAGTGTACACCGCCCTGAGTTCTGCTTCGGAAGATAGGGCAGTATATAAATGTAATAAATAAATAAATAAATAAATAAATATCCGAAAAGCAGAACATGCACACCTTTTTGGAAAATAATAATAATAATAATAATAATAATAATAATAATAATAATAATAATAATAATAATAATAATAATAATAATAATAATAATAATAAGAAGAAGAAGAAGAAGAAGAAGAAGAAGAAGAAGAAGAAAGATGCAGGCTGTGCCTGGCACCTCATTCCTCACCTGACAGCAGAAGGAGACCTCAGAGGTATGTGGAGGACCCTTCGTGGAACACCTTTCACCAGGAATGTGGCTGCCATTGCCCCCCCCCCGACCACGGCCCGTCATCTCCACGGGGCCTAGCCTCCCTCCCTCCTTCTTGCGTGCCCCCATGTGCCAGGGGTGTAACAGAGAGGAGCACTAACAGAGAGGAGCACCAGGGCCTTCCCAAAGCACTTGGAATTCAGGCGAAGAGCTGGCTGCTGAAATCCGGTGCCCGATTACCAAGGCAACACACACAAAAACCATTGGCATGCAACACAGCAAACACTGTGCTGGTGCTCGTAATACCCAACAAATTTGTTGTCAGGGACATCTACAACCTGTTGCGTCCAATGTTTCAACCTTTTCCCCTCGCCTCCTCCTCCTCCTCATCAGCCGCCACCGCAGTGGGCAACGGTCCTTCCGCAGACAAAGGCTGCAGGAGGAGCTGCACTGGCTGCTGCTGTGGGTTGTGTTTTGAAGGCTGGGTTTGGACAGCCACTAGGCTGTGAACCAAAGGAATCGCCTCACATGCCCGGGACAGAGTGACAAGAGTCCGTGGGCTAAAGCCTGACGTGTTCAAATCCCCAGCAGGCCTCAGGAGGTAACAGGCCAGTGCCCAAAAATGACCAGGAGGCTTCTCTGCACCCTCTAAAAACTGTCTTCTGCCGGTCGGCAGGCTGACCTCCTGTGGGGGAAACTGCATGTCAGGGACGGCCTCTCGTTAGGAGCTGGGAGCCCACTGGTGTTCCAGAGATGTGATTTGGGCAGACCTCTGGGACAAAGTGATCATACTTGCAAAGGATGTCCGTGTTTATTTTCCAACAGCCAATCAGAAAACAGAGCAAGCCAATTTACTATCCTCAGAAGGCATGAAAAGCCCCCTGCAGTGACCATCAGACATCTTTCAGTCCTTAAGGAATGTCCATTGCTAGATATTGTTACAAATTAAGGAAACAGCTGAGGTAAAACTCATGGTGGACACCCAGATAAATGGATTACATGTTTCATTTCATTTCAGTCTTCATTTCATTTCATTTCATTAATAACTGAGTTTTCAAAAGAATTTCCGTCATGAAATGAAATGCTTCATAAGGCTATAAATAATGGGAAGCTTACCTTTTTTTATTTAACAGGGGTCAAACTGCCCTAAATTAAAGACCCTCAAACATTCCAATCAATTTGCTTTCAACCAAAGAACCCTTTGTAAACAAGCTAGAAACCTAATGGCTAGCTGCTGCAGGGAGTGATCAGCGATGGAAAGGAAAACAAATCAATCAGTTTAAAAAATAAGACAGCTGGATCAAGAGGCTGGGACAAATCATTTCATTTCCAAAACAAAAAACCCTAACCCTAACCCTAACCCTAACCCAGGCCCACCCAAAGTCCGGCCCGGGGGCCAAATCCGTTGTGAAGCTTGGCGCACGCACAGTGTGGCACGCGGGCGGGCCGCTGCCACCGGCATAGCTGGGAAGCTTGGGCGGCACTGCAGGGGAATGTGTGAGGTTGGGCGCACGCGAGGGGCAGTGATCGGGTGGGCCGCGCCACCAGCACCGCTGGGAAGCTTTGGCGGATGGGTGGTCTGCCACCACCAGCACCGCAGGGGAATGTGTGGGGGTGGGCAGGCCAGCGGGCCTCCGCCACTGCCAAGGAGCTTTGGGGTGGGCTGGCGGGCGAGCTGTCACCACCGCTGGGGAGCTTGGGGGGGCTGCAAGGTCGCACAGATCGCCTCTTCCAAGGGGCGACCTGTGGCCACAGCTCCCTGTGCTTCCTTTGGTCCCCCACCTTCCCTCTTTCCTCCCTCTCTTGGTCCCCACCTCCCTCCCTCCCTTCCTTGTTCCCCGCCTTCCTTCCTGCGGGTAGGGTTGCAAGTGCTCAGTGGGATGGGGCTTAGGGGTCAGTGGGTGGGGCTTGCAGTGGGATAGCAGGGTCGGGGAGCAAGTGGCCCCTGACACATTCTCAGCCACCAAACCTGGCCCTCCTTACAAAAAGTTTGGCCACCCCTGCCCTAACCCTAGAACCCTCAGTCTTCATTCTCTCTCTCTCTCTCTCTCTCTCTCTCTCTCTCTCTCTCCTTTCTCATTCTGCTTCTCCTTGCTCAGGCCTGGTAACCGTTTTCTGACTCCTAGAGGGATGTTTGCAATTGCTTTCAGGATGTTTTCAGCTTGGAGCCCAGCACCATAAATCCCTGCCGGTGAAATGTAACCACACGCCCAAGACTCTTATAACCAGTGAATATTTAGAACCTTCTACTTGCAAAATTGACGTCTCATCCATTATATCAATCTGTTTCCATAGGTTGGGCAAAGCAGACTTGTCCACAAAAGCTCACATTAAAACATAACAGTCTTGAAGGTGCTGCGTGTTTTTGTCTTCGCTTTTTCGCATTAAACTTTGCCCAGATTTTTTGTGGCTTTTTGGTCATGTACAGTTAGGCCCTAAAAGACACACTACAAGAGTTGAAAAAGAATGAGGAAGGCAAAGGAAAGCAATCAGTCAAACTCTGGCACCAGTTATTAATTTTAAATATTTACGTATTTATTTGCCAGATCCATAAATCCCCTCTCTGCCCAATGGACACTCCATTAATATTAATTAATCATATTTTAAATAAGCAAATAAATGATCTGGTTGTTGTTTTTAAATCACCTGAAACCAGGAGCAGAGTTTTTCATTGGGATAAAGGTGAGAGGAAGCAGGAGGTGAGAGCCATTTCTGGATGAATGTGTAAAAGTAAACAAAGTGATTGTATGTGTATGCGCTCCCAAAGTGATCACAGCACAGAGCAAAGAGCCCAAAGGCACTGCCAGGGCACAAGGGCACACCCATGGATCCCTGGTGGCAAATCCAGCATTAGAGCACTATGATAAAAAAAAAAGTGAAGAAAGAGGAAAACTCAGGAAGAAACAATTTGATCTGGCCTTAAGAGTGAGATCTGGCCTTAAGAGTGAGAAATGGCAAATGCGTTTTAATGTAACCAAATGTAAAGTAATGCATATTGGGGCAAAAAATCCAAACTTCATCTATCAACTCATGGGCTCTGAGTTATCTGTGATGGATCAGGAAAGAGATCTTGGTGTGTTGGTGGACAGCTCCATGAAGGTGTCTCCCCAATGTGTGGCAGCGGTGAAGAAGGCCAATTCCATGCTAGGGATTATCAAAAGGGGGATTGAAAATAAAACAGCGAACATTATAATGCCTTTATATAAAACAATAGTAAGGCCCCACCTGGAGTATTGTGTACAATTCTGGTCACCGCATCTCAAGAGAGACATAGTGGAACTGGAAAAGGTGCAGAAGAGAGCGACTAAAATGATTACTGGGCTGGGGCACCTCCCTTATGAGGAAAGGCTAACACATTTGGGTCTTTTAAGTGTGGAAAAAAGGCGACCTGAGGGGGGATATTATTGAGACGTACAAAATAATGCAGGGTATGAGTAAAGTGGATAGAGGGAAGCTCTTCTCCCTCTCCCAAAATACCAGAACTAGGGGACATACACTCAAATTGAAGGCTGGGAGAATAAGAACAGACAAAAGAAAATATTTTTGCACCCAGCGCATTGTAAGTCTATGGAACTCCCTGCCACACAATGTGGTGATGGCATCTGGCCTGGATGCCTTCAAAAGGGGATTGGACAGATTCCTGGAGGAAAAGTCCAACCTGCCGGCCCACTGAACCTGGAACCCGGGGGTGGGGGGTGGCACAGAAGGGAGAGGGAATCCCCTCCCTCTGCGCCCACCCAAGTCTCAGTGATATAGGCCAGGTCGGCTTGCATATCCACGATAGCATCGTGGATAATAGGGATCTTATTATGAACCGACCTGGCATTAATCAGGAGGCAAGACAGGCCGGAGGCGCTGGCGGGATGGCACCCAGGTATGTGGGGGTGAGCAGGGGGATCAGAACGGGGGACAGGCATCAACTGCCTGACCCAAGTTCTTCTTACCCGACTCACCCCCACCCCCCACCCTGCTCAGAGACAGACACCATGGGGATTGAAGTCCCTGCCAACATGGCGACCGAAAAAAAAAGGTGAAATACAAAATACACAAAACAAAATAGAAACAACAAACTACAGACTACAAGCCAACCGTAACAGTATAATGCAGCAGGGGGAAAAATATGAAACACCACTTTGTCCAAATGACTGCATTTTCAGAGCACAGGCTGACGATTTGCATGTCCTTCTCCAGCGTGCCCTGCCATCTTTGTTCTGGCCACCCACATGGCCACCGACCATGGATTTCCAGGTGGCACACAGTTTTGCCCAAGGTGGAGGGCGCTGCTCTGAGGGACAGGCCCCTACCAAGGGAGCTGGCTTTCTCTCGTTTTTCTCTGTTATAGATATCATGCCTGGTTGCTGTCGGGTGGCATCTTTTGTGACACATTAAGAGTAGGGATACCCAATGGAGCACATGCACTTTCATGCAGCTTTCTGCACCCGCTGTTCCTGCCCATCGGTCTGTGCCATGGAGTGCCACTGAGCAGACTGCTGACTTGTAAGTCTTGGATTTGAGATAGCTTGGCATTCCTCTGCGGCAAAGCGTACCTGTGAGTTCTCACCATTGCAACCAGGCCTCCTTCTCCCTTGATTGGCTTGCTTCTGTGCTGTCATGAATATGGCCCTCAGCCTCTGACTTGTGTGCCCTCTCGCCGAGAGGGACTGCCTTCAAATCTGGAGAGAGAGGGAAGGCTCCTTCTGGCAGCTCCTCCCACTTGGAACGGAGACCAGGGACCCCATCCAGCAACGCTCCTCTAGAGGGAACGGTGGCTCTCCCACAGGTACCAAGGGAGGAAGCCGTCTTCCTCGGTTGGTGTTTCTTGGGTTGAGGAGGCGTGGACCAGGGCAGAAGCTCTCCTTCAGGAGATACCTGACCCTGGATCTTGTTCTGAAGCCAGGAATTGATATTTGTGGAAGTGCCCCCTGCCCCAGTGGGGTGGTGGTGGTGAAGGGGCCCTGAGAACATTGGGCCCCACTCCCCTCTTCCTCTTCCCACTTGCCCACCTGGGGGGGGGGGCTGGCCTGTTGCCAAGGCCTGTGCAGTGGTGGTGGCAGCCACGGAAGCCACAGCAGAAGCTCCAGGCATCAGAAGCTCCATCCCACGGTTGTGCTTTCTCTGGCTGGCATGGAGGCCTCTGCATCCTGTAAGGGTGCCACGGGTGCCTTGAGCAGTTGGCCTCGGTGCCAACGAGGTCTGGGTCTCCTTCTCGAGGGCACTGGGAGGGTTTGAGGATTTCTTTTCATGAGCCGAATTGCTTGGGGGTTGCAGAAGAGGGGAAGTCAACCAGCAGGGACGCCTGGTGGCTAGTGGTGTAACCAGCAGTTCTGTCTCCTGGGGCTCCACTCACCTTTTGGTTCAACTGGGGGGTGGGGGGGACATCATGGGAGATTGGCATGGCCAGGAAGAGGACAGAGGAATGGTGGGGGTGGGGGGAAAGCACCTGGCTCCCAAGGGGTGCTACAGAGGCCATAGAGAGTCCAAACTGAGCCAGGCTGCCCTGCTCTCTCTTTTGACATGGGAAGAGCAGCCAATCCTGCCAGGAGCCTTGAAGCTTGCCTATCAGTCTGTCTCTTTGTCTCCCCCCCCCTTTTTTGTTTTTGATGCTCTCTCAATCTCAGCACCCTGAGTCGTAGCCCCAACCACCCAGCCTGAGCAAGGGCTCCGGTGAGGGATCCCCTCCCTCTCCTCCCTCTGCCAAGGAGGCAGGTGCTCTGCAGATCCCCAGGGCATCTTCTAAGGCCTCGGCCTGTCCCCAGGCATGGGATGTGCACATACAGACATGCACATGCACACGCACATGCACACAACGTGAGAGCTGAGAGTAGCATTTGGGCTGCCCAGTTGGCACCTTCCTACTGCTTCAAAGGAAGAATATTTCTGGGATTTTCTAAACCCCTCCTTGTTCTAAAAAAAAAAAAGAGAGAGGAAATGTCACCTTTACTGCGCTCTCTTTAATTAAAAAATGAAAGAAACCAAGCTGATCTCCCTGACATTTGCTTTCTTCGGGGCCCATAAAACAACCTCTTCCCTCTTGCGGTGGCGGCGGCGGGGGGGGGGGGGCTTTGACCCAAAGGTTGCTGGCCTCCAACCTTGCCAAGGAAGAGACAAGATGGGGCCCGTGTCTCTCCGGAACAGGCGCACACACGCACAGGCTGCACAGGCGGCGGCTTTGCTCCTGGCGCAGCAGAGGGCCCTGGAAATCATCGTTAACATGTGCTGCAACGAAGGTACGCCTGTGAAACCAGCAAGAGCTTCATGGACAACCACTCCCAGGATCTCGCAGTTGTAATTTCTTGGCTGAATTACCATACCACGATTCCATAGGGGAGAGGGATCGCCATTCAAGTGATAGCAAAGTGCTGTAACTCCTGCGTTACACACAGTGGCCAGGACCCTCTTGGGGTTTCTGCAGCACCTCCTAGCATAATTGGCATGTGTGGTTGTGGTGGCTGGCTCTTGGGCACACTGATCTGCCCAAGTTGTTTTTTGCAACGTGTTGTACACCGCCATGAGTTCCCGTGGGAAAATCGGGCGGCCAACAAGTACAAAAACAAACAAATAAATAAAATGTCCGGGGACATGACACCCATGGGGCCCTGTGGGGTGGTGGTGGTGGTGGGGAGGGAGCAAAGGCTGGGGTCCCTGATCCTGTTCAATGGGGAGGGCGAAGAAAAAGGGTCCCAGCCCCGCCCCACATCCACATGGGGCCTCTGGGGCTGCAGGGCTCATAGGAGGGGGGCAGGTGTGTGTGTGTGTGTGTGTGTGTGTGTGTGTGTGTGTGTGTGTGTGTGTGTGTGTGTGTGTGTGCGTGTGTGTGTGTGTGTGTGTGTTGCGGGGGTGGGGGGGATGCCTGCCCATGAGCCTGACAGCCAAACGGCGGAGCACCCCCACCCCATCGCACCCGCCCCTTAATGCCAGGGCCGCCCTCTTGGCCTCCCTGCCTGGGCTGCCCGGCGCCAGTCGGAGGCAGGGAGGAGGGCCGCCGCCGCCGCCGCCGCCGCCTTCAGCACCAAGGAGAGCGACGCGGAGCGCCCGGCCAGGCAGGCAGGCAGGCAGGCAGGACGGCCACCCTCCGCCGGAGGAGGAGGAGGAGGAGCGCCCGGCGACCCGGCCACGAGCGACGGGTGATGCAGCCCACCCCACGAGCAACCCCCCCCCCCCCCCCACACACAGCCCTGCCCGGGAGATGCTGGCAGAGGCCCCCGCTCAGCCCCCAGGGTGGCCACTAGGCTTCCTCTCGCGCCCCCCCCCCCCAGCCGGACCCTGCCTGGGAATGGGGGCCAGGAGCAGCTCCCCTTCTCAGCGGAAAGAAAGGGGGAAGGCGTGCGTGTGTTTGTGTTTGTGTAAGAGAGAGAGAGAGAGAGAGAGCGGGACAGCGTTCCTCCCTTGATGCTTCCCAGAGGACGACTCCGAGCCCACCGGCGGGCTGGCCGGGCCACGGATGCCGCCCTAACCGGGCATTTTCCAGCGTCGCCAGCGCCACCGGGAGGGGCCCAGGACCAGGGAGTCAGGGCAGGAGAACCCCGGGGGGGGGGGACCCCAGCAAAAAGCCAAGGGCACCAGGCGGCAGCTGTGGGACCAGCACGGCCTGCAACGATCCTCCAGGGCTGGGTGGTCAAGTCCCTGCAGTGCAGGGCACAAACCGGGAGCCACTTCTGAAAAGGAAATGGGCCCCCCCCCCCAGGAAGCAAGCCTGGGTCTCTCTCTGGAAACCCTGAAACCACCAGAGGAAGGCTCCCCCCCTCCTCCTCCTCCTCCTCCTCCTCCTCCTCCTTTCTTCTTCTTCTTCTTCTTCTTCTTCTTCTTCTTCTTCTTCTTCTTCTTCTTCTTCTTCTTCTTCTTCTTCTTCTTCTTCTTCTTCTTCTTCTTCTTCTTCTTCTTCTTCTTCTTCTTCTTCTTCTTCTCCTCCTCCTCCTCCTCCTCCTCCTCCTCCTCCTCTGCCGGCTGCCCCCAGGCTCCCATTTGGACCTGTGGAAATACAGGCCAGCCCCACCCCCTGCTGTTGTTTGTCTTCCTTGGCCTGTTTTGTAAACTCAACTGGTTTCATTGGCACTCAGTCTTTTCCTCGGGTCTCCTTCCATTGCTCTCTCTAGTTCTCTCTCTCTCTCTCTCTCTCTCTGTGGGTGTTTGAGGAAGGAGCCTGTTCAATTCCTGAGGTGATGATGCCAGCGTCACACAGGCAGGAGGAGGGGGGAGGGGAGGGGGAAGGGCTGCCATCCAGGGCTTAGTGTGACCTTGGGAATGGCTTCCAAGGTCACCTGTCTCTTACCATTGGGAACAACCCGAGAAAGTGCCATCCCCAGCTGCAACGGGGGCCTTTGGAGGGGAAAGGCAGGGTAAGAATATTTTTAAAAAACAAACAAAATTGCAATTTCCAGCAACTGCTGAAAGGAATGGGGAAGGGGGTGTTATCAGGCTTGGTGGGGTTCTCCCCCCCCCATGCCTTCCCCCTCCCTGCCTTTGCCAGTGCTGAGGACGGTGTGCAAAGAGCTTGTGTCAGCAGCATGCTCTTCTGCAGAAGTAGGTCACATGTTAGCTGGATCTTCCCAGACTCATCTCCCTCTCCCTATATTTAGTGCACATTTCTCCAGGCACCTCACCGAGCAGGGGAAGTCACTCACAGACAAGAGAGGCCTCTCGGTCCAAATCAAAGAGCTGGACTCTGTTTCTCAGTTTCTTAAAAAGATTGTGGCCTGGCTGGTACAAAAGGCGCACCCACCTACGGCATGGTCTCCAATGCCCCCTCCAAATTTCCTCTGTTTCCTTACCTTTCTCCACAAGCACCTTGTGGCTGCAGTTGCAAAAGATGCTGTCCAGGGTCCCTACACACACACACACACACACACACACACACACACACACACACACACACACACACACACACACACACACACACACACACACACACACCTAACCCTGCCTCTCCTGGAAGGGCTGCGCCCCATGTTCCCGTGCCTCCGTCCATTTTAAGAGGTAGGTAGATTTTCTTTTCCACTTTATCCTCCTGGCCTATTTTGCTGTTTTTAACAAGATCCACTGGTGTTCCGGGAAGCCTTTTCTTGATTTTAACCTGGCAGAGACTGTCAGCAACACTGCCGTCAGGAGGCCAGAACCCATCTGGCAAGGAAGAAAAGTCACCTCTGAGGCTGCAGCCTGCAACAAACCCAGCTTCCTCAGGAGAAACGGCCCCATAAGCAGACCTGGCCTCTCCAATGGTGAGGGGGTGAAGGGGCATCTGGAGGGCAGCTAGTGGGCAGCGGTAGCAGCAGCAGCAGCGGTGGTGGCTGAAAGTGACTCTGGTGGAGGACCACACCACCACTCCGATGAGGAACAGCAAGGTCCATCCAGTTGGGCAGGATGTAGCTAGGCACCCATGGAAGCAGAAATACCCCCCCCCCCCCCGTCGCAGTGTGTTTCACAGACACTGGCAGGGACACTCAAGCTAACTCTTGTTAGTACTGCACAGAAGAGGACAAGGGTAAACCACTTATAAATTCTTTAAATCTCCTGCAAAGCAACTGAGAGACTGGAAATCACGGAACATATAATTTATTTACTGGATGCTTCAATGATTCTTTGTGAGTGCCTGGGCTGAGCAGGCAGATATCTGTATGTGTCCAGAACAAAGACTATTCACACCTTCAATTGACCTCCTGTTAATGAACACTTCAAAGAAAGTCTGGGAGGCAACTAACACTTGTACCATATTTTTTTGTGTATACAACACTATTTTTTCTAAAATAATGGCACTAAAAATTAAGGGGCATCCTGTACACAGAAGTTCCTTTTCATGCTAAAATGAACAAAGCAGAGTGGAGGGCAATCAAGCACTGTCAGAAGGAATTGAAAGAGGGAGGTCACTTTGAATTCTCTTCCACCACGCCCCCTACAGTTTACTACCCCCAGCTGTTTTGTTTGTGGAAGCACTTGATTGCCCTCCTCTTTGCTTTGTTCTTGCAACTGACACTTATACCGTATTTTCCTGTGTACACTCCCAAGCCTGAAAAGAAAGGTCAGTTCCTGCAAGAACAAAGCAGGGAGGAGTCTTCAGAACACAGAAAGGAAAGGAAAGGAAACAGAATGGGGTGGGGTTGAGAACTCAAGGAGGATTTGTTAATTTTCTTAATTTGGGGCCTTAAAATTGGGAGGCATCTAATATATGGCAGCACCCTATTGATGGAAAACTATGGTATTTCTTGACTTAAAAGATTGGTCCACTTAATCAGATACTGTCTCAGCTCACAAACCAAATGATGAGACTACAGAGAATACTTGCAGCTTTCCCTTTCTTTCTTTTTCTTTCTTTCTTTCTTTCTTTCTTTCTTTCTTTCTTTCTTTCTTTCTTTCTTTCTTTCTTTCTTTCTTTCTTTCTTTCTTTCTTTCTTTCTTTCTTTTTCTTTCTTTCTTTCTTTCTATTCCATTCCATTCCATTCCTGCCAGCCTGCCAGCCTGCCTGTCTGCTTGTTATTCTGCATAGGAAACTGCCCAATTCTCTGCAAACTGTCCAGTCAACCCTGCACAGGAAGGATATCATTTTGCTCAGGACTTTATCATTCCTGTGCAGCTGGGTGTTTCTTCTGGAGAGAAACAAATGCATGCACATGCATGTGCAGGCACTCACAACACACACACACACACACACGCACGCACGCACCTTCTGGAAAGCTCCTTCTGTGGAAGGGAAATAACATGCTTCCTGTGTTCGCGCTTCCTCCCACGCAGGGGCGTGACTTCCCCGCCGCCACTGCCACCGCTGCCTCCTTCCCAGGGGAGGTCAATGCCTGGCGATCCACTTGCAGGTTCACCCACCAACCCACTGCCTGATCCTGATTCTCCACTGCCTGGCAGCATAGCACCCATCAAAATGAATGATTCTCTCACCTGTTTTGACATCCATCTGTTATGATGAGGCATAAACAAATAAGGCTTCCTTTGACAAGATGCTTCAAAAGCAAGCAGACCTGCCATGTTCACTTTAGCTCTACGGAATGCTGAGGGGAATGACAGTGCCATTAACTCAGAGAGAGAAGGAGGAGTTCACCCAGGGAGAAACCATCTTTGGTGGGACCTCAAGCCAAGAAGGGCAGCGATGGAGGGGGGGTCCATCTTTTCAGCACACACGCCTAAAAGCTGGGCCTGCAGAGATCTTGGAGGACTTGTCGGAAATATTGTCGGAAGTATTGTGATGGGGGTTCCTGCATGGGAGGGGGTTGGACTGGATGGCCCTTGAGGTCTCTTCCAACTCTAGGATTCTATGACCCACCTTTCTGTGACTGGCAGGTCTGTCTGGACTCCTGCTGTTCCCCTTGAAGTGGGTCCCTTGGCTGAGCAAAGGACCGTCCTGCCTTTCTGCCTTCCCTGCTCCAAACTCCAGCCTTGGGATTGCTTAGGGGGCATCAGCTGGCAATGCTTTGGTTGTGGGTCTCAAGCACTGCAGAGCATGGATCAGATCACACGTGGGGTGAGGTGGGGGGGGTGTCCCTTTCTTCCTCTCCTCTCCTGTGCTCCTCTGACCCAGACCCTTGCCTGGACAGGCTGGTTCCTGGTGCTGCTGCTCCTGCATCCTTCCGGTCCCTGAGGCTGGGAAAGGCTGCCCACTCCTTCACACCTTCGGCCACACGGTGGTGCCTGGAGGGAGACAGAGGCTCTCCTTTGAGTGCTCCGGGTTTGGAAGGAAGTTGGATTGTTTCTGATGCTTTGCCTCCTGGAACGTTTCTTGTTAGGGTTGGTGAACAACATTTGGGTGAGAGCACAA
This sequence comes from Phrynocephalus guinanensis, assembly GCA_037367245.1. Classification (NCBI taxonomy): domain Eukaryota; kingdom Metazoa; phylum Chordata; class Lepidosauria; order Squamata; family Agamidae; genus Phrynocephalus; species Phrynocephalus guinanensis. Next base: position 211,673,835 of record CM074732.1, on the reverse strand, counting down.
AGGATCTGCTCAGCAAAGTGCTGTCCCTTGACGATGGAGGCTCAGCTCTTCAGCAAATGCCCGTCAAGGATGTTTGGAGGATTCAGGAGCTTTCAAGGAAGGCTAAAGAGCAGAGAATCCATAGAATCATAAGAGATGGAAGAGACCTCGAGGGCCATCCAGTCCAACCCCCTGCCATGCAGGGAACTCCCATCACAGTGCTCCCAACAGGTGGCCATCCAGCCTCTGCTTAAAAACCTCCAAAGAAGGAGACTCCACCAACCTCCTTGGTGGCAGCATCTTCCACTTATGCCAAACATCTCTGGCCATCAGGGAGTTCTTTCTAATGTTAGGCCAGAAGCAGATCTTGGGGAGCGAGTACACCAGACCAAGGGGGGGGGGCACTAAGGAGGAGTTTGTCTTCCAGATGAATCCTGTGTCCCTGGATCGGGTGGAAAGTGTTGTGCCGCACCTGAAGTGATGGTGCCAGCCAAACCTCTGCCCATTAGCAAGGGGGCTTTGGTGGCCTCCCCCTGGAGCTTCTGTTCTGCTGCCACCTCCCCATCCACCAGCCCCCCCTCACCCCCCCAGCCTCCACTCCCCTTCCCGCCACCGTGTGATCAAGGAGGGAGCTCTCCCTGGCCTTGGCACAGTTTGTGGCCTTTTCCCTCCCCTCAATTGTGAAGACAAACGATCTTCCTCCGCCAGCCTGTCACACACAGATGTTTCCAAGGAGCACATTATCGTGGAGTGCCAGGGCGCTGTGTGGGCAGCTGAAGTCACGGGGGGGGGGGGAGGGGACATTTCTTGCTATTATCCACCTCCCCTCCTGACGGGCACTCTGTCCTCCTGCTCTTCATTAACATACAGATATCTTCATGTTCCCAAGGAGAGTGGGTGTCATTTCTGGGGAGGCCTCCCATTCATCTCTGTCTTGGCCTCTGCCCAGGATCCTGATAGCCTGTGGCTGCCTCCCGCTCATCAGCCTGGCGTGATTCCTTGAGCCCTTGGTCCTGGGTGAAAGAATCAAAGGCACGCAAGGTGAAGTGGGGGCAGAAAGGCTCCCTCAGGCTGTTTCCGATCCCACCGGAGATGTCCACAACCATTTCCAAGCCGTCAGATATCCTTTCAGGCCAACGGAATCAGACAGATGGCTTCCAGGGGTGTGTTTCCCCCCCACACACACTATGGTCTGTGCTGCAACATGATCTAGTACTACAACCTGTAGTGACACTGCATTGCCGTGCATGTGAATCCAATTTGGTCTGCAGGGGTCTGTAGGGCTTACCCATTCCACTGCCCCCCCCAAGAAGGATGAGTACTAGGCAATGCTTGGAATGGAGGTGAAACTAATTAGGGATGTCAGCGGGAGGTGGGTTTTCACTGGATGAGATGAACAGCCAGAGGCTCAGTGGAAAGCCCACCACATCTGGACATGAGCAGGTCTGCTCCCCAGAAGAGTTCATGGTGGATGGACAGACAGCTGCCCTTCTGGCTCAGCACTTGGGAAGGCAAACGTTGGTGTCATCATAACCTGTTTGGTTACCTGAATGTTCACTGGAAGGACAGATTTTGAAGCTGAGGCTCCAGTGCTTTGGCCACCTCATGAGGAGGAGAGAGGAGTCCTTGGAAAAGTCCCTGATGTTGGGAAAAATGGAAGGCAAAAGGAAAATGGGACGGCAGAGATTGAGATGGTTGGACAGTGTCATCCATGTAACCAACATGGATTTGACCAAACTTTGGGAGGCAGTGGAGGACAGGAGGGCCTGGCATGCTCTGGTCAGGCATGACTGAACGACTGACCAACAACAACCTGTTTGGATCTTTGTGGGCTAAATTTAAGCCTCGGTGGACCCTGATCAGAATCTTCCTCCAATTTGTGGGAGAGGAGTTGGACACACACGTGTGTGTGTGTGTGTGTGTGTGTGTGTGTGTGTGTGTGTGTGTGTGTGTGTGTGTGTGTGTGTGTGTGTGGTGGGGGTCCTTCCTGGGCTTTGGGCAAGGGAATAGCTCTTCTTCTCCATAATGTCTCCTGGGAAAGGTGTGCTGCAATGGAGGGGCCCACAAGAACAGGGGGCTCCATAGGCTGCTCCTCTGCCCAGCGGGCTCTGCCTCTTAGGAAGTCCACCTTCTGAAGCAGGTTCCAGCAAGGTCTGCATTCCAGAGAGACCAGAAAGATCATGTGCGTTTCTCCAACTTTCAGCAACTGCTGTCCCTAGAAGGTTCACAATTGGCTCTTTATTAGCCAGCTTCTCATTTCCCCCAGTAAATAATGAAAATAATAGCTGGTACCTAAGGTGCATAAAAACCTAAGAAGAGCCCTGCTGGATCAGGCCAACGGCCCATCTAGTCCAACTTCCTGTATCTCACAGTGGCCCCACCAGATGCCTCTGGGAGCGCTTGAGTCTAGATCTCTGTCTCCTGATACCACTCCCCTGCATCTGGCCCTTGAAGTACCCTGGTTTTAAGCCTGGAGATTACACATCTCCATCATGGTTTGTAAACCTGTGATGGACTTTTCTTCCAGGAATCTGTCCAATTCCCTTTTGACGGTATCCAGGCCAGATGCTCCCCCCAATGCCTCCACAGGCAACTGCTGTGCGTTCAGCCCTTATAAAAACTGGGACAGTGCTGTAAGCATTCAGTGCCTCCCAGGACAAGATGTATTTCAACCTTTAGGATGGCTCAGAGAAATAGACAGTGGATCCCCACATTTTGTATTTTACATCCCAATAATCTCTCTTTTGAAGGGCATCCATCATGAGAGAAGAGGGGTGGGAAAAATGTTGTTGCTAGTGGTCGTTGTTTTTGTTGTTATTTATTTATTTATTTATATTTTTATTTTAAGGGAAAGCACATGTACTTGTTTTCAGGCATTGTTATTATTCTGGCATTGTACTTATCAATTGTGATAAAGACATAAAAATGCCAGTAATAATGCTGAATATAAACAAAGGCAAACAAAAATATTTATTCAATTAGTGATAATTCTGTTAAGAACACATTCCACTGCTATGCTAGCTGTAACCAGGGAGGAGATCCTTGCATGTCTTGTTAAACAAGATGCTAACAAATCACCAGGACCAGATGGCATCCATCCATGAGTTCTCAAGGAACGTAAAGGTGAAATTGCTGATGTCCTAATTAAAATATATAATCTCTCCCTCAAATCAGGTTTTGTGTCTGATCCAGAGATGATCCAGGAAATTACTAACCGGTCAGTTTGACATGTATCCCAGGTAAAGTGATGGAAACCATCCTAAAAGATAAAATTAATAGGTACATAGAAGAGAAGGTGATGCTGAAGGAGAGCCAACATAGCTTCTGCAAGGGCAAATAATGCCTCACTAATCTCTTGGATATTTTTGAGTGTCAACAAGCATGTGGATAAGGGAGATCCATTTGACATTGTTTATCTGGACTTTCAGAAGGCTTTTGAAAAGGTCCCACATCAAAGGCTCTTAAATAAACTTGCCAGTCATGGAATCAAGGGACAGGCCTTGTCCTGGATCAGCAACTGGCTCAGGGACAGGAAACAGAGGGTAGTACTAAATGGACACTTCTCCAAGTGGAGGGAGGTAAGAGTGGGGTCCCCCAAGGTTCAGTCCTGGGACCCCTGCTTTTCACCCTCTTCATAAATGATCTAGAAGTAAATAGCAAGGTAGCCAAATTTGCCGACGGCACTAAATGATGCTGGGTAGTAAAAACTGAGAGAGACTGTGAGGAGCTCCAGAGGGCTCTCTTGATACTGGGGGAGTGGGCAAACCAGTGGCAAATGAGGTTCAACATTAGCAAGTGCAGAGTGATGCACGTTGAGGCAACCCCCCCCCCCCCAAAAAAACCCAAAACCAACCCACAACACAACCCAATTTTATTTATAAACTGATGGGGTCTGAACTCTCTGCAACAAACCAGGAAAGGGACCTTGGTGTCCTGGTGGACAGCTCAATGAAGGTGTCAATCCAGTGTGCCACGGCAGTGGGGAAAAAAGCAAACTCAATGCTAGGGTAGGGATCATTAGGAAGGGTGTAGAAAATAAGTCAGCAAGTGTCATTTTGGCTCTTTATAAATCTATGGTGAGGCGCCATCTGGAGTAGTGTGTCCAATTCTGCTCACCATACCTCCAGAAGGATATTATGGAAATGGGAAAAGTGCAGAGGAGGGCAATCAGAATGATTCAGGGACTGGAACACCTTCCTTACCATCTGAGGCTGCAACGGCTGGGCCTCTTCACTCTTGAACGACGGCGCCTAAGAGGTGACCTGATTGAAGTTTATATATTCATGCACGGTGTGGACAAAGCAGGTAAGGAATAGCTGTTTTCCCTATTGCACAACACTAGAACTAGGGGGCACTCTGTGAAACTTTTGGGTGATATATCTCAAACAAAGAAGAGAAAGTCCTTTTTTCACCCAGAGGATCCCTGGTCTGTGGAACTCCCTGCCAGAAGAAGTGGTGACAGCTGTCACCCTTGACAGCTTTAAGAAATGACTGGACAAGTTCATGGAGAACAACACTATCCATGGCTATCATTATGGATGCCTAAGGACAACCTCCAGGTTGGAGAGATAAGCATTGGGTATCTCTCTCAATGCCACTTGCAGGGAATCGTAAGCGGGTTAAGACATCTGCTTGGGAATACCCTGAATCAAATGGTGAGCCACTGTGTGAGACAGAATGCTGGACTGGATGGGCTGTGGCCTGTTCCGGCAAGGCTTTTCTTATGTTCTTAAAATACCAATATAATAAATTTAAAGAATAATTGCATGTTATAGAGTACTTGCATAAAGAGGGGACAGTGAGACTGTGTGGACTCCTAGTATTTGTTACAGCAACCTGGCATCCCCATGTAACCCACATCTGCGTCCCATCAATTGGCCACTGGGTGGGAAAGGAATGAAATGCACTAAGATGGGGAAAGGGAGAGAGGGAATGGAATCAATTTACGGAGCCCTGGCACAAGGTGTTTAAAAAAAAATCAGTTCATTGGGTCACGGCCACCTCCCGCGGGACTTCCTTAGACCCCACACAGGTCTAAAAGCTAAAGCCTTCAACCTCCATGGTAGAGGATCGATTGGTCATACAATAAACACAAGTGTTTGCCTCCACTCAATCCGAACCTTGAAGCAGACGCTCCCGTCAAGTCCTGGAAATGATTGTTTGCAAAATAGCACTTTCAGGAGCTATTTGGCACCGGAGAAATATTGGACGCCTAAAAAACATGGTTGCGATGGCTCTCCTCCAGCTAAAAGCATCCTTCATTTCCAGCTGAGTCCTGAACGATCCGGCTCGGCCAGAAGGAGAGAGTGGATTCACAGGAATGGCTGGAGCGGTGGAGCCGCTTAAGGAGGACGCCACTCAGCTGTGCGGTAAGAGCCTCTCTCGTACACATAGGTTCCCCATCAGAGTACCCCCCCCCCAACCGATGGCCATCCAGCCTCTGCTTAAAAACCTCCAAAGAAGGAGACTCCACCACCCTCCTTTGGGGCAGCAGATTCCACTACCGAACAGCTCTAGCTGTCATGAAGTTCTTCCTAAGGTTCAAATGGAATCTCTTTTCCTGTACTGTAGTTTGAAACCATTGCCCCGAGTCCTAGTCTTTAAAGCCATGGAAAACAATCTTGTTCCCTCTTCAATATGACATCCGTTCAAATATTTAAACATAGCTATCATATCCCCTCCTCAGCCTTCTTTTTGAAAGGCTAAACATTCCCAGTTCCCTAAGCCGTTCCTCATAAGACATTTCCTCCAGACCTTCAACCATCCTGGTTGCCCTCCTCTGTACCCGCTCGAGGTTGTCAACATCCTTTTTAAACTGAGGTGCATAGAAATGGACACAGTACTCCAGGTGGGGACTGACCAGAGCAGAATAGAGCACTTCCCTTGCTCTGGAAACAATGGTTCTGTTGATGCAACCAAGAATCACTGCATCACATGATCAGACGACATGCATCTAACAGGGGCAAATACAGAAGGGCCCTTCATGAATCCCACCACCGCTCAGGTGAGGAATGGCAAGGTCCACCCTCAGTCCCATTGGGCAGTATGTATCTGAGCACCCATGGGAGAGGAAATAGCCCCCCCCCAAGTGGCATGACCCTTCCATCCCAGCCTCCATCTATTTCTTTCATAAACATGCATAAGGGCCATGACAGTTCCTCTTCAGCTGGGAAATCAGACAAGTGCAATGTCTCCCAGCTGGCCAAAGGCCATATCAAAGCCAGCTGATTGGCCACATGCAGACTCAGGTCTTTGCCTGCTTCTGGAAGGACAGCAGAGTTGGGCCTCCAGTGGCAGGGAGTTCCACAGAGAAGGCCCTCTCCCATGTCCTCATCAGAGGCACCGGTGAAGGTGGCAGGACGGAGAAAAAGGCCTTCCCTGGTGACCTTCGCAGCCCAGCTGGCTCCTACTTTGAGGTCGCTTGGACCCAGGCCCATTGGGAGCTTTTGTAGGCTAAGACCATCCTTTTGAATGGTGCCAGGAAACTGATTGGCAGTGGAGCCCATCGGTGCTGCTGGAACAGCCCTCGTCAGCAACCTGGTGCCTGCAATGTTGGACCCATTGTTGAAATTCCCTGAGACTTTCCATCGGCAGCCCCACATAGAGCGCGTTGCAGTAGTCCAGACGGGAAGTGGGTCTCAGAGAGGCATGGAAGATTACACCCACTTGCACACACTCTGAGGGTGGCTCTCGATCTTTGGAAAGTCATTGGGGGGGGCAGGGAGGCAGAGCGAGGCCTCCCCCTCCCCTTGCTGGGGCTCAGCATTCAAGAAGGCTCTTTTTCAGCCGCTGCATTCTTCCTCCCAGCGCAAATGCTAACAGTTGACTCGCTCCGGTTCTGTAATTTATGTATAAGGTTATTTTCTGTGCTGACTTGTAGCAATTATCCCATGAACTGCACTCGGCAGGACCAGATCATAATTATACACACCGTTGTTTGAGGGCACGTGCCAAAATATGAGTGTATTCAACCCAAGAACAAAAGAGAGGCAAGGAAGGGAAACAAATGCAGGCAGGAAACAGCCACCAAGCAGCCCTGCCACGGAGAGACATGGGGTGGGGGGAGCCCCGTGAGAGAGGGAGACACGGGGGGGGGCACAGGGGGGCACAGGGAGGCACAGTGCATCTCCCCCCCACCCCCAGCTACAGCTTCTTCCCTTCCGCAGGACAGTCCTGTCCTCCACGGTGGGCCCTTGCTTGGAGAAACACGCCGGGGACGGTGCCAGCCCACGTTTATGGCTTTAATAGTCCACCGGGGGGGGGGGGTCTTCTTCTGCCTCCAAAGGGTGGCTTGCAAACAGGCCACAGCTTTGAAAAATGAGGTGGTGGTGGTGGGTGAGATGAAAGGGAATGCTTTCAGCCCGAGATAAACTTGCCGGGCCCTGAGAGAGAAGCAGCCGAAACACACGGAGAAAAGCACTCCAAAGCAATGTCTGATGCCATGAAGGATCGCCGACTGGTCTCCCTCTTGCGGTGGGGGGAGGGGGGAGACAGGGGACGAAGGGCCATGGGATCCATTTATGGCGGGCTCAACTCCACTGAGTGCTGGTGCTAACCCATAAGGCCTCGAGCGTCCTGGGGGCCAAGAGGCCTCAAGGACTGGGTCCCCCTCGGTGGGCCTGACAGGGCATCAGGATCACCAGCGGAAGCCTTTCTGTTCACAGGTGTCCTAGGTGGAGACATGGGAGGCAGGGCCTTCTCTGTGGCTTCTCCTCCCGGCCTCTGGAACTCCCTCCCGCTGGAGGCCCTAACCCTGGCCCCATCCCTGACATCCTTCTGCAAGCAGACAAACACGCTTTTCTCCAGGAACGCTTCCCCTGAGTGACTGGCCAACTATCATCTGACTTTTGGATGGATTGTTATTATGCACCACTGCTTGTAGTATTACTTGTGTTTTCCATTTCAATGCTTCCTTATCCTTGAAAGTTTGTGTGTGTGTGTGTGTGTGTGTGTGTGTGGTGTGTGAGGGCTACCAGGATTGTTTCCCACAATTTGCTTTATTTGATCATTTGTGCAATCCTGCTTAGTTGTATGGGGAAGGCATCCAGTCCTTGTCCCTCACGAAGACCACCACAAAGCACATTGTCCTTTTGTGGGCCAGTGAAAAGGGCTCCCCAGTTTGCCGTGCCGGCCCTCCTTGAGGGGACAGGACGCGCAAGGTGCCACATGAGAAGAGTCAGCAGCTCCGTGGGTGCCACCATCTCCAGGAAAGGTGCCTTCCCAAGCTAGTTGAGGATCTCCTGGGCACCCTGAACCTCCACCCCCACCCCCAAGAGCCCTTCTCTGCATTGCCAGCAGGTTGATGTCCATGGGGAAAGATGTGGAGCAGCAGCTGGGGGAAGGGATACAGGAAGGAGCCCAGACCAGAGGAGACAATGGCCTTGGCTTGTGTCCCGCTGAGAAGTTCCACATGGGGAACATCTCCTGCTCCCAACAGGGGTGTGTCTCTCGGGGGGCCATGGCTTGGCAGCTGGAGCCTGAAAGACCCAGCAGAGCAGCACATGCCTTGTTGCATGCAAAGTAAAAACCCCTTTGGCCAACCCTCCCCTGCGCTCCATGGGGACATGGGCTAGCAAAGATGCCACCTGATGGTCATGTTGCGAACACATGGGTTTTGGGAAGCCCAACCCCTCAGGTGCCCCTGGGTTGCAGCAGGGGTTTGGTTCTGGTGGCCCCCGAGAAGTCCTCAAGGGGTGGTGGGCATCTCTTTCTCCTCCCTGGTGGACCCCGCCTGCCTCCTGTCCCAGAGAAGATTCCCCTGCAATCAGATTTGGAACAGCTTAAAAAGGTGGAAGACACTCACACCAGTCGGGGGGGGGGACGGACCTAGGGTTCTGCCTTATGTTCCGTTGCATCGGAAAATGAAGGTCCTTCCCAAAGAGCCATCTGTGTCGGAAAAGGCAAAAACAGCAAGTGGCCAATCTGCTTTTTGGGTTGATGAGCAGACTGGAAGCAGAATGCTTCCCCTTGCATGGCTTCCTGATTTTATACTTCCACATAAACGCAGCCTCTGGCTTCATGGCTGCTCTTTTTTGTTGGTTTTCTGTTGTTGTTGTTGTTTTTCGGGGGGGGGGGGGCTTTCTCTCGTGGAAGGCCTTCTGTTTTCTGCCTGCCATGGCAAGGCACGTTCAGGGGGCAGAGGCACCGCCCAGGAGACGGCACCAGTGCTGAAGGGATGGGCCAGCGGAGAGAAGCAGCAGGCAGGCTAGAAGGTTCCCTGTGGGTTGACCTGTGTGACTGGGGGGGGGGGGGAGGCTGCCAAGGAAGGAAGCTGAACCGAGATGGGGCTCAGCATTCTTCACTGCACAGCCCAAAGGGAAGGCAGGCAGCAGTGCTCCTTGGAGGCTGGCGCCATCACTGGCTGGACTGGTGCCCTGTCTAGCTGGATCAGCCCCTGTGTCCAGCCTTTCTCTTAGGATGGGTTTATCTAACAAAAAGGTGCAGGGGAACCTTGTTTGGAAAATTCCTCTGGCATGGGACAACAAAAACCAGGATTTGAATGCAATACCTATGTTGAGTCCAGGCTAATCCCAGACTTTTTCTTGTATCAGAATAGCTTAGCCAAAAATTCTGAGACAAGCAGAGATCCAAATCATTCATTTATTCAGCTGGATAAAGGAAGGGGTCGACCTTTCCCCCTCGGAGCGGAAGGAAAAAGTCTCAACTAGCAGAGGCAGGGTACAAATTTAAGTACAGAAAAGCATGAGATGCCCCTCCCCAATCAACAACATTCCTTAGGCAAGCTGTAACTCTTTGTTAGAGACATCCACCTAACCCATTCTCCTTGAGCACCCCCCCTTGATGTCCTTGAACATATAACACAGGCTCTTCTTCTTTCTCTCTTGCCAAGGGACAAACATTCCAGTAAAACTGAAACAGTTTCAGACAGCTTACAAAGCACAATAAGGTACAGATACGAGGCATAAAGAGGAATCAACATGGCATCACTTTGGTTCCCTTGAATCCGTTAGTTTTTATTAATTCCTGGTCTCAACACCTAGATCTCAGGTGCTGCCTTTTTTATTTTTATTTTTATTTTTATTTTTTATATTTTGCTGTTTGCTGAGCCAGATCTTGGTTGCTGTAGCCCAGAACTCCATTCTAATCAGTAACAGCCTGCAACTGGTAACCAAAGCTTTCTGCCACAGAGCAATGCAATTCTTCAAACACCTTCTGGCTTAGACATGTGGAATGATATATGCTTCCATCTCCACAATTCAAAATGCCAGGAAGTGTTGCTTATCATGTTTATCTGGACAGCAGGGGTGGGGTGGGGGGAGGGGAAATGCCAAGCTTGAGATAGCAATGTCTGGACTGCATATCCATGACGCCGGTATCAAGGTGGCCTGCTACCAGATACCCTCCAGATGCTCACTGCTGTTCACAAAGTGATACCAAGCAAGGCAAAATCCCAGAGACACCGAGTGCTGGTGGGGCTCCCCCCTTGCCCTGCCCAGGGCCCTTGGCTATACCCTTTCTTACTGCTCCCGGGGCAGCACCCGTGGGGTGGCAGCAGCAGCCCTTCTGGAGAGCAGGGGCAAGAGTCTTGGGGTGGGGGTGGGGGTGGAGGGATGGGGGTGCAGAGAACCGGGCTGTACAACGCTGATCTCCCTCTACCCGTGCCAAAGAGGGGCTGGGTATTCTAGCGATGCCCTGGCCTCTGTGCCTGCTGTGGGGCTGATCTTTGGGGAGCTGGGGGGCAGGAGGAAGATTTTCATCTGCTGGGCGTGGGGTGATACAAAAATGGCATCAGGCAGGAGGGTAGGAGGAGTCCTCCTGCCTCCACTCCCTGTGTGAGGCCAGTGCACCCGCCACCCCCACCACCAGGAGCATGTTGGGATTCCTCTCGCTGGGGTGTTGTGGTGTGTGTGTGTGTGTGTGTGTGTGTGTGTGTGTGTGTGTGTGTGTGTGTGTGTGTGTGTGTGTGTGTGTGTGTGTGTGTGTGTGTGTGTGTGTGTGTCTGTGTCTGTGTCTGTGTCTGTGTGTCTGTGTGTCTGTGTATGTCTCTGTATGTGCTTTTTGATTACCTGCAGCCTGGAAGGAGAACCTTGCGCAGCCTGAGGCTGCCTGGGATGAACAGGGGGAGCCCGCTGTCTCTTGAAGAGGAACGGCTCCATTGCAGAACATAAAGCCGCCGTCTGTGTGACAGTCACACACCCTCTATTTTAAGCACCATATCCTGGTGTGCTTAAACAGGCGGGACGCTTAATAAAGATGAGAACTGTTAGCTTAAATGTCTCCTTTCCCCAGAATGAGGCCTTTCCTGGGTGGCATTTGTGCATCAGAGGGGAGAGCCATACCCTCAGAAACAGACTCTTTGACCTGGAGGGTAGAAATGGAAGCCCCCCTCGAAGCCGGGAAGGGGCTGCAGAGGGGCCTTCCAGGAAACGGGAAAGGGGTCTGAACCATCCACCCCAAACAGGGCACGTGAGTCATGCCAGGGTGGTGGTGCTGGTGGTTCAGGCCCCAGCAGGGGTTCGAGGGGAAAGAAGACCACTCCCAAGTAGAGATGGGCACGACTTGAAAAAAAATTTTTCGAGTTGTCGTTAGTCGGGCCGGTCCCGTTTCGGCTCGTTTCCGTTTTTCGCGAAAATTAGCAAAAATTAGTCGGTTCGTTTTTTCGTTTTTTCGTTGTCGTTAGTACTGGTTTGGGGAGGGGGTAGCGGGCTCCTGGAGGGAGCTGCAGGAGTCAGCCAGAGCCACAAGTGACGGACTGGCAGACTCTTTGCACCCGCTGTGTCTCACGTACTTGCATGTAGTGCAATGCAAGTAGATCTGGCTTAGGGTTAAGACGGATTAGCGCAACGGCTAGGGTTAGGCTAGTTACGGGTGAGGTTAGGGTGAGTATTGGGGTGCATCTGGGTGCCTCTCTGACCCACTTAGAAGGACAGTGTACTGGCGTATGGGTTAGGCTTAGGGTTCGGGTTTGGGCTACGATTAGTGGGCTGTTTATGCCCAATTGGCACATCCCAGAAGTCTCTGTGGTCAACCTGGCCAAGTGGCCATACGATTGGTGGAAAATTTGCATGGTCTACTCCCATGGGCGAGCCCATCATTGCAAATGTGCAGGTGTAATAAAATAAAATAAAATAAAATAAAATAAAATAAAATAAAATAAAATAAAATCAACGGAGACTTTTTTTTTTGCAAGAAAAAACCCACTGCTGCTACTGTAAGAAATTCAAGCATTTAAAATAGCTAATTTTCGCATGTTTCTGTGGTGCTTTGGTTGGGTTTTGGGCAACGATTTCAAAAAATATATTGCGGTCGCCATTTTGGATCCCCCCCCCACCGCATGGCAAATGGATGCGCCCTCCCAGCCTGGTACAGTCAGCAAAACCTGGCCATGCGATTGGTGGAATGGCTCCAAAACTTTGCATGGTCCACTCCCATGGGCGAGCCCATCATTGCGAATGCGCAGGTGTAAAAAAATAAAATAAAATAAAATAAAATAAAATCAACGGAGACTTTTTTTGCAAGAAAAACCCACTGCTGCTACTGTAGAAATTCAAGCATTTAAAATAGCTAATTTTCGCATGTTTCTGTGGTGCTTTGGTGGGGTTTTGGGCAACGATTTCAAAAAAATTATTGTGGTCGCCATTTTGGATCCCCCGCACTGCATGGCAAATGGATGCGCCCTCCCAGCCTGGTACCAGCAGCGCAGCAGTAGCAATAGCCAAGGAGAGGGGGGCAGGGAACCCCCCCCAAATAAAACACCCTTCTGGCCTGGTAGGTGCCCTCAGACAGTTTTCGCCTACTTTTAGGGCCGGGAATCGTTTTTTTTTTAACTTTTAAAAACTTTTTTTCTGTGCCGCTTGGCATTGCGCGATGCAAGTAACGAGCACGACAAATCAGACCAAATTGTTTGTTCGTCGGTTCGAGCTCGAAGTCTGGCGGAGTAATTCCCGTTTCCGTTTCCGTAGAGTAACGGATACGAGTAACGGAAACGGAAACGGGAATACCGCTAAGTCGTGCCCATCTCTACTCCCAAGTCTCTCTCTCTCTCTCTCTCTCTCTCTCTCTCTCTCTCTCTCTCTCTCTCTCCCCCCCAGCTCTGGAGTGGTTGCCTCAAGAGAACTGGCTGGGGATCCTCCAGCTCCAGAGAGGTGGAGGGAGGTGGCAGAGGCTCAGTGCCACCAGGAGAGAGGATCCCCCCCCCCAAGGGACCTTCCGGGCAAATGGGAGAAGCCTCTTGTGAGGAAGAGAAGGACTCCTGGTCAGGAATTTCCAAGCAGCCGGCCTTGTGGAGGGAAAGAACCCCCCCCTTCCCCCTATGGGATGTCCCCCTTGGCCATGGATTCCTCTCTGCTGCAGGGGCATCCACGGGGTGGCTCCGTGTCCCTTCGGCATCCCTTGGCTGTGCTGGGCACTGAGGTGGGGAAGGAGCCCCAAGGAGAGCTGGGGTGGGGGTGGCGGGGGCTGCTCTGTGGCCAGCAAGCTTCAGGCCTTGCCTCCAAAGGAGCCGGGTCGTCATGGCCCCCATCCAGTGGCTCATGGCGACCACTGTTGCTTCCTCGGTGGCTGGAGGGTGGGCAGGAAATGGCCGGGGAGGGGGGCTGCCTCCTCGTGTGCCTCAGGCCCCGCAGCTGCAGCCCCTCCACCGACCCTGTGGGATGCTGGGTCTGGTCTCGTCTGGGCACAAGCCCTGTTACCATTGCCCTTGCGCTCAGAGCCTGAATCCCCATTCCCACAAAGGGGCCCCCTGTGAGGAGACTTTCCGGGAGATGGCAGGCCAACCTGCTTGAGCCAAGAACGAAGCAGCCCACGGATGCTGTGAGGGGGACAGAAAACCGCCACAGCTCCCAAACCTGGGGCCAGAAAGAGCCAAGCTGGAATCTCTGGAGGGGAGGCACAGAAGAGACTCCCCAGCAGAGTCCAGACTCCCTGGAAGGGAGGGACCCGGCAGGGATCGGAGGACGATCATGTCTGCCTGCCCCAGCAGGAACCCCCGAGGATCCAGATGGTTTCCCCGATGACTCCAGTCCTGGGGCATCCACTCAGCAGGTGATCCTGTTGGTGCCCCTGTGGACCTCTGGAATGGTGGGATCTGTCCAATGCACCCCCTCTGAATGAAGGATAGCTTTTCTTGGGGTTTGGTCTCAGTGGTATTAAGTTGGGTGCCAGCTGAAAACCCAAAACAGATCTGAACAAACCAGGGCCAGAACCATCCCTGGCGGGGACTGCGAAGAGCCTTTCTCCTCTGGTGGAGTTTCCATAAGCCTTCAAGGGCCCGTTATGCTCCAGCTCGCAAGAGGAAGAAGAATGTCCCTCTAGGCTAAAGACCATTAATAAAAATGAAAAACATTGCAAGCTTTTGAGTGCAGCACACTCACGCAACACTTGGCAGGCCCCAATAATGTCTGGTTTCTCCATGGAGTTGATGCTGTGCCTGATCCTCGCCTGATGGATGAAAGATCCTGCCACTCCAGTGAGAACAGCTGCCTTTCCATCAGGAACCCTTCTCATCTTTCCCCAAGCAGGTGATCGGGACCCTGGGTTGTATCGGTTGCAGATCAAACCTTCTGAAGTGTGGGATGTGCAAAAAACTGTTTCCAGCCTGTGCTGCCACGCCTGGGACCACGTGGCCCCTGTTGAGAACGCCTGCTCTCATCAGTCACTTAACTGCTGCTGCCCTTCCTGTGATGTATACTGTCGTGGTTGTGTGGATACACACTGGCCAGGCAAGAACGCAGAAACCATGACAAGGTGCCCCCCCCCGTTGAACGTTGAGGGGGAACCATCCTGTGTGGTGGGTGACTCTTCCCAACAAGAGATCCTTTTTGAGCAACTCCCCCAGAAAACATGCCTTGGCCGTCTTGCCTTCTCCTGGGAAGGAAAGGGATGAGGACATCATCATCATCATCATCATCATCTGCAGTTGGAAGATTTTCTCTCTCCCCCCCCCCCGCCCCAGCCACCGTTTGGGGGGAAGCAGCAAGCAAGGAGTTGCTTTGCTGGAGTGTCTTGATGTTTCCCGACTTGCTTGCACCTCCGAGAGGCCCTTCAGCTCCAACTTCCAAAGGATGCTTCCCATTTTCTCAGCATCAGAGGGTCACCCGAAGATACCTTTCCACAGCAAACTGAGCTGATCTCTCCCTGGAGAAGAAAGGCCTGCCGTTTCTAAAAGGTGCGTCCTTTGTGAAATGGTGAAGATGCTATTTACCTGCAAGGAGAGCTCTTTCTGTCTGTCTGTCTGTCTGTCTGTCTGTCTGTCTGTCTGTCTGTCTGTCTGTCTGTCTCTCTCTCTCTCTCTCTCTCTCTCTGGCATCTCTGCCCACCAACCCCCTGCACACATTCAGAGGGATAAAAAGGCTCAGAGAGAGAGAGAGAGAGAGAGTGGAGCTGGGCTACTGCAATGTTTATTTCAACCTTTGCTTTTGCTTTGCATTTTGGACTTAAACCTTTAGATTCTGTGGCCACAAAAGGGCAGAGAGGGCTTCGCCTTTGGCTTGAAGAAGCCACGTGTGGGGCAGTCCTGTGGTGGCCTGCCCATGAAGGGTGGAGTGGGGTTGTGCACATATGGACGCATGCATGCTCTCTCTCTCTCTCTCTCTCTCTCTCTCTCTCTGAAGATTCATGGGGAGAGGAAACCCAGGAGGGTGCAGATGGGCAGGTCTGTCCAGCGCTTCTGCCCTGCTTGAGATCGGCTTCTAAAACACTTACGTTTTGACCATCTGTGGGCTTGCTTAGGGTGGGTGAAAGGTCAAAAGAAGCATCGGAAGCCATTGCTTTGCAGGACTTGGGCTGGATCCAGTGATTGGTTCTCACCAGAGGAGACCCACCGAACCTCTGGGGTTCACATCCCTGCCCTCCGAACCAATGCCTCTCTCCCACAAGGTCGGGTCTAGTCGGGGGAATGAGCTCCCTGTTCTTGAAAGGTTTTGCCCAGTGAGGACACGTGCCTTCGCAGGATCATCTGCTCTCCCCCCAGGGGCCACTATTTCATTATTTATTTATTTAAACTATGTACAGGATGCTTTTTCTCCTGAAGGATCCAAGGTAGCTTATGGTATTATAAGAACCAAGTTAAAAACCAAATAAGAAATTATTACTATATTAAAAAAGGATTAAACCAATACCACATTAAAACTCACAATGAGAACAATATTATCCTTTTATCCTTCTGGCGACAGCTGGGGCAACCAGCTCACCTTTTCAGACAGACGTTTAACAGTCATGTCCCCAAATGTGGCTTTTTAAAGGTAGATTTTAACATTTTTACGTGTCTTTACCAATTCAATGCATCTCGATCAGTGGCATAGTGTAATTGTAGGTAGTGTATAATACATTACATGGTGTTTTCAATCCTTTTCTCTTTAATGCTGTGCCCAAAGAAAACAAGCAGCGCCCTGCCTTCCCTCTTGGAAAAAAAACACTCCCATGGAAGTCCTTCGTGGGGAGGCCATTCATGCAATTGAGGTGGCCAAGAAGGAATGGGTTCTTCTGGAACGCCCAGCAGCAGCTGATCGGGTGGAGGGAAGCGAGGAGGCCACTTTGTGCCTCCTGGGGAGGTCTAGGAGGGGGTGGTGGCACTTCGGGGACACCCACGCGGGCCACTCCCGAAGGAGGCGTTAAAGCAGCACCCCTTCATTAGCCACATTGGGGCTGAAGCTCCTGCCGTGGAAAGAGGGACCCTGATCCTGGGTGATTCCTGCCAGCCCACATACATGCACACGCTCGCTCGCTTGCTCATCCAGGCCCCAGACAGAGGGTGTGTGTGTATGAACCATGTTCCTTTCTTTGAAGAACGGGGGAATGTGAAACCTGATGCTTATAACAGCTTTTACAAATGCCCTCCGACTTCCTGCCTGTAAGAAGACTCCTTGCCTGGCGTACATCATCCAGCAGCGGAGAACTTTAAGAATAACCTCCTGGCAAAGCACATCTTTTGCCATGTTTGAACTTTGAAGAAGCTTTGAAGAAGAGTGTGCTGCACTCAAAAGCTTGCTGCAATGTTTTTCATTTTTATTAGTGGCCTATAAAGGTATGGCCTTTAGCCTAGAGGGACACTCTTCTCCCTCTCACAAAATACCAGAACTAGGGGACATCCACTCACATTTTAGGGCTGGGAGAGTGAGAACAGACAAAAGAAAATGTTTTTTCACCCAGCGAGTTGTTAGTCTGTGGAACTCCCCACCACAGGATGTGGTGATGGCATCTGGCCTGGATGCCTTCAAAAGGGGATTGGACAGATTCCTGGAGGAAAAGTCCATCACAGGTTAGAAACCATGATGGAGATGTGCAATTGCCAGGTTTAAAACCAGGGTACTTCAAGGACCAAATGCAGGGGAGTGGTATCAGGAGACAGATATCTAGTCTCATGCACTCCCAAACGCCTCTAGTGGGGCCACTGTGAGATACAGGAAGCTGGACGAGATGGGCCTTTGGCCTGATCCAGCAGGGATATTCTTAGGTTCTTAGGTTCTCATTTTTGCATTTGTGTTTTGTGATGGCCATGCAGGTCAACCCACCTCTTTTTTCCCCTTTAACTGAATGTGTGCAGATGATGATGATGATGCCAGTTAATTGAGGGCCCCGTAATATCAGACTAGCATGGCAGCCTTTCTCCATCTGAGGGCCAGGACCCACTTCGGTTGTTTAGAGGCCCCTCTGCAGCCCAAGCCCACCTTGTGCCCTCCAGCAGCCCCCTGTGACCTTGCAGCTGGAGAGCTGACCCTTGGGCAGCTCCTCAACCGTGCCCGAGAGGGGCAAGGGGAGAGGGTGGAGGTGGGGTGCGGGGGGGGGGGGGTTGAAGGCACGCCTCCTGTGTGCTCAGGAAGGCTGTGGCCATGGCTGGGCAGCCGTCTCTGGAGTGCTCAGAGAGTAATTGAGGCCAGATGCTGCGCGTGGAGAGGAGAGGGCCAGTTTTCCAGGGGCGATTGGACAGGTGGCGGCCGGACTCAGCTGCAATTAGCCGAAATGAGCCACAGCCTCTCAATTGCAATCTGGTCACTGCTCCCGCCTTGCCTGCGCCAGGCACACCGTTCCACCTCATCAGCCGAATGGACTCCCTCCAGCCATGAACTTCTGCCGGATGGCCGAGAAGCAAGCGTGTTCGGCTCGGCTGCAGCTGCCTGGCCTGTCGCGGGGACGGGTGCCCTTCCTCCTGCGTGCTTGAAGGGCCCAGCCGGTCCAGCTGCCTGCCGGGCCATCGGTCGAGGAGGAGGGGGCTCCTTTGGCCAGGCGGGTGGCACTGGCAGCGTCCAGCTCCCTCTGGGCCAGAGAGGCCATTCCGTCCTCTGCCCCACTGCCTGCTCTTCTGCCTTCTGCCTGCAGTTATTGACGGCATGCTCTCACCCGTTACATTAAGACCCGACACGTTTTCATTTTCGTAAAAATGCCATGGAGGGGTGGGGATGGCATGTACGAAAAGGAACAGTAGCAGATGTTCCTGCCCTCCAGCCCCCCCCCCGACTGCAAACCCTTTCTTGGACTCACCACACATCAAGGGTGTCTCTGGGCAAAGGCCAGTGCTTAGATATCTGTGAAGATTCTCAGTCATCCAGGTGGGGTTATCCAGACACCAAGTCATGGCAAATTGGACTTCCAGTTAACATGACTTAACTTCCAGGTCAGTGCTTGGAAGTAATGAGTTACAAGTCGTTCACTGCCTGCAATTTTTTGCCAGCTTTTGGGTTGTGGGGATGTAATTAAATCACTATGTCCATTGCACCCAAGGGGTGCCTGCCTGCCCTGTGATGTGCCCTCTTGGAAACGCTCCCGCCAGCTCCGTGCTTGGATCCATGCCAGTACTTCTGCGACCCTGGTTCTCAGGGAGACCTCCTTCCCTGTCAACGGGGGAGATAATATAAACAGGGCAAGGGCAGGTCCCTGGCGGAGTGGTCCAGACAGGGCAGAAGGGGCGCCACCAGGCATCCACAGAGCTTGGGTGCTCTCAGTTTGGGTCCCGTTTCTTCGCCTCTTTTCCCAGCCACCCCGAGGGAGGGAGGGACCTTAAAAGAACAAGAAGCATGCTTGTCTCATACACCCATCTTTAGAAAGCAGTGCGCGCGCGGGAGGGGGCATTGTCTACCGCTGCCCTTTCTCTCTCTGTCCCTGTTCCTTGAATGTGAAATAATTGGTGCTGCAGCCATAGAAGAAGTGCCAATGATTCAATTAATGTCTTTGCAGAAGGAAAGATACAGAAGAATTTATGTGGCTCCAGGAGCAAATTGGTGTTTTTTTTGTGTGTGTCCATTTCCGAAGCAAAGCCAAGCCAAGGAAAAGAGCTGAGGGCAGGACTCAGATTGAAGCAGGTCTCAAGCGCTAAATGCTGTTCTGCTCTTTGGTGGTTTAAAAAGCTGACAATTAAAAACACCAACTAAACAAACAAACAAACGATCACTGGGAGAAGAAAGGTAAGGCGGAAACAGAACCAAGAAGCCCAAAGCGAAGGGATGCTGACAGCTCAAGCAAGCACCAGTGAAAAGACCAGTCACCACAGGCCCTCTGGGAAACCTGAGACTCACAGAACCCCTGGAAAGAGAATTCCTCTACCCACGGGACTCGTCTGGCCATTTTGTGACAGTGGCATGCGGAAGAATAGACAAGGACTGCAGTCCACTTCCCTTTCAGTTTCAGAAGCTATTATGGAGAACTGGGGGAACCTTTTTTCTTTCTTGTTTTTAGGCAGCTTCATATCTTAGTCCAATTGACTGAGCACCCATGTGCCATCATGTGGGGATTTGGGTGAGGAGGGTCACAAGAGTGTAGTGTAATTTTAGTGTAAGGTTTTTATTATTGTTTTAATTATTTATTGATATTTTATGTTTTAACTGTTTTAATTCTTTTGATTGGAAGCCACCCAGAGACCTTTGGGTAGTGGGCGGCATATCAGTTGTAAAAATACAACAAAATAAAATAGCATGAGAAGTAGCACTTGGCAGGAGCCTTGACCATTTGCAGGGAGAGGAAGAAAGGAAGCTGGTGGGACATTTGACTACACCCTGGAGGTGGAGCAGTCGCTGATGGTGCTGCATTTCATCTTTATCCCTGGTCAGAGCCCTTTATCCATCACATCTTTATGTTTTGTTTTGTTTTTCAGGATTCAGCTGAATGCAAACATGTCCAAATCCTTCAGAATATTTGGATACAAACATGAATGTATGAGCTACATCTTGCCTAGACACTAGAAGTGTTTCCACACATTGCAGTCACAGAAAACTGGAACTGGAACATGGCAAAGGGTCCCCTGACAACACAGGAAGAAGGGCCTCCTTAAAGCGGTCCCTGGCAGGTGGTCTTCCAACATCTGCTTAAGCACCCCTACCATGGGGGAAATCTGCCACCCTGGGGCACGGCCCTTTCTGCTGATGAATGGCTCTCACTGCCCCTACTGCAGTACATACACTGTAATCTTACTTATTAATTAATTAACTACCTTTTTTGGTCACCACATCTCAAAAAAGAGTGGAACTGGAAAAGGTGCAGAAGAGAGTGACTAAAATGATTACTGGGCTGGGGCAGCTCCCTTATGAGTGTTATGGTTTTTAGCAGAGTTTATTTAACAAAGAGTAGTTTGAAGGCTTGTATTTACAAAACAAAATAACTTGGCAGAGTAACATCTCACAATACAGTTTAACAGCATTCCTTCTTCTGCAGACACGCACGTTCTCAGCAGCAACACAAAGCAGCCAGGATCATCATCAGGATCAAGTGATGAAGTGATCAAGTGTTGCCCACACTTGCTCTTTACTTTATACACTGTTAATTGCATATTGTAGTCAGCTGTTCCCTGACTTGCATGACCAGTTACCACTCTTCAGCAACTTACACACAATTGTTAGTTACTTTTACTGTAAATCCCTAACAATGAGGAAAGGCTAAAACATTTGGGGCTCTTTAGTCTGGAAAAAAAGGCACCTGAGGGGGACTATGATTGAGACGTACAAAATAATGCCGGGCATGAGTAAAGTGGATAGAGGGAAGCTCTTCTCCCTCTCACAAAATACCAGAACTAGGCGACATCCACTCAAATTGAGGGCTGGGAGAGTAAGAACAGACAAAAGAAAATATTTTTTCACCCAGCATGTTGTTAGTCTGCCATAGGAGGTGGTGATGGCATCTTGCCTGGATGCCTTCAAAAGGGGATTGGACAGATTCCTGGAGGAAAAGTCCATCACAGGTTACAAACCATGATGGAGATGTGTAATCTCCAGGCTTAAAACCGGGGTCCTTCCAGGGCCAGATGCAGGGGGGAGTGGGATCAGGAAACAGAGATCTAGTCTCCTGTGCTCCCATAGGCATTTGGTGGGGCCACTGTGAGATACAGGAAGCTGGACTAGATGGACCTTGGGCCTGATCCAGCATGGCTCTTCTTAGGTTCTTATGCACCTTAGGTACCAGCTATTATTTTCATTATTTACTGGGGGAAATGAGAAGCTGGCTAATAAAGAGCCAATTGTGAACCTTATAGGGACAGCAGTTGCTGAAAGTTGGAGAAACGCACAGGATCTTTTGCTACAGTCATTTATGAACAGGACATGGCAGAGTGCTGACAGAGAAATTGACTAATAAGATTAGAATGTATATATAAAGGAGAAATCAAGCATGTTTATTTTGAGTACCGTCATTTATTAGGGGACACATACATGGCAGAGTGCTGACAGACTTATAGATTAGAAAGTATATTGTAATAATGATTAAATTCATGGAAACTTGGAAACCTTTACTAAAATATATGAATTACTTAATTGAGAAGAAACATGCTTTAGGAAATATCGTAGATTTTTTGGTCTCTTATTTTTCAGGATGGAATTGGGAGACTAAGTGTAACCCTGTTAAATTGTGCAAACAGCTGGTGCCCAAGGTGGTTAATTAATTAATAAGTTAAGATTACAATGTATGTTACTGTGTTATGTTAAGGTTTCTCTTGTCTTCTATCTTCTTTGTTTTGTGAATAAAATTATTATTTTTTTTAAAAAAACACCAAAAACATTCTGGAGTAGTAGCAAATTGTCTTGGGTGCTGGGATATATTGCAGTGAGTTGCATGATGAATTCTTTTGGATGGTTACTTCCCAAATCCGAGGAAAGCAAGAGCTATAACCATTTTAAATGCTGTGACCAAATAGTGTTGTGATGGTTGTGATGGATAGGTATGAGTGCTTTTAATTCTCTTTACCCTTTTAATGCTTTTTATCTTTTTAATTGCACCAGGGATAGTATTCAGTTTTGTTGTACTATGTACCATGACAATAAAGTATCTATCTATCTATCTATCTATCTATCTATCTATCTATCTATCTATCTATCTATCTATCTATCTATCTATCTATCTATCTATCTATCTATCTAGGCCCTAGTTCCTCCGACAGTGATGGGGGAGAGGGAGCCAGCTCCTGGGGCAGCCTCTCTTCCACTTGCAGTCCGGACTCGCCTGGTTCCCTTCGTCTGACTTCTCCTGGGCTGCTTCCACCACCAGGTGCGTCCCTGCAGGAGATGTTTCTGCTATCAGCAGTGCCCACCCCAAATGGCCTGCACGGCGCCTGCCTGGAGTCTGCCGTCGCAGCTGCTGCTCAAGCCAGAGCCTCCCTCGTGGCCCCAACTCTTTCTTCACGGGGTGGCATTTGTCTCACGGTTGGTGGCCTTGCCCTCTCGCCAGTCATGGAGCGTGTGTGTGTGTGCGGACGTCTCTCCACTTTCTCAAAACCCACGTCTGCTGCCCTGAAATCCATGGCTACATCACATCAAAATTCACAACATTTTTTCCTTCAGAAGCATTGCTCTTTAAACGCTTTATTCACTACTCAACATGTCTAGTGAATTCTGAGGCAATTGCTTGCTGCTCTTAATCCTTCACTTTACGGTCCCTCCACAAGGTCGGGAAAAGAAGAAGAAGTGGCCAATTTCTGATGCTGTACCTCAAAACGTTTTCTTAAAAATAGGCAAAAGACAAAATAAAGCAACATTTTCTGTGAAGTAGAAAAAACATAAAACATGACACATTCCTGTCAGGGTGGCTCTCAAAATGCCTTGTAAAATGTCTGGCAAGAATTACTCATTAGACCAAAAAACAAAGCTTTGTAAGCTATTGCTTACCCTGCTTCCGAACTTGACGGGGAGGTGGGGGTGACGACCCAACTAGTTGTCCGTTCCAGTTTATACTAACTACAGTTAATTCTAAGGGGAGGCAGCGACACCTCACAGGGCATCCGTACCTTGGCCCTGGAGAGACATGATGGACAGGTCTGGGCTGGGCTGGCCCTCCTCTTTATGCCTACCTGGGCCAAAGAGGACTGGGAGCATCCTGGGGGGCCTCCAGCGGCCCCACTCATTGAACAAGGCCTCTGAAGTCAGGCTCTCCGCTGGGTCCGGATCTCCCGCAGGACGAGCCAGTTGCCCGGAGCCCTTCGGGCAGCCGCCCCGCATAGAGGGCACCGCTTTTAATCACAAGGCACGTTTCCTCTGGTTGGGGCTGCAGCAGGCGGGCTCCTGGCTGTCGCCATGGCTTGGTTTCACCTCAGTGAGGCATTTTCTTCCACCTGCCCCTGGGAAATGGAGACCTGCCCTTTCAGATGATTGAAATCCTGACATGACGTAATAGGAGCCTTTGAGTTGCCCTCTGGGAGAAGAGTGAGGGAATGGCAGCAGGGGTGGGGGTGGGGGTGGGGGTGGGAGCACACACACACAAAAAGGCCAGTTGGTTCTGTGTTCCAGCTGCAGGTGGAGGGGAAGGCCCTGGCCTGGTGGTGGTGGGGAATGTGTGTGTGTGTGTGTGTGTGGGGAGCAGGCGAGGCAGCGGGGGCCGGGCTCAGAAGGTCCAGCGTCTCAACCCAAGGAAGGGGTTTCAGCTCCAGATCAGTGTCTGGGGTCAATGATGGGCTGGACAAGGGCGGATAAGGTGAAGCCCAGCCCAGGTAAGGCAGTGCTGCTCCTGGTCAGCCGAAAGGTGCAGCAAGGAACCGGGAGGCAGCCTACGCTGGTCACCCTCCCTCTGAAAGCCCTGGGGCCTGCAGCTTGGGGGGTGCTCCAGGATTCGTCTCTGAGCTGGGACAGGCAGGTCTGGGCAGTGGCTCAATTAAAGCCAGTGCAGCCTGAAATGTTTATCTCCGGAGAGATCTGCTTTGGCCACTGTGACACACGCCCTGGCCACTTCCCGGGCTGGATTACTGCAATGCACTCCATCATCACAGGGAACACACAACCCCCTTCTCTTCTTAACAATAGCTCCTCTGTGGTGTCTGATCCTGGGCACAATGCTGGTCTTAACCTTAAAGCCCTAAAGGCTTGACACGGAGCAGTCTAAAAGACACACACACCCCCATCTCCCTCTAGGAAGCCTCCCTCGGGACTCCCAGCATGGGCAGGCTTAGCAAATAGCTGTGGTGGAGTATGAGAATGTCTTGAGTCCTCGACCCATCCCTGGTTTTTTTTTTAAAAAAGCAGTGGACACACCTGCATGCGGATAGATGCCTGTATTACACAGACGCTGGTGGCCAACAGAGTGGCTCCTTCAGTCACATTCACGTGCCTTGGTTTTTCAGTTTGGAAGTAAGTGCAAATTTAAAATCTCATCATTTTTTCCCCCCGTTAGCATCCATCCCCTGAACCGCTGGGCGCCACAGCCTTCCTCTTGGGACCTGAGAGGTAGGCGGTTGTGGTTGCAAATAAATGGAGCAGGGTGGTGGACCTTGAGCCCCAAGGTGACAGGTGAGGTTTGGAGCTTCCATGCACCCTCTCCCTCTCTCCCTCTCCTGGCGTGCAGGCCCGTGTCAAGGGGCCTCTGGGCAAGCTCATGGGGCCCAGCCACCGATGCCTCCCTCCATCTCAGTGTCCCCAGTCTCCTTTTCAAGGTCCTCCCAACAGCCCTCCTCTCCAAATGTTGTGGCAAAGAGTTCCAGAGTTCAGCTAGACCCTGTTTAAAGAAGTTCCCCCCTTTGATTCATTTTAATGCACTCTAGGGTAGGTGAAGGACCGTTGCGTCCACATTCCCCAATCAATCCTGAGATGAACGGATGGCACAGGAAGGGTCCTTGGCCTTTTTGCAGGAGGATCCACACGATGCAAACTCAAGGGGGTCTCTTCTTTCTTCCAAGCCCACCCGCAGCCACGGAAAGATGGGCAAGGTGTGGCCTCCCGTGAGCCTCTCCAAGGACCAAATCCACCTGGGGAAGGTTCCGGAGGAACAGGGGGTTTGCTGAAATGGCCCTCTGGGAGCGGAGGAACCACAAGGGGTCCCGCCAGAAACGCTGGCCTGCGTGCACACACTCTGTTCTCAACGCCCACCACAGGAGGCCTTCGGGGCTGTTCCAATACAGACGCTTTTGCTAATTAGAAGGGACTTTGGTGAGGCTGATGTCGCTTCAATCACATTGCCCTTATCAAGAGACAGAACACACGATTCCTTCTAATTCCGGTCGGGGAACAACACATCCGTCTCAGCGCCTCCCTTAATGTCATGGCTAGCCTTTGGCCTTGGCTCCCTCCCTCCTTCCTTCCCTGAGACCACAGTGGTGGGCTTCTTGGGGGGGGGGGGCAGGGGTATGGGCACCCCACACTCCCAGCCATCTTCCCTCACTCTCAAGGTGCCAGAAGGTCCTTGAAAGCCCCAGAGGTTGCCGGACAGGGTCTGCCCTGCCCCGTTAGGTCTCCCAGCGTGGTGGCGTGGTGGAAGGAGACCCTGCAGAGACCACCTGGGCTGGCTGACCCTCCGAACGCCCTCCGAAATGGACCCCAACCTGCTGTGGATGCTGCCTGCCGCCTCCCTCTTCCGTGCCTTCCTCCTGAGCCAGAGAAGGAAGACTGGCTCCCCTGGTTCTCCACAGTTGGACAAATGCATTTCCTTCAGTTTCCTTTCTACGCTGCCTTTCCTCCTGTGAGGGATTCAGGGATGCAAACAGAGAGTTAAAATAAATAGGAATTGAAAAATAAATAAATTAAAACATACTAATTTTAAAGCACTCAGGTAAAAACCATTTTTGCAAACACAAAAAAACATTAAAAAGACATTAAAAGGATATAAAAGCAGCAATTAGAGATGGGCACGACTTAGCGGTATTCCCGTTTCCGTTTCCGTTACTCGGTTCCGTTACTCTACGGAAACGGTAACGGGAATTACTCCGCCAGACTTCGAGTTGGAACCGACGAACGAACAATTTTGGTCTGATTTGTCGTGCTCATTCCTTGCATCGCGCGATCGCGCGATGCCACGCGGCACAGAAAAAACGTTTTTTAAAGTTAAAAAAACCCAGTTCCCGGCCGAAAAGCAGGCGGAAAATGCCTGCCGTGCCTCAGGGCACCTACCAGAGGGGTTGTTTCTGGAGGTCCCCACCTCCCCCCCCCATCCCCCGTCCTGGGCTGCTCTGGTGGGACTCGCGCCACTCGCCGCAGGCTCGCAGCCAGCCAGCAAAAAGCCCAGTCTCGCCGGCCGCCGGCTGCCACAATTAAAGCGCAAGCAAGCGGCACGGACAGCACAGGAAAAAACTTTTAAACTCTCCCCCAACCCATTCCCGGGCCAAAAAAGCAGGCGGAAAAATGCCTGCTTGACTAAGGGCGCAGGGCACCTACCGGAGGGGTGGTTTCTGGAGGGGGGGGTCCCGCCTCCCCCCCGTCCTGGGCAGCCGGACTCGCGAGTCGCCATGCCATGCCATGCGGTGCGGGCGGGGGATCCAAAACTGGGGCAGCGAACGCAATATTGTTTTTGAAATCATGGTCCAAAAACACACAAGCACAACAGAAACACGCGAAAATTTATAAACTGCCAGATTTTTCACAGTAGCAGTGGGTTTTTTCTTGCAACAAAATGTCTCTCCTCTCCTCCTCTGTCCTCCATTGATTTTATTTTATTTTATTTTATTTACACCTGTGCAATGATGGGCTGGCCGAGTGGCCAGCCATGTGGGAGTGGACGACCA
The DNA here is from genome assembly GCA_037367245.1 of Phrynocephalus guinanensis. Taxonomy (NCBI): domain Eukaryota; kingdom Metazoa; phylum Chordata; class Lepidosauria; order Squamata; family Agamidae; genus Phrynocephalus; species Phrynocephalus guinanensis. The sequence continues at coordinate 211,647,002 of CM074732.1, read as the reverse complement.
TGCAAATTTTTGGAGCCATCCCACCAATCGCATGGCCACTTGGCCATGGAGACTTCTGGGATGTGCCAAAAAGCCCCCTAAAACCTGCCCTAGCCCCCCTAACCCAAACCCTAATCCTTGACTCCTTACCCATACGTCACAGACTGTCTTCTTAGTGGGTCAGAGAGGCACCCAGAGGTGCAACCCACTAGCCCACCGTAACCTTACCCGTCACTAGCCTAACCCTAGCCCTTGCACTAAGCCACCTTAAAGCCAGATCTACTTGCTTGCATTGCACTACACGCAGCAAGTACAATTCCCTTCTGTGTGAGACATGGTGGTGCGAGAGCCTTAGTTAGGCATCTCACTATGGCTCTGGGTTCAGTGCCATCCACTAGTCTTCACAGTCACTGTCTGCACATTCTGTTATGCAATATCCATATGGCTATTGCATAGCATTTTGCAGCAGCAGCAGGTGAGGAGGGGAGACCCCCATGTTGAGGGGTCTCTTGGAGCCTGCTTCCCCTTTCCTAGTGGGTGAGGATAGGAGGCACCCACGGGTGCCTCCAGGAGCCCACTTTCCCTTATAGCGGGCCAGAGGAGGCACCCACCCCAGAGAGGTGCCTCCAGGAGCCCGCTCCCCCCCCAAAAAAAACCAGTACTAACGAAAAAACGAAAAAAATGAACCGACTAATTTTTGCGAATTTTCGCGAAAAACGGAAATGACCCGAAACGGGACCGGCCCGACTAACGACAACTCGAAATTTTTTTTTCAAGTCGTGCCCATCTCTAGCAGCAATTGTTTGGCACCTAATTTATGTTGAAATGAGATATGAAAAGTCGAAAGGTCTTCAGGTTAGAAGGACAGGAGAGAGAATGAGAGGGTTGGGGAGCACTAGCGTAATCCCACAGGGGAGAGCATCCCATAACCTCTCTTTTTGAGTCCCTGTGAGGGTGTTCGGACCAAGAGCCCCCCTGGGGGTCCCTCTGCTGGCCTCCACCTGCACTGTTCAGGGCTTCATCGGTCAGGACAACCAGCACGAGGGAGGGTTGGCTGATAATGCGTGGAGGAAAATCTGCCCCCCCCTCCGCTCACAAACATCCTCCCTCCAAGCAACCCCACCTGAATGGGGTTGCTTGGAGTGGCCATGAATCCCCGCCAGCCATGCAAACAAAGCTGGGCAGTCACAGACACACCCCACTGACCTACTGTAAAATGAAAAAGAGCCCTTTGGCCACCAGTGCTGGTGAGGGCAGTCCACCCCCCAATCAGACCAGGCTTCCAGAGGAGGGCATCCCTGAAGGGTCCCTTGGGGTCCCCTGGCCTGCCCTTCAGGCGGGTTCTGGCTCCTGTGTCGCCCTTCCTGCCTGCAGGTTTCCGGCACTTGTGTGTTTCTGCAGGAGCCCCCTTGGAAGAGCTACCCCGCTGCCCCCTCCCCCGGAGCCTGACCCTGACCCACGAACAGAGCCCCCCCCCTTCTTAAGATCCACCACCTTTGGAGCCCTTCGTGTTGCCCGTCTTTCGATGGCCTCCCGAGACAAACGTCCCAACTTGCCCGGGCTCACGCCTGTTCCTGTTGCCCCCTCGTTGTAGTTTTGGAAGAAGACGCCTTATTAAGTCATTCTGGGCAAGTATTCCAACGAAACCAAAACTGAAGGCAAGACCGAAAGCCTGCGGCACCTTAAAGACTAATTGCTGTTCTATTTTAATGCATCCTTTTTTGGGGGAACAGCTTACTTTAAAATATAATAGTTAGGTAGTCTTTAAGGTGCCACGGGCTTTTGTCTTCTGTTTTGTTTGTTTGGATTTCTCAAGACGGTGCTTTCATTCCCTCATTTATGCTTTTCTGCCCATCTTTCTTTCTACCACCGCCTCTCCTTTCTCCCAACTCTCTCTCTCTCTCTCTCTCTCTCTCTCTCTCTCTCTCTCTCTCTCATCCTCTTTGAAGAGGCCACTTTACCTTCCCTAACAGCTTAACAGGTCTCCTTGTGTGTAACGCAGCATTTCCCAGTGGCCTACCTTGGGTTAAAGAGTCAGAGGAGGGATAGACAGGGAGTAATATCAATTGATCTTTAAAAGCCCAATTTGGGAGCTGCCCTGCAACAAGATATCCAGGCCAAGACTTCTGTGTTTCTCTTTCTCCAGGAAATGGGGAAATGCATGCATTGGAATGTTTTTGTTTTAATTTTAAAATAAATTAGGGATTTATTCAGTTTCATTTTTTAAAATGTAATTTTAAGGTGTTTTTTTTAAAAAAAACATTTCACCCATGTGGCCTCTCTAAATGGTAGCAATGGGACTCTAGACAGTTCATGGGTAGGATTAACCCATGTAATGTTCTGCTGCATTCTGATATTTCTAACAGTAACTCTTTGATTTTTATGATTTTTATCCACCTTGGCTTGAAATACAGAGATTTTTTAAAAAGGGGGGGGCCTTGTAGTTTGTTTTTTGCTAACTACTGAGCTCTGTGGAAAGATAGTAAATTTAATAAATTGGGGTTAAAATATTACTTGGGTTACTTTCTCTTTGCAACAGCAGCCTACATCTTGGCATGGCTCACAGAAAAATAGTCAGAGCTCTGTGACGAGAACTGTATCATCCAACTCCAAATTATTAGCATTTCATCTATATTTTATTGTTTGCACCTGCCTGGGAGTAATGGGGGGGGATGTGGCTGATAAATCATTTTGGCACAGTCTCAGTACATGTCCTGAAGTTCTGTGTGATGATACCATAGTGGGGGTTGGGGAGGGGTTGGAGGTCAGGGGTGAGACCAGGCTAAATTCTAGACTCTTCTGCTCCATTCCAGTGCAGGAGCTGCAGAAGACATAAGGGAGATGCTTGCCCTGTGGCCTTCTCTCTCTCTCTCTCTCTCTCTCTCTCTCTCTCTCTCTCTCTCTCTCTCTCTCTCTCTCTCTCTCTTCCTCTCTGCCAATTGTCTGTCTTCTCATCTCCTTTCAATGGGAAAAAATTAACGACTGTTAGGAGAAGTCCTGGCTAGAGGTGGGCACGAACCAGCAAAATGGCTGGTTTGTTGGTTTATTCCTGAGTAAGGAAAGCAACAGGAGCAGTGAGAAGGGGAATGGGGGGGCAGGCTGTGGGGATGGGGGAAATGAAACAGGACGTTCCTTACACTGAAAATGTTTCTTGCTTCCAGAGAGTTCAGGTTGTATAGTTTGAAGGAACTTGAACTGACACAAAACAGTGAAGCAGCAATTTCCCATGAGCAATGCAGTTCGTTTGCTTGGTTCGTGCCCACCTCTAGTCCTCCTGGCACCTCCTTGTAGGGAAGACTAAAGGCTCGCTTTCCTTCTCTTCACCCGCTGCCACGGTGAGGACCCACAGCCTCGTTCTCCCCACTAGAGATGGGCACGAATAAAAAAAATGGTGTTTCGGTTTTTCGTTTTTCGTTAAGATGTCTGTTTCGGTTCGTTTCCGTTTTTCAAATTTCATTTTTTGTTTTTTCGTTTTTCGTTTCTACCCACTTTTTGTGCGATTTTTAAAGCATTTCCGTGCGCGGGTGTCCCCCAACGCCCCAGACCAGAGGGAAAACACTAAAAAAAATGATGCTGGCAGAGACACAGTATAGACTAGGTACGCAGGGAGGCTGCAAAGGCAGCGGCGGGTGTTGCCCAGGGTGCAAGGCAGCTGCAGAGTGACTGCACTGCGGGGCAGGGGAGGGTACTCACCGAGAGGTACGCACGCACACACACAGGGAGGCTGCAGGACTGAAGCTAGAGTCGCAGAGACAGCAATCCCACCCTAACTCCCACCAGAGACTGCAAGGAGGACGGGGGCTGCCAGAGCTTTTTATGCCCTCTGTGGCTGCCAGACCTGCCTGCCCAGTCTGCAACCTTGGCATGCTATTGGTTGAACATGATCCCATCACATGGCTTGCCTCCATTTTGTGGCTGGTGGAGACATCCATTTCGTCATCCTTAAAGGGAAAAGAAAAATACATCATGATGGGAGATGACAAAAACAAATGTTTTAAGGACCCCAACCCCCTGGTAGGTAATAATTTCAAGTAATTATCGCATTATCGCTGCATTTTTACAGATGTCCAGGGCGTTTTAATACCCAAGAAATCAATATTAGGCATCTGGGAGCCATTTTGGGTCGATGTCCCCTAACTCCCCTTAAAGGAAAAAAATACAGCGATCTGAGAAAAGACATAAATGCACGTTTTAAGGACCCCAACCCCTCTGGTAGGTAATATCAGACAGTATAAATAATTATCGCTGTGTTTGTATGGATGTCCAGGGTATTTTTTAACATTTAAAACAGCTCATTTCATTGTGTGTCGCCATTAACGAAAACGAAACGTAACGAACCCAATTTTCGTGGTTCTGTTCGTTTCGTTCCATTTTCATCACAATTTTCGTTAGTTGTTTTGTTACGTAACAGAATGAATAACGAATAACGGAAATGAAAAAAGTTTGTTTCGTGCCCATCTCTATTCCCCACCTTTCCTGATGGCGTGGCCTAGAGAGCAGCTCTTGGCCAGAAAGGGGACTTCAACGGATGCAGTGGTGAACTGGGAGCTCAAAATTAACATCAGGACCCTGGACAAGAATTAGGTCAAATTTCACCAGAGAGAGAGAGACCCAGGGCCAGTTTCCCCCAACTTGCATTCCCTTCATTTGGGCACAGAATGGGTCGGGGCTCCACTGCAACTCCCTAATGGGAAATGGTGGCCTTCTGGGCCATCAGCCATCCGTTCTGTGCTTTGCTTCTCAACTGAAAGTCGAGTCATGGCGAGTGGGCTTCTTTTCTTGAGAGTGTGAAACGTTTCGCTCCTCATCCAAGCAGCTTCATCAAGGAAGTTGGTAGCAAGGCCTCCAATTTATAGTTCACCTTGATTTCACATCACCCTGGTTTGAATAGGCTCGATATTCAGGCCATTGTCCACGTAACGAGCTTGTTCGGGCCATTGTCCAACTTAAGGGCCTATTCAAACCAGGGGTGTGTGAAGTCAAGGTGAACTATACATTGGAGGCCTTGCCACTAACTTTCCTCAGACCAATGAAGCTGCTTGGATGAGCAACAAAAACATTTTCTCTCCTCTCAAGAAAAGAATTCCAGTTGCCATGACTCCACTTCAAGATCATTTTCATATATATTTTCTCATATACCTATAAGCTTTTATATGTGTTTCTCTACCTTTATCTAAATATAACCTTTCCCTGACAGTTGATCTTTGCATCACCTGGATCTGAAAAATTTCCTCTTCTGCCTCTTGCTATGTCAGTTTATTTTATGATTAATTTTCTACTTATTTTTGTTAGCTTAATTTTATTCATTCTAGATTGTTATTCATATTGCATTTTGTATTTTGTAACGTTACATTAATTTTCTTTTCTTTTCTTTTGTTTTATGTTCTTTATGTTTGGTTATTGTTAACTTATAATTTATATACTCTTTATTACTATAAACCGCTCAGAGAAGCCTTTGGGCTAAATAGTGAGGTCTACAAATCAAACCAAATCAAAATGTGGTTTAGAACCTAACTAGAGAGCAGCTTCAAAATAGTTCTCTCCCTAGAAATATAGCTGAGTGTGACTTCACCATTTCTTGGGGAAATCACCTCCCTGCTGGCAAGTGTATTGTTCTTTTTAAATTTTGTATTACTTCTTCTTTTGATTCTTTTGCTTTGTATTCCTTTCTCTCCCCACCCTCCAAAGAGACCCTCCTTTACATGAGCATCAATTATTGTCTCTGTGGGGTTTCTCTCATGTTTAAGCAGGTCCTTGCCAGAAGAGGAAAATAATAAGCACAGAACTATTTTTCCTTTCCTCGTTTTTATTCCTTATGGCCTCCTTGGATGGCAGATCCCTCCAATTCAGGCAGGCTGAACCGAGGTGGGACTATATAGTCATGTTGTAGAAGGACCCGGTGGACGGGGCTGCTTCCTATTCCCCACCGGGCTGGGCTGGCCCAACTCCCCTCTGCAGGGCGGTGGCCCAAAAAGTGGCGATAGGAGCATTTTGGGTGGCAACTGATTGCATTTGGTTCTAACGAAGAATCATAGAACCATAGACTCCTAGAGTTGGAAGAGACCTCAAGGGCCATCCGGTCCAACCCCCTGCCATGCAGGGAACCCCCCCCCCCCATCACAGCATCCCCAACAGATTGCATTCCAGCCTCTGCTTAAAAATCTCCAAAGAAGGAGACTCCACCACCCTCCTTTGCGGCAGCATCTTCCACTTATGCCAAACACCTCTAACTGTCATGAAGTTCTTCATAATGTTCAAATGGAATCTCTTTTCCTGTAGTTTGAAACCATTGCTGCTGCTAATTTCCATCCTTGCCATGGAATCATTTATTTCTGTGCCGTTTCTTTCTGAAGATGTTTATTGCCAGCATGAAAGCATTATTTTTTTAAAGATTGGCTGATGTTTTTAATCTTGGAGCATCGAGAATCGCGTTCTCCGGGGAAGACCTGACATGGTGCTCATTTTCCCTTGGGAATACAAATGGCCTCTTTCAGGTCCAGAGGGAAACGGACGGCAGCTGGAAAGAGGGAGAAGGCCGGCTGCAGGGGAAGGGGGCAGGTGGAAAGGGAAGCAGTCTTGTGGATACCAACTACTGCTGGGCTGCAGGCAGGTCATAGAATCACAGGATCCTAGAATCCTAGAGTTGGAAGAGACCTCAAGGGCCATCTAGTCCAACCCCCTGCCATGCAGGAACCCTCCATCACAGGACTCCCAACAGATGGCCATCCAGCCTCTGCTGAAAAACCTCCAAAGAAGGAGACTCCACAACCCTCCGTGGCAACATATTCCACTGCCGAATAGCTCTAACTGTCATGAAGTTCTTCCTAATGTTCAAATGGAATCTCTTTTCCTGTAGTTTGAAACCATTGCCCCGAGTCCTAGTCTCTGAAGCCATGGAAAACAAACCAGTTTCCTTCTTCAATATGACATCCTTTCAAATATTTAAACATAGCTATCATATCCCCCCTCAGTCTTCTTTTTGAAAGGCTAAACATTCCCAGTTCCCTAAGCCGTTCCTCATAAGACATTTCCTCCAGACCCTCAACCATCCTGGTCGCCCTCCTCTGCAACCGCTCGAGGTTGTCAACATCCTTTTTAAACTGAGGCGCACAGAACTGGACACAATAACTCCAGGTGGGGTCTGACCAGAGCAGAATAATGGAAAGGTTCTCGGTGCCCTCTTCTTGGACCCCTTGGTTGGGGTGGAATCCTTGGCACAGAAAGGATCCGGAAGATTCAGAATTGCCACTCTCTCTTATGGAGGAGGCGTCCATTGCAGGGAAAGGGTCTGCCAGAGACCCCTTGCCAGTCTTTAGGATGCCCCAGAAGTGGGGAGGGCGGAAGAAAAGCAGGGAGGGCCCAGAACCCCAACCCAACATGTGAGCAAGTGGCGCTGCCTCTGCCAGAGCCGCCCCCTCCCTCTGCAGGATCCCAAGGAACCCCCACCCCCACCCCCACCTCAGGACAGCCGGCTCTGACAGGCTGCTTCTCACTCTGGCGCCTAATTGCCTGATCCATAATGCCAAGTGAGAATCGATAGGGAAATATTACCACAAATTATTTTTGCTTTTCTTTTCCAAAAGGATCTATTGAACATGACACTTCTAATTATACAGCGTAAATCACTTTCCTCTGGTTGCCTGGGATCTTCCCTCGGATTCCTCACCAAGGGGCTTGAAGGCCACGGGCAGGAGGGACGTCTCCCCCCCCCCAGAGGGCAAGCCCCGGGAAAGCCCCCCCCCGCCTGCTTCCAGAACACCACCACCCCTCGCCCCTGCAGTAGGACACCCCTTCAGCAGTAGGACAGCACCAAAGACTCGGTGGCGCTCAGGGGGCCTGCTGGGATGCGACGGTGGGGAGGGGGGGCAGGCTGAGGGTGAGGCAGCGTTCTCTTATCCTCCTCCTGTCCCAGGACCCCACAGATACACACAACAACACACAACAACAACAACAACAGCAGCAACAACAACACCCAAGTGCCTTCAGGCCCTGGGAGGCTGTAGAGGAAGACACGGAGAAGACCCCAAAGGCTCAGCAGAGCAGCGCCCCTGAACCCACCACCTCTAAAAAAGAAGATGGGGGAGGAGGAGATGCCCTCCCTCACGGAAAATGGGCCAGCCAGCGGCCAGGTACGCTGTGTGTGTGCGATGGGTGGGTGGAGGAGTATGATTTTTTTAAAAAACATATGTTTTGTTTCACCCTATATTTATTTATTTATTTATTTATTTTTATATTTGTATACCACATCAGTTTCACATAGGGAACTCTAGGCAGTTCACATAAAAAGCACAGGAAATCCTCAAGGTAATAAAAAAGATTAAAACAGGTGGAAGACTTGCATCTCCACATCAGAGATCAGACTTGAAAATGAGGCCCACATTTATCTTCAGATGATCAGTTACAGAGGAAGAAAATAATAATCACCCCCACTGAAAGAGACAGAGGTGAGTAAAATCACAATCCTCCTTCAGCCGCTGAGGGAGGTCTACAGCCCCATAGTTGTTGGTTTGTTGTTGCCCCATTAAGTGCATAGCTAAACCGTGATCGACCCAGAGCTGATAAAAGTGAGAAGAACTGCCTCTTTTCCAACTAGGCTTCCGCCTTCAGTGAGGAACCCCCTGAGAGAAGTGCCGAGAAGGGTTTCTCCACCTTCTCTTTGAAGGATGAGGTAAGGAGCCAGGGGAAAGCCCCGAGATTCCCAGGCAGGTGGCAGAAAGTGGCAAGCCTTCCATGGGACCCCAATCAAGAGGGCCAGGGGGTGGCCATTGCTCATAAGAACATATAAGAACACGAGAAGAGCCATCGTGCTGGATCAGGCCAAAGGCCCATCTAGTCCAGCTTCTCACAGTGGCCCCACCAGATGTGTCCAAGAGCGCACAAGACTAGATCTCTGTCTCCTGATAGCACTCCTCTGCATCTCGACTGGTTTTAAGCCTGGAGATGACACATCCCCATCATAGTTTGTCACCTGGGATGGATTTCTCCTCCGGGAATCGTTCAAACCCATTTCATAGAAGTCAATATCATGGCCACATGGACCCAGCAGGGGTGGTGGCGGCTCAGCATCTGGCTAATCTGGAGGCTTCAGCTCTCTGAGTGCAGGCCAACATTTCAAATCCAACACAATTCAGCCGTTGTTGTTTTTTGCAGCTGATGTTCTGAAAATAGAATGTCCCCCCATGAATGCCCCCCCCCAATTTTTAAATGGCAGAACCAACGAGACTGGTTTTACAAAGAGTGGGGTGTTTGTGCTTGCTAAGCGGCCACGAAACAGTGAGTGCCGACGGGGGGGGGGGCAGTGACCCCGCCTCCCTCACCAGGGATGGGGGGGGGATCCGGGTGGTTTCAGGATTCCCACTGGAACATCCCCCCACCCTTGGCAAAAACCTCTTTTCTGCTCAGAACTTCACACATTTGCAGGGCTTACTGTACACTTGAGGAAAATACAATGCACACAAAATCATGTGCGCTTTCATTGAACGCAAGCAGCTCATTATGCCTCCATCTGGAGAGAGAGAACCCCCCCCCCACCTCCACCCATGCTTCAGAGAGAGAAGGGGCGGAGGCATGTGGAACAATGGGATGCATCCAGAGAAATGCATGACTAGACACATCATACCCGGGAAATGTTGGTGCGCCCATCTCCAAGTGGGAATGAACAGAAAATGATGCCTTGATCTGGAAAACAAAAGTGTGTGTTTGGGGTTAGGCCCGTGGGGTTGGGAGGAAGGTGACCCAACCGAGGTGTGCGCGTGCCTGTGCGGGGGTTCCCATGCCTTGCCCACCACTTCGCCCAGGACCCCCTTCCCTGCATGGCATGGTGTAGGTCCCTTTCCAGGAGGTGCCGCGTTGGCCCAGCGTGGGAAAAGCCACGGGTGTTTTATCTGAAAGCGAGGAACACAAACAGGTCACCTCCAGAGGAGACGCTGGCCAAGGTGACTTCTTCCTGGCCACCTTTTGTGGGATGACACATGCTGATCAAGACACAGCGCAGCCAAACGCTCACCCTTCCCTACCTCTGTGTAGATGCTTTGGTGCCTCGGGGTTATCTTTGCTGGCTCCTCCACAGGCCTTTCCCCTCCCGGCACCCGTCAGCTGCTCTCTGTTTCTGCCAGGCCTTTCATATACATTTCGAGGCTGTGCCCGGCTGCAGAGACGGATGTTAGACGCGAGACAGCCTTAATCCAGGATGGGCTGACTGTGTGGAATTTTTGCAAGGGGATGCACCATCATCAGTAAAACATTGCTCGCGCCTCCCTCCCATCCCTCGCTAGCTTGTTATACTGGAGCCTTTCATGTAGATGTGCTCATTATAAACGTGGGAATTTGCAAAATCGTTTTAATGTCTGCTGCGACTTTCGGTTAGGCATTGCCGTCTCTCTGTGGGGCCAGGAAAGGCCTGCGGCCCTTGAGTTTTCCAGAACCAGAAGAGACTGGTGGGTTCTCCCTCTCCGTGCTGCCCTCCTTGGCTGGGGGGGGGGGCAGCATGGGGGTGGGGGTGGGGAGAGGCCCTTGGAAGCAGGTTTTTAATGCACTACCTTCTTATTTGTATGATGCCTTTGCCATTGCAGAGAGCGAGAATCTCCTGGGGGGGGGGTCGACGTCTGTGCAGCCCTGAGTTCATCTTGCCCGGGTCCTTCACCTTAGGACTGAGTTTGACCTCAGATCTGCACAGCTTAAAACCTCAGGCCCACTCCCTTGATACCCGCCCAAGGATTTTGTCATCCAGCCTGACGGATTTGTTCAGGGGAACCTGAATAGGTGCACATTTTGCAAACATGGATTCTGGGGGCTGTTTTGGTGGACAACGGAGCTGGCCTTGCCTTCTTTTCCGAGGACTCCCCGCGCTCCCTTGAGTGCTCTGGCCCCCTCCGGTTGGCCAGGAGCCCTCACAAGTGCAACCCCCTGGGCTCGCTGTCCTGTTGCCCCCCCCCCCCCGGCAGGACTCCAGTGGACCCCCCCCCGAGGGTGGGTGTCCTCACCCCTCGTGGCAGGGACAACTCGCTCCTTCCCTCCTTCCCCAGCCAGGTTGGGGTGGTGGTTTGGCTTCGTTTTGCCACCCCCCACCCCCTCCGGTTCCATCCTGTGCTGGTCCCTCCCTCTGACCCTTGTGGCTGCTCCATTGCCTGCCTTGGATTCTTCCAGTCTGTTCCAGGGGCCCTCTCTGTTGGTTTGCCACGACCACAGCTTTCCTGGCTTGAGTTTTGGACCCTCCTGGGATGTGGGGGGCAGATCTCCCACGCCCAGCTTCCCCGGCCCTTTGGTCGTGTTAGACCTCTGCCTAGGCGGCCTCTCCTTCCCCTTGAGCAGAACCTGCTCCTGGGCTTGGCCAACCTGGGAGCTGGAGGTTGGCGGTGCCTGTTGTGTTCAAGCTGTGTTTTCCCCCCTGCAAGTTGGCTTTGTTTTGGCAAAAGATCCCACCATTCTCTTCTGTTCTCAAGCGGCAGAAAACATCTTGTGAGGAGAATGGGTCTTGCAGTTCCTTGTCCTCAGCTGAAAGGATGGGACTAGTGAGGACGGATATTGTAACCTGAGATCCTGTGGTGTTTCAAGAGGCGATCCTTATGCAGCCATCAAGCAGAAGCAAAGTGGCTGAACAAGGAAGGGCGGCTGGTTGCCCAGGGAAAGAGGAAGTCCCGGGTCAGGTGGAGCCACCCTATCCATCTTTGGTGGCCTTTTGCCAAGACCTCCACATGGGTTCAGTGGTAGTGCAGAGAGGGGCGGCAAGCCAGTGCTCCAACCACCAGCTCCTTAGGCAGCTCCCCCTAAGAAGGAGAAACTCTCCAGAAGCGCAGGTTCTGGTCCTGCCTCAGCACCTCTGGAAGCCATTGGGAGGGGGGCCTGTAATCTTGCAGGAATGAAGAGGCCCGTGAAAAATAGGTCTATAGTCATTACTCCAGGAAGACTCTTGGCATCTCTTCATTGCAGTCAGAGAATGTCACAGCTCTGCTTGGCAATACCTGCGAGTGGAGGCCGTTAATTCTTCTGACATGGATGAGTTGTAGAAGGCATTTGTGACTTTCTAGGTGTTCATCCCTCTGGTTAATGACCTGTCCATCTACCGAGACTGAATACAGAAAGATTACTTCTCAGAAGCAAAATGTGGCTGGGTAGGGTTTGTTGGGGGAATTCACAATGTGAAAACCCAAGTTTTGAGAAACAACTCAGAACTCTCTGAATTGGGGTCACAACTCTCTGCAACAAACCAGGAAAGGGATCTTGGTGTCCTGGTGGAAAGCTCAATGAAGGTGTCAACCCAGTGTGCCGCAGCAGTGAAAAAAGCAAACTCAATGCTAGGGATCATAAGGAAGGGTATAGAAAATAAGTCAGCAAGTCTTATTTTTGCTCTTTATAAATCTATGATGAGGCCCCATCTGGGGTACTCTGTACAGTTCTGGTCACCATACCTCCAGAAGGATATTGTGGAAAAGGAGGGCAAACAGAATGATTAGGAGACTGGAACACCTTCCTTACCATCTGAAGCTGCAACGGCTCGCCCTCTTCACTCTTGAATGACGACGCCTAAGAAGTAACCTGGTTGAAGTCTATAAAATCATACACAGTATAGACAAAGTAGTTAAGGAAAAGCTGTTTGCCCTATCGCACAACACTAGAACTAGGGGGCACTCCATGAAACCTTTGGGTGTTAGATGTTAAAGTAATAAGCGAAAGTCCTTTTTCACCCAGAGGATCACTGGTCTGTGGAACTCCCTGCCAGAAGAAGTGGTGACCGCTGTCAGCTTTGACAGCTTTAAGAAAGGATTGGACAAGTTCATGGAGAACAAGGGTATCCATGGCTATCATGATGGATGCCTAAGGACAACGTCCGGGTTGGAGAGATAGGCAGGATATCTCTCAATGCCATTTGCAGGGAATCGTAAGCAGGTGAAGACATCTTTTTTAAAATTGTATTTTTATTGTTTTTTTTCAGACTGCCGACCACATGGCCGGCTACCAGCTGTAGCACGGCTGGTCAGGTTTTTTTTTCCCTGGACACCCCCTACTTATAGCCAGGAGGACTGGACCAGGAAGGACCTCTCCAGGACCCCGGTAGGAGACACCGGCGAATGAAACCAACAGAAAAAGAAATGGAAAATTCCATTTCATTTTGTTTCTCTTACAGGGGGCAGTTTGTTATTCGTTTCATTATGTAACGAAACGAATAATGAATAACGAAACGAACCAAAAGTTCATTTCATGCCCATCTCTACATGCAGATACTTCAGAGGCCTCAAGCACTTAATAGCCCTTGGTAGGCTGGCAAGACTCCCACCACCACCACCACCACCACCAGTGTTGCCTTCAAGTTCCCGCGGCCAGTTGGTCAGGAGGGACAAAAGGCACAAGCACCCCTTGGCACAGGACACCGGCAATCCAGCGAGAGGAGCCCAGCGCACGGTGCTCAGGCTTGCTTGCTTGGTTAATGAAAGTGATGCCAAACAGGGTTTGCATCTTTCATAAAACGAATGCAATCCGCATTCAAGAGGGTCCCATCAGTTTGGTCCACATTTATCTGGAGTGACTGCAGGTCCCCGGGAGGAAAGAGAAACTGCCGATCCCCCGTGGATTGGGACCATGACCCTGTGTTCATGATACTACGGAGACAACCGACCACGCGGTAGGAAAGGGGACCTTTCCACCTCCAGAGGCCCCTTTGTCCTGCCTGCTTGGCCCAAAAGGCTCCCCAACCCACCCCGGAGGACCTCGGCCTCCTGCCTCGGCTTCCGCTGCTTCGCTTGGGAGGAGGCTTGATGCTGCCTGGACTGAATTATTCATCCTGCTCCTCAGTGTGGCTGAAGCTCTTTTGTGGATAGTTGGATTTCCACTGGAGATGGGCCAATTCTGCCCGGAGACCCGGAGATGGCAGCAGAGGCAGCAGCACAATAGAGATGTGTCTCTCTCGCTCCTGCCCCCCACCCCCACCCCACCCCACCCTGGTCACTGGCATTCTTCCCTTTCTCTCTGCTGGGCCAGAAATATAAATGTCAGGACTGGAGTTCAACTGGCCACAACCTGTTGGCAAGCTCTCAGCTCCCCCCCCCTTCAGCTCTGCAGGACTCCGGCAAAGAGGCGTTTTCAACCGCGGAGATGCTTAGCTTGCGTTTTCCAGCCAGCCGGACGCGGTCCCTTGGCTCCGAGGCGTGTTCCGGTGGACCTTCAAGGTTCAGGTGTCAGCCTCCCCAGCTGGTACAATACCGTTTGGTCCTCCCTTTCTCCCCTCCCCCCTTATCTGGAGTAGGCTCTAGGGCCAGATGGGCGGTATAAAAATGAAATAAATAAATAAAATGAAATATTCTCAGATTTCGTGGCGCAGGGCTTGTCCCTGCCCTGGGACCTGACCTGCAGTTCCCAAGGGGAGGCGCTGAGCATTCGGCCTCTCCCGATCTAAAGAGGGGAATCATCTCCTCTCCTTCCTCTTCTTTTTCTTTTTCCCTTTCTCTCCCTTTTGGCATTTCATCCACATGTTCGGCTTGCAAAAGTTGAACAGAACACATTTGTCCTTGTTTGAATGTTTTCCCCCACTAATGTGTGCATTCATCTCTGTGATTTATCTCATTTACGCCTCCCCCTTCCCCTTTCATCCGGGAGCACTTGGACATATTCCCCCCCCCCTCCGGAGCCTGTTTCGCTGTTCGCATTGAAGGGCAACTTGTTTTGTGGGCCTCGTGTTTCGACAAGAGAACTGGCCCGCAAGCCCAGCTAAGGAAGCAAGGGGCACGCACACTCACGGGCCATCACAAACAGTACAGGAGGAAAACCCCTTCCATCCACACTGTTCAGCCCAACAATGGTATTTCCCCTTCCTCTCCAGCAGACACCCACGGGGAGCCCACTCCCACCACCCCCACCCCCACTGGTGGCACCGGGCACAGGCCGCCTGGACCTGCCCAGCTCTGCCTTGACGCAGCCACGGGGACATGCCCGGCGGTGCTTCTCCTGGCAGAGCAGGGCCTCCCCCTGGACGGTTGCCACCTTGAGGCTCCCCGGAGCCCCCTGTGCCCCGAGACACCCCCCCTTCCCCGAGGGGGACAGAGCCACACGCCTGGATCAGAGGCTTTGTGGGCCAGAGGCTGTGGAGCCGATGGCCTTCTCCCCATGCCGTGTGGGTCACCGGCTGCAACCACAGGGATCAATCCAGAGGTGGGCTTGGTGGTGGCAGATCGGGGGGGGGGAGAGAATGCCACAGTAGACCAGCCCCCCATGGGGAGAGATGAGAGGCAAAAGAGGAAGGGCACCCAGCAGCAAGGAGAGAGGAGGAGGGTTGAGGGTCTCCTGTGAACCCCTGTTTTTCTCATGCCCCTCCCAATTATCCCCCCCCCCCCGGGTGGCTCTGAATCATTAGAAGGAACTGGTGCTCTATATGCTCCACCTGGGGCTTTGGGGGTCCCCCCCTTTCCTCCGGCATATCCGAGGCATCTTTTCCTCTGCTCAGCAAGTTCTCCACTTCCCAACTAGCTGCTGCTGAGCGGATTCCAAGGGACCAGCCTGGGGCAGGTGGTGGTGGGCGGGAGTGGGTGTGTGTGTGGGGAAGAGAGTGTCAGCCCCCCTACCTCCCACCTCCGAGAGGAAAGCCACCTCCCCTGGACTGTACAGTGGGGAAAGTGATGACTTTGGGCCATATGCCTGCAGGAGGGCCCTTCCCTCCTGGGATTCGGGGGTGGGGGAGCCTGCTTTGGGGGCGGGGGGCAAGATGGGTCAGGGGCTTCATCTGCTCCCCACCTCCTGTGTCTACAGGTGCTTTTGGCTGACAGCACCCTGGGCCTGATCCAGAGCAGGTGTTTTGGGTAGAGAGGATGCGGTTAAAGTGTGCTTCAGAGGGGTGTGGGCGACTGGGGTGCCAAAATGGTGCACCTTTGTGTGGAGGCACGATCTTTTGTGGTGCAGTCATTCACAGCAAACACAGCACCAAAACGGTCGTGTGACCGGGGCCTTGCAAGTGGCAGGTGTCGTAGTGTAGAATGGTGGCTGAAACAAGCAAAGGAAAGCAATCTTTCAACAGCTCTCATTCTTGCTGAGAGCTTGTGTGTGTGTGTGTGTGTGTGTGTGTGTGTGTGTGTGTGTGTGTGTGTGTGTGTGTATTGGGGGGGGAATCACACCTTCTCACAGCAAGGAGAATATTTGGACGACTCCTGATGTGCCCCAGATGGTAGCCCAGGAGCGAATCTCTCTCTCTCTCTCTCTCTCTCTCTGCTAGCCTTTTTATGTCTGGGACCAGCTCAGTGTGAGCAGGGGGTGAAGGCAGGAGAGGCAGACGCCACGCTTCGCCACAGCAAGGGCCACGTCCCAGAGAGTAAATCTCCTTGTCGAGAGATTAACCCGGGTCTTGTCACGGCCCCCAGAAAATGAGGCGAGCCGAAAGAAGCATCAAGGCATCATCAAGGAACACCATTAACTCTGGAAACGAGAGGCACAACAAATAGAATTAGGGTGGATTACAAAGAGATTAGCCCCTGAAATCTTGCAGCTTTCAAGAAAACAAGATTTTTGTTTCTGAAAGGCAAGGAAATAAGCAAGCTAAGAAATTAACCTGCCTCCTCCCGGAAGTCTATATTGGCTCGGCGGGCTCTGACGTCGGCCACCACCTGCCTATAACTGATGAGAAAGTTAAAACAATAACCGGCCGGGGGGGGGGGGCGGGGCTCCCAAGCAGCAAATGGTTGGCTGGTTCAGAGGCATAGCTAGGTCTTCCAGAGCCAAGGGTGACGGTCAGTTTTTGCGCCCCCCCCCGTCATTGCAAAATATAATCTGGATAGCGGGTGGGGGGCAGCAGCATCGGGGGGTCGGTAGGCAATTTGGTGCCCCCTAACTGCTGTGCCCGGGGCGCCCTGCTCCCCCTTGCCCTCTCCACGCTATGCCCCTGTGCTGGATTTCTAACGTTCTGGCTCTGCCGGTTCCTGGCCTGGGGCTTGCAAGGACTGTGTGCAGCTTCGACAAGGGCTCAGGATTATTTGACCAAAATCTGGGAGGCAGTGGAAGATAGAAGGGCCTGGCGTGCTCTGGCCCAATGGGTCACGAAGAGCCGGACATGACTGAGTGACAGAACAACAACAACAGGGATGGCCACAAAAGTGTGGACTGCATACAGTGCTTGGGATCCTTGCAGAGGATGCTAAGGGATGTGTGGGGTGGTGGTGGAGGAGGAGGACTTGTTCACAGCAGGCTAGCTGGGGTATCTTTTGGGGAAACTGGCCCACAATTTCCCTTTGGCTTCCGACTGAAAGCGGCAGAGGAGAACTGCCAAGTGGAACCATCTCCCCAGCTTTCCTCACCCGGCCGCACCCTCGCTGCTCGTGACCGGCCTCCATACAGATGAGATGGGACCCAGGTGGCAGGATGGACCCTGAAGGCCTGAAAGGGCACGGAGGGAAGCATTTGTGTCCCCTGGTATCGCTTTCTAAAGCGGACCCTCTGGATTGAGCACAGTTAGAACTGAAGGGTCTCTGCTTACAAGTGTCAGGAATTTCTTCACAGTGTTCCGCCAAAAGTCCCTGATCGGTTGATGGAGAGCACAGTCAGCCATGAAAAAGACCATTGTCTAAGCTTATTCTTCCTCATAGTTGCTGTCACTTCCCGCCTAAAAGGCCTTCCTCCACTGAAATGCTGCCAGAAAAGTGCTGCACAGAAAGAGTGGGTCAAAGCAACGTCCCCAGAAACACACTTTTTATTTGGCCATCAACCACCAAAGCCGAGACTGAAACCGAGGTGTAATTTCCTCCCCCAACCGCTGCCCTTCCCAACCATCAGCCCCCACAGACTACCCTGGAGCCCTGGGGAAGGCGAGCAAGGAGTTGCGGGGTGACCGGGCAGAACCAAACGACCCTCCACCGCCTGTCCAAGAACGACCTGTGCCCGTATGGACAGCCTGAAACAGACCCCATGGAGAAGCAAACTTAAGACACCCATGAATATTAAACACAGAAATACAGGGAGCAGCCGGAGGAGCTTTTAAACTGATAACTGGGGGAAAGCCGACAGGAGCTGAGTGGCATCTGGTTCGGAACACCTCATCCACAGGGAATGAGGTTGGAAAGGGTAGAGAATCACATAGAGATGACATAGCAGGTATTAGTACTGGGAGAATAATGGAATGTGATAGTTTGTCTACTGAAAATAATAGCTGCGGGGGGAAAAGAACAAAGCAGCAGCTGTTGTTGCAGAACCCACTGTACAGGTGCTTCTGCGCCAATGCTCGAAGCCTCCGACCAAAAATGGGAGAACTTGAACATTTGGCAGCTAGGGATAACATAGATATTATAGCCATAACAGAAACCTGGTGGAATGTAGCGAACCAGTGGGATACAGCAATCCCAGGCTATAAACTCTATAGAAGAGATAGGGGGGCGGGTTGGAGGATGAGTGGCCATCTATGTCAAAGAAGGGGTAAAATCCAGCAGAATGGAGATGGACAGAGGGTCTGACTCCACCATAGAATCACTGTGGGTTAAACTACCAGGTCCAAGGAGTGATGTGATAGTTGGGGTATTCTATCGTCCACCAGATCAAAAACTTGAGGGGGACCTTGAAATGAGGAGAGAAATCATGGAGGTGGCTAAGAGGGATAGGATAGTACATAAGAACATAAGAACATAAGAAGAGCCATGCTGGATCAGGCCAAAGGCCCATCTAGTCCAGCTTCCTGTATCTCACAGCGGCCCCACCAGATGCGTTTGGGAGCGCATGAGACTAGATATCTGTCTCCTGATACCACTCCCCTGCATCTGGCCCTTGAAGTACCCTGGTTTCTCCATCATGGTTTGTAACCTGTGATGGACTTTTCCTCCAGGAATCTGTCCAATCCCCTTTTGAAGGCAACCAGGCCAGATGCTATCACCACATTGTGTGGCAGGAAGTTCCATAGACTTACAACGCGCTGGGTGAAAAAATATTTTCTTTTGTCAGTTCTTACTCTCCCAGCCCTCAATTTGAGTGTATGTCCCCTAGTTCTGGTATTTTGGGAGAGAGAGAAGAGCTTCCCTCTATTCACTTTACTCATACCCTGCATTATTTTGTATGTCTCAATCATATCCCCCCTTAAGCGCCTTTTTTCCAGACTAAAGAGGCCCAAATGTTTTAGCCTTTCTTCATATGGGAGGTGCCGCAGCCCAGTAATCATTTTAGTCGCTCTCTTCTGCACCTTTTCCAGTTCCACTATGTCTTTCTTGAGATGCGGTGACCAGAATTGTACACAATACTCCAGGTGCGGCCTTACTATTGTTTTGTATAATGGCATTATAATGTTGGCTGTTTTATTTTCAATCCCCTTTTTGATAATCCCTAGCATGGAATTGGCCTTCTTCACTGCTGCCACACAATGGGGAGACACCTTCATGGAGCTGTCCACCAACACACCAAGATCTCTTTCCTGATCCGTCACGGATAACTCAGAGCCCATGAGTTGATAGATGAAGTTTGGATTTTTTGCCCCAATATGCATTACTTTACATTTGGTTACATTAAAACGCATTTGCCATTTCTCAGCCCATTCCCCCAGTTTGGAGAGATCCTTCTGGAGCTCTTCACAATCTTCTCTGGTTTTCACCACATGGAAAAGTTTTGTGTCATCTGCAAACTTGGCCACCTCACTGCTTATCCCTGCCTCCAGGTCATTTATGAACAGATTGAAAAGCACCGGTCCCAGGACAGAGCCCTGGGGCACACCGCTTTTCACCTCTCTCCATTGTGAAAATTTCCCATTGACACCTACTCTTTGTTTCCTGGATCTCAACCAGTTCTCAATCCATAAGAGGACCTGTCCTCTTATCCCCTGACTCTGCAATTTTCTCAGCAGCCTATGGTGAGGGACTGTGTCAAAAGCCTTTTGAAAATCCAGATATACTATATCCACCGGTTCACCCAAATCCACGTGCCTGTTGACCTTTTCAAAAAATTCTAAAAGGTTTGTCAGACAAGATTTACCCTTACAGAAGCCATGCTGATTTTCTCTCAGCAAGGTTTGTTCTTTTATGTGTTTTAAGATTTTCTGTTGGATGAGGCTTTCCACCATCTTCCCTGCGACAGATGTAAGGCTAACTGGCCTGTAGTTTCCTGGGTCCCCCCTCCTTTCTTTTTTAAAAATTGGTGTGACATCCGCCATCCTCCAGTCCTCCGGCACTGTGGCCGTTTTAAGAGACAAGTTGCATATAACCGTTAAGAGATCTGCAATTTCATTTCTCAGTTCCCTAATAAACCTTGGGTGGATGCCATCTGGGCCCGGTGACTTGTTAATCCTCAATTTATCGATTAGTCCTAAAACCTCCTCTCTTTTAACCTGTATTTGATTTAATTCTTTAGTCAAGAGGGGCCGTTCAGGCAGCGGAATCCGCTCAAGGTCCTCTGTCGTGAAGACAGACGCAAAGAACTCATTCAATTTCTCTTGAATGTCCAAGTCCTCCTTAACCTCCCCTTTTCCTCCCTCACCATCCAGAGGGCCAACTGGTTCTCTGGCAGGTTTTCTACTTCTAACATATTTAAAGAAGCTTTTATTATTACCCTTTATATTGCTAGCCATGCGTTCCTCAAAATCTTTCTTTGCCTCCCTTATCATCTTCTTACATTTCTTTTGCCAGAGTTTGTGTTCCTTTTTATTTTCCTCATTTGCGGAGGATTTCCATTTACAGAAAGACCTCTCCTTGCGTTTTAGAGCGTTTTGGACTTAAATGAGCTCTTCTTTCTTTGTGGTATACACTTGTGCTGGGCCTCTATTATTGTTGTTTTAAACAGGCTCCATGCACTCTGAAGAGATTGGATTCTTCTAACATTCCCCTTCAATTTCTCTCTAACTAGTTTCCTCATCTGAGGGAAGTTTGCCCTTCGAAAATCAAGGGTTTTTATGTCTGATTTGGTTGACACTCTTCCTCCGACATGCATGGCAAAGGAGATTGCAGCATGGTCACTGTTCCCCAGAGGCTCAGTGACATTCACATCCCTGACCAGGTCCAGAGTATCACACAGTATTAGATCCAGAGTTGCCTGTTCTCAGGTGGGCTCCATGACAAGTTGCTCTAAAGCGCAGTCATTCAGTCATTCAGCAAGTCGAGAAACTCAGTTTCTCTTTCTTACCCGGAGCTCGCATTGGCCCAGTCAATGTGGGGATAATTGAAGTCCCCCATGATTACTATCCTATCCCTCTTAGCCACCTCCATGATTTCTCTCCTCATTTCAAGGTCCCCCTCAATCATGGGGGACTTCAATTATCCCCAAATTGACTGGGCCAATGCGACCTCCGAGCAAGAAAGAGAAGCTGGGTTTCTTGACTGTGCCTTAGAGCAACTCGTCATGGAGACCACCCCAGAACAGGCAACTCTGGATCTAATACTGGGTGATACTCAGGACCTGGTCGGGGATGTGAATGTCACTCAGCCTCTGGGGAACAGTGACCACGCTGCAATCTCCTTTGCCATGCATGTTGGAGGAAGAGTATCAAGCAAATCAGACATAAAAACCCTTGATTTCCGAAGGGCAAACTTCCCTCAGATGAGGAAACTAGTTAGAAAGAAACTGAAGGGGACGGTTAGAAGAATCCAATCTCTTCAGAGTGCATGTAGCCTGTTTAAAACAACAATAATAGAGGCCCAGCACAAGTGCATACCACAAAGAAAGAAGAGCTCCTCTAAGTCCAATAGGGCACCAGCATGGTTAACGAGTGGAGTTAGAGAGGCTCTGAAGGGCAAGGAGAGGTCTTTCTATAAATGGAAATCCTCCGCAAATGAGGAAAATAAAAAGGAACACAAACTAGATAGCTGTCATAAGAACATAAGAAGAGCCATGCTGGATCAGGCCAAAGGCACATCTAGTCCAGCTTCCTGTATCTCACAGTGGCCTCACAAGATGCTTCTGGGAGCACACGAGACGAGATCTCTGTCTCCTCATACCACTCCTCTGCATCTGGTCCTTGAAGTACCCCGGTTTTAAGTCTGGCGATGACACATCTCCATCATGGTTTGTCACCTGTGATGGACTTTTCCTCCAGGAATCTGTCCAATCCCCTTTTGAAGGCATCCAGGCCAGATACCATCACCTCCTCCTGTGGCAGGGAGTGGAAGTTTTTCTTCCTGACATTTTGCCAGTCTCTCTGTGGCTGGCATCTTCAGAGGGCAAGGAGCTCAGGAGAGCTGGGACTTCTCTCTCTGTGCTCTGGGGTATAGAGTTAGGGTTAGGGCTTCTATACACCAGAGCACAGAGACAACTCCCAGCTCTCTTGAGCTCCTTGCCCTCTGAAGATGCCGGGCAGGCTGATACTTCACATCCCTCTCACTGCAGTTCGCGGCCCCGCTGGAGACCGGTTTGAAGGAACGTAACCTCACGTCCTTGTGGGGTCAATCCGAGTTTGAAGGAACGTAACCTCACGTCCTTGTGGGGTCAATCCGAGTTCAAAGGAACGGAACCTCACGTCCTTGTGGGGTCAATCCGGGTTCACCCCGACCACGCCCCTTGAACTGCGCTCCAAGTAGGATGAGAGATTCCTGTCCTGGAGCTCGGGAATTTTTTCAATCCACTTCTCGATCCGTGTTGAAAACCAATTTCAACATGGAGGCAAGTTCACCTCGGCTTGAGGAAGGACATGAAGTAACCACCAGAGACTGGTGAAACATCAGGAAGAAAAACTTCCAGAACACGTGGCCAAACAGCCCGAAAAACTCACAACGATGGGTAAACTGTCCAGAAAGTGCCTTAAGTGCAAGGGGCTGGTGTAGAAGCAGCAGGCTTGGCTTGGCTTGGATTTGCATTTGCCCCAGGAAGGCAAAGGACAAGCAGCAGGGGACTGGGGGGGAGTGAGGCATCTGCCTGGTTTGCTGTTGCTTACCTGGGGTGGTGGAGGTGGGGGTGGGGGTGATCCCCCCCCAGGGTGGTTTGGGGGGCATGGTTTCCTTCCAGAGCTGGAGGCTGCACTCCAAAAGTCAGAGGCGGTGAGGGCGGCCTGCAGGGATCAACAATTCCTCCTGGTGCCGGGAGGCCCACGCTGCTCCTGAACAGCTGCTTGAGCTTCACTCCTCCCCCCCCCTCCATCTCTGTCAATGTTTGATTAAATATCTCTCAACGAAATACAATTAAAGGCAGCACAGACGGCCTCTGCTGGGGGCTGAAACCTCGTAAGGTGGCCATAACGTGGACACCTGCTGGTCGGAAGCTCCAGGGCAGCCCGCATTTCCTCAGCCCCCCCACCCCCACCTCCACCCCCTGCCAGACATGCCAAAATGCCTCTCTCCCTCCCCCTCTCTCCCTCCCTCTCCCTCTCCCTCTCCCTCTCTCTCTCTCTCTCTCTTGACTTGATGCATCTGTATAAGGAAAGAGGTGCGCATAAACTTCAGAGACATGAGGGAACCCAAAGGGGGATGAAAAATTTCCAAATTCAGGTGGCTTCTTCCAGGTATGAAGCACCTGTTCAGTTTGCTTTTCAAAAACAAAACAAAACAAAACAAAACAAAACAAAAAAACAACAGTGGCGTTTGGGACCTATTTGTGCCCCATCAGAATCTTCTCCAGCAGGTCTCAATCAACTTGGAAATTGGATTTGCTTCAGCCAGAATCAAATCTGCTCCTTGTGCTTCTGTTTAGACCTTGCACGGAGCAACTCAATCCTGGCAGGTTCAAAACTTGTATGTGTTCTGATTGGGTGCAGGCATCTTATGAGCAGCTCCACGCCACGGCAGTAAGCCTCGTGCCTGATACAACGTCCAGCTGAAGAGCTCCTGAGGAGGTTCTCCATTTCAGCGGCTTCCGTTTCCACCTGGAAAAGCTGCCAGAAAGCTGAAGGTTGGAAGAAGAACCCAGAAGCTGGCTCAGAGTCCGGCATCATCTCTCCCCCCCACCACCCAGCTGAACGCAGAAAACTAGTTCATTGGACCCGACTAAAGGCACGGGACATGGTCACAGGCCACTCTGGACAGCTAACTCATCCATTTGGCCACGCGTCCAAGCCATCCACCCATTCTTGGACTTGGGGGTGGGGAGGGAGGACTAAAAATACTCATAGCACAAACTCAGTCACAATAAAATAATTTAAAAAAACATTTTAAATTGAAAGGATTAAGTAGTTGAAAACTATTTTGAAATCTATTAAAATGTAGCAAATGCAACCCCCCGTTAAAGTCCCCTCCCTTGTCCTGTCCTTGCTTGGCCAAAGGCCTTGGCCAAAGCTGAGGCAGGAAGGTGCCAGACTGGCTTCCTGGGGAAGGGGAATCTGGCACCCAGGGAGAAGCCCCTAAAAGACCCTCTCATCCCTTCCCCCAGGGCTCCCCAGATCTTAAAAGCAGGTGGGGTGGGGTGGGGGTGGGGGCTCCTCTAGGGAATTGAGGCCCTCGGGATGCCTGGGAGTCTAGACGGAGGCCAGACATTCCTGCCTTTAATAGTCCAGGAGTCAGAAAGGGAAACATCTCACTCCTCTCCCAGGAGGCTCCATTTCCAGCCAAACTAACCCCATCTTCTTCTGCCTAGGTGGGCGTCTGTACCAGCCCATGGGTCCGTCCATCCGTCCGCCTGCCAGACAGCCCAATTCACCACTGGAGCCACTGGCCAAAGGGGCTCTTTCTCCCCCGGCGGTCCCATCACCCCGCCAGCTTCCTCAGCAGGTCCAGCAGGTCCCGGGACTGATGCTTCCAGGCTGCAGGCCCAGGTCTTGGTGTGCACCGGTTGGATGCTAAACCGCACCACATCCCATGCTCTCTTGTGAAAGCTTTGTCACCCAGGGGTTAAATTTGGGGCAGCAGTTATGGGCCCAGGTGTGTTGTCCCCCAAAGCAGACTTCTTTTCCTCCTCCTCCTCCTCCTCCTCCTCCTCCTCCTCCTCTTCCATGACCTCCCCACCCCCTCCCCGGGCTCTGGCCCTGTCTTCTGCAAAGCCTAGGCTCCCCTGACGGACCCTAATTGGGACGAAGGAGGAGAGCCACCACACGCTACTTCACAATGAAATAGAGCATAAAATGGAAGCCTGGCAAATTACAGAATTGCGAAGCTGGAAGGGACCCAAGGTTCACCGAGTCCCTCCGAATCAATGACAAATGCGAAAACAAACCAATGCAGGCAATGCCCTGAGGAGGCCACCAGAACCAGGCCTGGCTCCGGTGCTGGTCCAGCTCTAATTGAGCTTCCAGTTCTTCCAGTTCTATGGGGAGGGCAGCTCACTGCCCCCCCCCCGCAGTTTCATCCAAGAGGACTGCAGTGTCCATGAGATCTTGGAGGTCTGTGTTGTGGGGATGCTTCCTGCTGCAGGATGTTCCCCCTGTGTGTGGCTTCTGGCTCCACCTTTCCTCGCCAGCTTTTGGGGTGTTGCATTGTATTGCAGGCTGGCCTCCTTGGGTCCAAGCTCTGGGGGGGGGGGGTAGCATGGTTGTCAAAAGCAGGGGGGGGTCCTTCACCTTTGCCCTGAAGTCAATGGAAGGGACATTTCATGCACCAGCTCTTGGCAAGATTCCAACCTGCCCCCTCCTTGAGGCCGTGGGCATGCCTTGATGTTTGCTTGCCTGTTTGTTCCTTTGTTCCCTCCCGCCTGGTCTGCCTGGATTACTCCGAGTCCAAAGCTTTGGTTGTTGCCTTCTGCCTTCCTGGGTGTTGTGGAGCGAGAATGATGATCCGTGAACATCTACGTGAATCCATAATAATCAGAAAGAGAAGAAGGGCTTGTGGATAGACAAGGTATGCAGGCACTGCAGGATGTATAAGGTAAAGGTAAATACTCCCCCCCCCCACACACACACACACATGCGTGCTAGTCGTGTCTGACTCGAGGGCTGGTGCTCATCTCCATGTTCAAGCCGAAGAGCCAGTGTTGTGCAAGTCCATGGCCACACGGCCGGCATGGCTGCAAGGAAACACTGTTTTACCTTCCTGCTTTTTACGGCAGTACCTATTTGTCTACAGTACTTGCATTTACATGCTTTCAAACTGCTAGGTTGGCAGGCGCTGGGGTGAACAGTGGGAGCTCACTCCACTGCCTGGCACCCAGGATTATGCAGGAAAACGGCTAAGAGGGATGTCTTCTTAAGAGCAACAGTAAGGACCTTGCTTGCTCTCCCTCTCTTCCCCCCCCACTCACCTTGTCTCAATCTTTCCCTCTCTCTATAAAGCCAGGAATAAACAACCAAAACAGGAGAAATTGAGAGAGAGAGAGAGAGAGAGAGAGAGAGAGAGAGAGAGAGAGAGAGAGAGAGAGAGAGAGAGAGAACGCCCCCATAAATTGGCCTGCTGTGACCGATTTGGAAAACAATTCGCAGCTCAAGCCTCCGTCCTTTTGCTCTGAGCTGGACTTGGCAATGGAGGCAGAAGCATCGTCGGGCCAAGCTTTGCTCTGCACTTCTTCGCTTATTTCATGTAGCCTCAAGGCAGGGTCCTGGGAACAACCGGGAGGGGGGGGCAAACCATGGAGCATGCCAGGAGAAAACCATGGCCATCTTAACCAAGGCTGGGCCTCCTGGCTGAGGACCCAGAGCAGTGGTGGCTCCCAATGGAGATGGGCAAGAAATGAACCACAAAGCAACAAAACACAATCCCCGGCAACCACACAAGGCAGGCCCTTTGGAGTCTGATGAAAGGCTGTGGGGTCTGGGCTTCGGAGGGAAATGGACCCCCCCCCCACCGGCGCCCCGTTGTTCCCAGGCCCTTCTTGCCAGAATGCCTCTCTGGAGCTTGGGAGGACCTCTGCTTGGTGGGCCAGCCTTGACAGAGAGGCCACTGCCTGGGAGAGGAAACGTGGCCTCTGCCCCGCGAGGGAGAGGGAGAGAGAGAGAGGACCAGAGGACCAGAAAGGGAGGGGAAGCCAAAAGCTGCCCTTGGTGGGGAAAGATGCAGAGGCGGTGGGGTCAGGCCAGCGGGAAAGGGAGAGAGCGTGGTGGTGGTGGTGGGGCGGGACTTGGTTGCCCCATGGAGGCCACACGGTCACCTGTGCAAGGTGTAGCCGCCCCGTGCTTCACCCCCGAGTCCCAAATCCATGAACAACCAGTTTGGGAAGGTCACCGAGCTTTGCACAGTTCTCTAAAGACCCAGCTGGGCTGAGCAGGGTGGCCTGGGGAAAGAGGGGTTGCTCAGCCAGGGAGGGGCAAGGGAGGGTCCAGGCGGCCCTCCTGGCATCCTGCTCATCCTCTCTGCTGGAGGTCAGAGCCCTCCC
Organism: Phrynocephalus guinanensis; assembly: GCA_037367245.1. Lineage (NCBI taxonomy): Eukaryota > Metazoa > Chordata > Lepidosauria > Squamata > Agamidae > Phrynocephalus > Phrynocephalus guinanensis. Next base: position 211,619,924 of record CM074732.1, on the reverse strand, counting down.
TTCACTTGTGGCTCCCCCCCCACCCGCCACCCCCAAACCTATGTCCTCTGTTTTCCTGCTTGCCTTTTCTTCATGGCCTGGCTGGCGCCTGGCTACTCCTCTTGAAAGGTTTATATTTATGAACTGCACCTGTAGAGAAGTAAATGAATTTAATTCTCTTCCGGCTCCCCTTGAGAGGAAGCCAGCTTGCTGCCCCCCCCCCCGCCGCACCCCTGATGCCATGCAAGTGGCTACCTTTTCTCTCCCCCCCTCCTTTTTTCCTCCTCCTGCTGTAATACAAACGGCGGGTTCTGGGTTCTTTATAGGGCTTTTCACACATTCCTCGTAAAGCTTAATCACCAGCATAACTAGCACTTACCTAAATATATCTTTGTTTATGCTCTTTGATAACAAATCAGAGTGTGCTGAATTATTTACATGGAATGGCTCCCAGAAGCAGCAACGAAGTGGACGCTTCTCTCTCTCTCCCCCCCTCTCCACCCATTGGCACCGGAGCAGGAGGCAGGCCGTGGCAGCCACAGCCCGTGCTTTCTGCCACCGCCAGCCCCACCAGCCCTGCCAGCCTCCTGCAAAGGCGCTCACGAGGGGAGCAGGCGGCATATGTCACTTAATGGCCCAGCATCTGGTGGCTTAATGGCTGTCACAGCCAGAGGGAGGGAGGGAGGGAGGCAGCTGGAGGGAGACCCAGGCGCTCCGGTGCCTCTTCCGACCCACGAGGGCCCACCCCAGGGCCTGGCAGCCACACACAGAGGAAGCCACGGAGGGTCTCTGCAGAGGGCCTGTCTGCGGGGCACTATTAAGAGTTTGGACTGCAATGCGGCTGAATGGCAGCATTGCAGTCAAAACTCTTCTTGCCATCAGCAGCCCATGCTGGGAGCTGGCTCAAGGTCCACTCAGCCTTCAGTCCTCCCAAGGTCAGTCAACTGAGTTCCCAGCTCATGGCCAGGGGGTGGTAGTGGAGCAAACTGTATAATTACATTGTAAACCACCCAGAAAGTGCTTTAAGCACTATGGGGGGCAGTATGGAAGGAACACCCTTTATTTAGCTGGGGTGGGGTGCTGCAGATGCATGAGACAGACCTACAGTACCCCCACCCCCAAGCTCCACAACCACAATAGGGAGGCTGAACTCCGGTGGATCCCTCCACAATGGGCAGATGCATCACTGGACCTTTCCCATTGGAACCAGTTTGGTAACAACAACAAGAACAAACACAACACGTACAGGCTGGAGCCGGCTTCCAGGTGCATAGAACTGGGCGAGTGGGTGGCCTCTTCACCCCACTGCTACTGCCAACCCCACCCCCACCCCCAGGAAAGGCAAACCAGAAGGTGTTGGGGGGCACTAGGTGGGGGGGAAGAAGAAGAAGAAGAAGAAGAAGAAGAAGAAGAAGAAGAAGAAGAAGAAGAAGAAGAAGAAGAAGAAGAAGAAGAAGAAGAAGAAGAAGGGTCAACCAAGCAAGAGTCTCCTTCCATGAACAGGATGTCCTCACACAGGTGGGTCCTCTCAGGACTTGCTTTCCATTTGGCCTACAGAGATGTTATTGAAGGCCATGTATGGAGGGTGGCGTGGGTGGTGGAAGGAAGGAAGAGGTTTCTGATGAATAGAAGGAAGGGAGGCAGGCAGGCAGGTTCCAGTACCAAATGACCCCACCCTGCAAGGTGGCACTCCCAAGAAAGTCCTTGAGCTTTCGAGGGTCCTTCAGAAGTCTCCAGGCTCATCCAACTGATGGGGTTTGATGAGTAATTTGCAGACTGATGTTCAGTCTACAAGTTACTCATCAAACTCTGTCAGTAACCAGCAAAGCGTAATTTCACCCCACGTTATCCTGAGACCAGCGCGGAGGGTGAAAGGATGGTTGCAATTCAGGCCAGGACCACCCCTCCAGGCACCCTCTGAACCTAAACCCCCCGAAGTTCATTCCCTGCCCTACGTCTGGTGTGGGGGGAGGGGAGGCAGAAAGTTTCGTGGAAAGAACGATGGGGGGAGGAGGAGGAGGAGGAGGAGGGCATGGAATCTTCCACCACCGTAGCCCCCTGCTGGGATATTTTGCCTTATGCATCTGACCAGTGTGAGGGCCACAAGGAGGCAGGAAGGGGCTTCCTTTTGTTGGCCATGCAAACAGATGGGGTGCCATGTCAGGCCAGGTGGGAATTGGGAGGGAACCCATGGAAGACCTCATGGGGCAAAGCAGGAGTCACGGGGGGGGGGGGGACTAGCTTTTCTTACGGGAGTCCAAAAACAGAGAACCCCCCCCCCCCCACCCCTCAGCCTGCCTGTCTTCCTGGAGGTGAGAAATGCCCCCCTGCCCCCACTCTTCCTCCTCCCACGCCCCAGAGGAGCCTTGAGTAATCTCTTTCACACGTGCCAGGCTGCCCGTTGCCATCCCAGGCGGGGCTGGTGCTTCTGCTCATCTCCCCCCCTCTATTTGCCAATAAAGACAAACGAAGCAACCGAATGGTGGAAACCGATAAAACATCCTACGCTTAGGTGTGTGTGTGTGTGTGTGTGTGTGTGTGTGTGTGTGTGTGTGTGTGTGTGTGTGTGTGTGTGTGTGTGTGTGTGTGTGTATGTGTACCTTCTTTCAGCCCCCCCCCCCACCCATCCTGATGAGGCATGGGGGTTCTTCAGTAGAATGATGGATAGGCTGTAAAATGCGAAGGGCTGAGAACCATGAATCGAAGGCAGCCCCGGAACAGAGGGATTTGGGGTATGAATCAGAGCGCCACAATCAGCTTTGTCAGATGAATGGCGCTTGGGCTTAAATCTCCCCAGAAACATCGTGTTCTGCTCTGGAAGCGCCTGCCATAAAAAAAAAAAGGCACACGTGGCTGATCAATGGTGCACCTGAAATTTGGGGGGTGGGGGTGACCTTATTTCCAACCGTGGCAATTAGGGACATGCACCACTTTCTGTGAGATGGGCCAAAGCGGAGAGGGGCCCAGGGGAGTGGGTGTGTTTCCCAGGGGCCCGTCCGGCAGAAGAAAGCCCATGTGGCGTTGCTCCTCGTGTTCCAGAATGCGCTCTTTCTCTCTCCTTTCCCCTCCTTTGCCTGACCAATGCTTTATTGCTCCAATGGAAAAGGGAGACGCTGGGCGAACCTCCTTCAGCCTTTGCCTTGATTGGGGAAAGTCAGCCTTCTTATTTCCCTGGAAAATCCATCACCTGCCAGCTTGTCCACAATTGCTAGAGGGGGGCGGGCGGCTGTGGGCAGAAACAAAAACCCACCCTCCTGTTTGCCAAGGCCCACAAGTTTTGATTGACTGACTGACTGACTGATTGATTGATTGATTGATTGATTGATTGATTGATTGATTGATTGATTGATTGATTGATTGATTGAAATTTTACACTGCCCTGCCCATCAAGGAAACAGCTACTCTGGGGCAGTTTGCAAACCAAATGAATAATATAGAGAACAAAAATAAACACATTTAAAACACAAGGATAACAATGCACATGAACCAAACCAGATTTTAAAAGTTAACAGAGGCAAAGGTGGAATCATAAAAGGTGCAGATGGTAGAGCACCAAAAAGTCATAGGCCAGGGCATCCTTGCTTGAAAAGACAAGCTTTAATAAATGTGCATTTAAAAACTCCTATTGAGGGGGCCAGGGTGATCTCTGGGGGCATCCGGTTCCACAACCAAGGGCCCACCACCGAGAAAGCCCGGTTCCTTCTTGGAGGTCAGTACCTTCACACACACACACACACACACACACACACACCTTGCCCGATAAGAACACAGGACCTGTTGGTGGCCACTTATGTTTCCAGCCTGTGTAGGAATGGTATTTTCCACAGACACCCTGGCCGTGCCCGTACGTGGACATGAACGTGGACCAGGCTCAACCATTCCCCAAAGGGCCCCCCTAGCCCTTCCACTCTCTTCCCACTGAGGGATGCCAGGAGAGCTGTGAGCGTGGCCCACGTGGCGTGTTGATGGCTAACAGCCGTGGATAAAGAATCAAGAACGAGCAGAGGCCGTGGAGATCCACAATGGCCTAATCCTGACTCAGGTGAGGAAGGCAGGGCCAGTGGTGGAAGTGGGGCTCAGCAATCTGGATTTTCAAAAGGCCTTTGACACAGTCCCTCACCAAAGGCTGCTGAGAAAATTGCACAGTCAGGGGATAAGAGGGCAGGTCCTCTTATGGATTGAGAACTGGTTGAGATCCAGGAAACAAAAAGTAGGTGTCAATGGGAAATTTTCACAATGGAGAGAGGTGAAAAGCGGTGTGCCCCAGGGCTCTGTCCTGGGACCGGTGCTTTTCAATCTGTTCATAAATGACCTGGAGACAGGGATAAGCAGTGAGGTGGCCAAGTTTGCAGATGACACAAAACTTTTCCGTGTGGTAAAAACCAGAGAAGATTGTGAAGAGCTCCAGAAGGATCTCTCCAAACTGGGGGAGTGGGCTGAGAAATGGCAAATGCGTTTTAATGTAACCAAATGTAAAGTAATGCATATTGGGGTGAAAAATCCAAACTTTATCTATCAACTCATGGGCTCTGAGTTATCCGTGACAGATCAGGAAAGAGATAAGAACATAAGAACATAAGAAGAGCCATGCTGGATCAGGCCAAAGGCCCATCTAGTCCAGCTTCCTGTATCTCACAGCGGCCCCACCAGATGCGTTTGGGAGCGAATGAGACTAGATATCTGTCTCCTGATACCACTCCCCTGCATCTGGCCCTTGAAGTACCCTGGTTTAAAGCCTAGAGATTACACATCTCCATCATGGTTTGTAACCCGTGATGGACTTTTCCTCTAGGAATCTGTCCAATCCCCTTTTGAAGGCATCCAGGCCAGATGCCATCACCACATCCTGTGGCAGGGAGTTCCATAGACTTACAACACGCTGGGTGAAAAAATATTTTCTTTTGTCAGTTCTTACTCTCCCAGCACTCAATTTGAGTGTATGTCCCCTAGTTCTGGTATTTTGAGAGAGGGAGAAGAGCTTCCCTCTATCCACTTTACTCATACCCTGCATTATTTTGTATGTCTCAATCATATCCCCCCTCAAGCGCCTTTTTTCTAGACTAAAGAGGCCCAATTGTTTTAGCCTTTCTTCATAAGGGAGGTGCCCCAGCCCAGTAATCATTTTAGTCGCTCTCTTCTGCACCTTTTCCAGTTCCACTATGTCTTTCTTGAGATGCGGTGACCAGAATTGTACACAATACTCCAGGTGGGGCCTTATTATTGTTTTATATAACGGCATTATAATGTTGGCTGTTTTATTTTCAATCCCCTTTTTGATAATCCCTAGCATGGAATTGGCCTTCTTCACTGCTGCCACACATTGGGGAGACACCTTCATGGAGCTGTCCACCAACACACCAAGATCTCTTTCCTGATCCGTCACGGATAACTCAGAGCCCATGAGTTGATAGATGAAGTTTGGATTTTTTGCCCCAATATGCATTACTTTACATTTGGTTACATTAAAACGCATTTGCCATTTCTCAGCCCACTCCCCCAGTTTGGAGAGATCCTTCTGGAGCTCTTCACAATCTTCTCTGGTTTTTACCACATGGAAAAGTTTTGTGTCATCTGCAAACTTGGCCACCTCACTGTTTATCCCTGTCTCCAGGTCATTTATGAACAGATTGAAAAGCACCGGTCCCAGGACCGAGCCCTGGGGCACACCGCTTTTCACTTCTCTCCATTGTGAAAATTTCCCATTGACACCTATCTTGGTGTGTTGGTGGACAGCTCCATGAAGGTGTCTCCCCAATGTGTGGCAGCGGTGAAGAAGGCCAATTCCATGCTAGGGATTATCAAAAAGGGGATTGAAAATAAAACAGCCAACATTATAATGCCATTATACAAAACAATAGTAAGGCTGCATCTGGAGTATTATGTACAATTCTGGTCACTGCATCTCAAGAAAGATATAGTGGAACTGGAAAAGGTGCAGAAGAGAGCGACCAAAATGATTACTGGGCTGGGGCACCTCTCTTATGAGGAAAGGCTAAAACATTTGGGCCTCTTTAGTCTGGAAAAAAGGCGCCTGAGGGGGGATATGATTGAGACGTACAAAATAATGCAGGGCATGAGTAAAGTGGATAGAGGGATGCTCTTCTCCCTCTCACAAAATACCAGAACTAGGGGACATGCACTCAAATTGAGGGCTGAGAGAGTAAGAACAGACAAAAGAAAATATTTTTTTCACCCAGCGCGTTGTTAGTCTATGGAACTCCCTGCCACAAGATGTGGTGATGGCATCTGTCTTGGATGCCTTCAAAAGGGGATTGGACAGATTCCTGGAGGAAAAGTCCATCACAGGTGACAAACCATGATGGAGATGTGTAATCTCCAGGCTTTAAACCAGGGTACTTCAAGGGCCAGATGCAGGGGAGTGGTATCAGGATACAGAGATCTAGTCTCATGCGCTTCCAAAAGCATCTGGTGGGGCCACTGTGAGATACAGGAAGTTGGACTAGATGGGCCTTTGGCCTGATCCAGCATGGCTCTTCTTATGTTCTTATGTTCTTATGTTCTTAACCACCTGAAAACCAGGTCCTTTTTTATTTTTACCCCAGTGGGTAGGAGGACATCACCAGAAGTGACCTTGGGCCACTTGTAGGTAGAATTAATGGATAAACAGTGAACAAGATTTAAGAAATGAAGACATAATATGAAATAAATCAAAGGTGAATCAATGAATTTCTCACACAATACAATGCAATGATCAAATGAAAAGTGCAAAGCAAAACAACCCATATCTGAGTACTGTATCAGATGAAATGACAGTTATGCAGGATAAACCCCAATGAGCCATTATAAAGCACCGTGTTTGCCTTTAACCTTCCACCAGCCCTCTGGTCGAAGGTCACTACAGTCCAGTTGTTAGACCCCAAAGACTGAGAAAGAAAGACGTATAGCTATACCTTTCCCCAAGGAACAGGTGCCTGAAGATTCAAGGCAATGTGTAGAACTGATCCAGGAGAAGGCAGGTGGGAAAATCAGAAGGAAAAAAAAAAAACTAAAATAGAGTTGTAAAATCGCTGTGCCTGCCTCCTGCCTGCCTGTCTGTCTGTCTGTGTGTTTGGACAGGTCTTCTGACCAAGCACAACCGATTTTTGCACCTTAAAAAACATGACCTGATTAACACCAATCCTGACTGTGCGGCTCAGTGGGTGGAGTATAGAAGTGGAGTGAGTGCCAGGGATCGTCCAGTGCAGCGTGGCATGGTGTGCATGACTGGACTGGGCCTCGCGGGGTCCTTCCCAGCATGAAAGAAGAGCTGCCAGGTAAGATGTTGGACGGACTCAACCCCAGTGGCCGAGCGGCTCAAGAATGCCTGCGGGCGCTGTGGACCTCCCCCCCCCCCGGAGAGATGGCGCGTGGGAGTGAGTGTCTTGGTTTCCCCCTGACTGGCGTTCTCCCGGCAAGGGGCCGTCCCCTTGCAAGGAGGGAAGCAGCCCCTGCCTTCTCCTGCCACCCAGCCTGCCTGCCTGTTCATCAGAGACTGGGGAGGCCCCCCTCACCCTTTCCCACTCCATCCCACCAGGATGGTTGAGGGTCTGGAGGAAATGTCTTATGAGGAACAGCTTAGGGAACTGGAAATGTTTAGCCTTTCAAAAAGAAGGCTGAGAGGGGATGTGATAGCTATGTTTTCCCATTTGAAAGCATGTCATATTGAAGAGGGAACAGGTTTGTTTTCCATGGCTTCAGAGACTAGGACTCAGGGCAATGGTTTCAAACTACAGGAAAAGAGATTCCATTTGAACATTAGGAAGAACTTCATGACAATTAGAGCTGTTTGGCAATGGAAGATGCTGCCGCAGAGGAGGGTGGTGGGGTCTCCTTCTCTGGAGGTTTTTCAGCAGAGGCTGGATGGCCATTTGTTGGGAGTCCTGTGATGGGGGGTTCCTGCATGGCAGGGGGTTGGACTAGATGGCCCTTGAGGTCTCTCTTTCCAACTCTAGGATCCTAGGATCCTATGATTCTATGGACCTGCGTGCAGCCCAGCAGTAGTTGGCGTCCACAAGACGGCTTCCCTTTCCACCTGCCCCCTTCCCCTGCAGCCGGCCTTCTCCCTCTTTCCAGCTGCCGTCCGTTTCCCTCTGGACCTGAAAGAGGCCATTTGTATTCCCAAGGGAAAATGAGCACCATGTCAGGTCTTCCCCGGAGAACGCGATGCTCGATGCTCCAAGATTAAAAACATCAGCCAATCTTTAAAAAAAATAATGCTTTCATGCTGGCAATAAACATCTTCAGAAAGAAACGGCCCAGAAATAAATGACTCCATGGCAAGGATGGAAATTATGTTTTCATTTCCAATGTAAAAAGAAAACGGCCATTCCTTAGTTGATGGCATTTGTGAATGGTTTTCGGTCTTTTAAGTACTTCTTTAAGAAGCATTTGGTGTCTGCAGGGGGGACCGTCACCCAGCATGTTGCTAAGCAAGGCAAAAGGCAAAAAGAAAAATAAAAAATGCAAAAAGAAAATAGAAAAAAGAAAAAAAGAGTTATTTTGTGAGGCCTGAAAGATCAAACATTTTATTTGGCATTTTGCAGGCTGGGTCCCGGTTCTCCAGATGTATCGTCGAAAGGAGCGGTGATACATTTCACGAAAGCGGACGCAAAAGTCCCAACCTTCGTCTTCAAAGGTGCCAGAAGAGTCTTCCTTGGTTTCACGAGGACCACGCCCAGGTCCAATTCCCGAAGCAGCTGGGCTTTCACGCCCCTTCCTCCCAGTTTCTTCCAGTACATCAGGAGGGCTCTTGAAGCCCACTGGGATCTGCAGTTCTGCATCCAAACCCCACTTTTAAAAGCTGATTGACAAATAAACCACTTCTTTTCGAGAACGCCATTCTCTCGCTCCATAACTTGTCTTCCAGAGCAATTTCTGAATGTGTTTGTGTGCCAATTACATGCAAGTAGGGATCTTCCAGTCGGGAAGCTCTGACCAAGGGAATAAACATCGTGGGAGGCGATCTAGAGCTAAACTCCACCCCTGGAACAAACAGGAACAAAAATAAACCCTGCCTATGCAAGAGGAATTTGGGGGGGGGGGAAACACACACAAAGCAAAACATGGGAGAAACGTCCATCACTGTGCTAACGTTATGTAGTTTTATTAATGCTCCGGTGCCCTCTGTTTTTGTTTTTATTACACTTGCTACTTGGATTGTTTATTATACTGTGAGGAAACAAACACTGAGGGCCTTTTTACACGACCCCTAAGATCCGCTGGCCACTTAAATTCGGACCAGAGATCTTAGGGGTTTGTTGCTGTTCCTGCGTTCCCACCCCCTCCGCACTCCTGGCTGCTGGCTGCGTGAGGGGAAGGAGAAAAAAAGGAAGAAAAGAATGCCGCTCACCTCGGTTCTGCCGTCCCGGCACTGCATTCAGATCTCTTAAAGGGGCGGGGGGCAAAAAAAGAACAAACAGAAGCAAGGAGAGCCCGGCAGTCACTACTGTTATATCCGGAGAGCAGGTACCTGAAAAGTGCGCTGGGACGCGCTTAGGTGGGCGTGGTCGCACTTAATTATCTGTAAACTCCGGAGCTGGTGGGGAAATAATTTTAAGCTCCGGAGCTGGGAGCCTTTGCGGCGGAGTTTAGGGGTCGTGTACAAAGGGCCTGAGATTATCTACACCATTGGGCACATCTTGTAAGCAAGAATTAAAACAGTCTGGTGTGAGTGCCACTGGCTCCTCTGATAGTGGGATTGGTTCCTGTTTGGCCCTCAAGTAATCATTCCTTCCTCAATCAATCATTTTACATGAAGGATCCCAGTTATCTTTGACAAAGCACCCCAAGTATTTATTGAGAGAGTATAATCTTACAAAGACTTGGGGTGCTATGCCAAAGATAACTGGGATCCTTCATGTGAAATTTGTTGCAGAACTGAACAAGCTAGAAATTCCTTTCAGAAAACGAGGAACATCTCAACAAACCAGGACTTATCTGTGGTGTTGAAATTTGGACTCTTACAGACGCATTATGCAGGAAGCTAGAAGCACGTGAAATGTAGACGTACAGATGAATTCTGAAGATACCTTGGGACAGCCAGAGTCACTAATGTGGCTGTATTACAGAGCATGAATAAAAAGCTACAGTAGAAAGCCTCAATACCATAAAGAGAAGAAAATTGCAATATTTTGGACACATAATGCACAATAAGAAATACCTTTCTGCTGCAGGTTATCCTTCAAGGAAAAATAGACGGGAAGCATAGCCCAGAGTGTAGAAGAACATTCTGTCTTAAGAACTTAAGCCAATGGTCAGCAGTGAGCACAGCTGCTCTGTTTAGAATAGCTTTAGATCGAAACCAGTTCAGGCTACTGATCGCCAACATTCTACAAGGACATGGCGCTTGAAGAAGAAGTAATCATAAGAACATGAGAACATAAGAAGAGCCATGCTGGATCAGGCCAAAGGCCCATCTAGTCTAGCTTCCTGTATTTCACAGGGGCCCTACCAGATGTGTCTGGGAGTGCACGAGACTAGACATAGCTGTCATAAGAACATAAGAACCTAAGAAGAGCCATGCTGGATCAGGCCAAAGGCCCATCTAGTCCAGCTTCCTGTATCTCACAGTGGCCCCACCAGATGCCTTTGGGAGCGCATGAGACTAGGTATCTGTCTCCTGATACCACTCCCCTGCATCTGGCCCTTGACGTACCCCAGGTTTAAAGCCTGGACATTACACATCTCCATCATGGTTTGTAACCTGTGATGGACTTTTCCTCCAGGAATCTGTCCAATCCCCTTTTGAAGGCATCCAGGCCAGATGCCATCACCACATCCTGTGGCAGGGACTTCCACAGACTAACAACACGCTGGGTAAAAAAAATTCTTTTGTCTTTTCTTACTATCCAGCCCTCAATTTGAGTGGATGTCCCCTAGTTCTGGTATTTTGTGAGAGGGAGAAGAGCATCCGTCTATCCAATTTACTCATGCCCTGCATTGTTTAGTACGTCTCAGTCATATCCCCCCTCAGGCACCTTTTTCCCAGACTAAAGAGCCCCAAATGTTTTAGCCTTTCCTTATAAGGGAGGTGCCCCAGCCCAGTAATCATTTTAGTCGCTCTCTTCTGCACCTTTTCCAGTTCCACTATAGCCTCAGTCGCACGGCTATTAACCGTGTATCCTATTTTGAAGCGTACTAAAATTGCAGGTGATCACGTGATGTTTGGTGTGCAGTTAACTCCCCGATGGCAGGGGTGTATTATACTTCTTTCTGTGTGGCCTGTCTTGCCAAATGCGCATTCCCCCCCCCCCTGCTTATTGATCTGATTTTCTCCATCATGCTCAGATATGTATAAAAAAGTGATTTGCTTGTCAATTACCGACATGTCGGCTTTCTAGTATTACTGCAAGAGTTCATGCTAATGTTTGAGAATGTGGCAGTGTATCCCTAGTACAGAGCGCCTTTATAGTAACTCCTTTGTTTTTCTCTCACCTCTCACTTCCTTTCCCATCAGTCACTGTACCAGGTAATTTGCAGCTTGTAGAAGTGCTCAGTTATCGAAATGCCAGCAATTGATTATTATGGTAGGACAGCAGAAAGAGGCAAAAAGGGGGGGGGCTGAAATGGTGTGAATTTTCACCGGCCGCACTGCAATTGCTGCGGTAAAAACTGTGTATCATTAAGAGGAGTAATTTGATCGAACCCCAAGTGGTGGTATAGGATGATGCCGTTAAAGTGTGCTTCAGAGGGGGCATGGTCCACTGGGGTGCCAAAATGCTGCACCTTGGAGTGGAGGCACGATCTTTTGCTGTGCAGTCATTCGCAGCAAACACAGCACCAAAACGGTTGTGTGACCGAGGCCTATGACTTTTTTGAGATGCGGTGACCAGAATTGTACAACATACTCCAGGTGTGGCCTTACTATCGTTTTGTATATTGACATTATATTGTTGGCTGCTTTATTTTCAATCCCCTTTTGATAATCCCTTTGCATGCATTACTTTTGGGCTAGAAATCAGCCTGAAAAAAAACACAAATAATGGGCCAGAATGTGGACTCTCCTCCTCGCATTACAATTTCTGAAAAAGAACTGGAAATTATCCATGACTTTGTGTATCTTGGCTCAACTATCTCAGATACACTCTCACTAGAGTGTGAGCTGAATAAACGTATAGGTAAAGCAGCTACTAGGTTTTCCAGACTAACAAAGAGAGTATGGCTCAATAAAAAGCTGACAGAACATACAAAGATACAGGTTTATAAAGCTTGTGTACTGAGCACCCTTTTGTATTGCAGCGAGTCTTGGACCATCCATGCCCGACAGGAAAGAAAGCTTAATACCTTCCATATGCGCTGTCTTAGGCGAATATTCAACATTACCTGGCACGGCAAAGTTCCAAATAGCATAGTCCTGAATCAAGCTGGAATCCCTAGCATGTACACTTTATTGAAACAGCGACGCCTACGCTGGCTTGGACACGTTGTGAGAATGGACAATGGCCGGATCCCAAAAGATCTTCTATACGGAGAACTAGTGCAGGGAAAGCGCCCCAGAGGGAGACCACAGCTGCGGTATGAGGATATCTGTAAGAGGGACCTGAAGGCCTTGGGAATGGACGTCAGCAGATGGGAAACCCTGACCTCCGATCGCACTGTCTGGAGGCAAGAGATACAGCATGGTCTACATAAATTCGAAGACGGATTTGTCCAACAGGCAGAGGAAAAGAGGCAGGCACGGAAAAAACGAAACCCGAGGACTGGGCAAGAAACAGAATATATCTGTCCCCAGCACGGTAGAGACTGCCATTCCCGAACTGGTCTATTTAGTCACACTAGGTGTTGTTTTTAGGACTTCTACTCCAGGCATGATACCATAGTCTTTCGAGACTGAAGGATGCCAATGAATGAATTTGATAATCCCTAGCATGGAATTGGCCTTCTTCACCGCTGTCACACACTTCATTGAGCTGTCCACCAGCACTCAAATATCTCTTTCCTGATCTGTCACAGATAGCTCAGAGCCCATGAGTTTATAGATAAAGTTTGGATTTTTGGCCCCAATATGCATTACTTTACATTTTCCTAATTGGAATCCTTCATGTGAAATTGATTGTAAAACTGAACAAGCTAGAAATTCATTCCAGAAAATGAGGAACATCTCAACAAACTGGGACTTATCTATCAGACTTCGTACTCAAATACTTCCATCCTATGTATACTTCTCTGTGGTGTTGAAATTTGGACCCTTAGAGACTCATAATGCAGGAAGCTGGAAGCATTCAAAATGTGGATGTACAGACAAATTCTGAAGATACTTTGGATAGCCAGAGTCACTAATGTGGCTGTATTACAGCGCATGAATAAAAAGCTAGAAATAGGGATGAGTACAACATGCAAAAATGAAACAAAATTTAAAAATCCGTACGAAAAAGATGAGTCCTGAATGGAGCTGCACTCGTTTTCAAGGTTGGCTGGCCCAACTTGCTTGGAGGTATGCGGCCCCTCTTAAAGTCCCTTCTGCCTCCCAGACTGGTTCTTACACAGCCAGCACGGCAAGCGGGAACCAGTGGGCGAAAAACCCGTTCGATTTTTCCAAACACAAAATGTCTCCTCTGGGAGTTCCTTCAGCATCTCTGAGCCCCTTGTGGGATTTCCCCCTTTCCTTATTTTGAATTTTTTTGGGGGGTGGGTGGGGGGCAAGGCTTTGTGTTGTCCTCCTCCTAAACCAAGAGTTTCAAAGCTTTAAAGGTGTTTCTCCACCCCCACCCCGTGTGCCTTTGTTTGCCCATTTTATCTGGGTTTTCCCCCACCTCCCCCCCGTGGCCTCGGCTCCATTTGGGCGTCTTTCTCCAGTTTCTGCATGTGTTCATCATCCACCTCTGGAAACCCTGTTCTGTGGGTATTATATCTCTCTGAAGTGCCCAATATAACTCATTACACTTTTGTAAAATCTTCTCTATCGAGGCACATTTCTTCGTAGAATGAGTCCTGGGAGATGTGGAAAAAGATACCTCTCGCAAAATTGCAGAGTCGAAGGCAATTCGTTCGGTGCCCATTTTTTTTTCCGAAATGCAGGGAGGAAACCTGACACACTCGTGTGGACCATCCTCTCCGCGTCGCCGTCTGTCAGGATGACAGGCTCTTTCTGCACAGGCAGCGGACGGAAGGGATGCAGGAGAAGTGCCTCTGCAGAGGGACCTGTTTTGAGAGAAAGGAGTGGCAGGGGAAGGAGCCAAAGCGCCCCCCCCCCCCGCTTCACACACACACACACACACACACACACACACACACACACACACACACACGTGTGTGCGCGCGCGCGCAGCCCAAGGCCGACACTGCCTTTGTTGCACCAAACCTGGGAGGAACAAAGGGGGAGGGGGGAATTTCAAAACTCCAAGGCTCCGGGAGAAATGGAGAAGCCACGGATCTTGGAAGGCTCATGACCCTTCCCAGGCAGATGGGAAATAATGATGCATCTTCCTCTCCTTCTACACCTGCTGCTGCTGCTGCTGTTGCAGTTAATTGGCCCTGGAGTTGGGAGGCCAATTTGCTCTGAATTCCTAAGCTGGGCAGGCATTCCCTGACAGGAGAGGCTGCCTAGTCTATGGGTCCAAATGGGTTTCCAGACAAGCCGCAAAACGGGCTCTTGAGTGAGCAGGAGGGTCGTGAGCCCACTACCACCACCACCACTTCCAAAGAGCTGGAATTTATTTATTTATTTATGATTATATTTATATACTGCCCCATCTTCCGAGACGGAACTCAGGGCGGTGTACAATAAAAAGCAAAGAAACCACAGCAAGCAAGCACAAAATCAGAGGCATCAGTAAAAATAGGAGGGTACAATACCCTCCGCACAGAATGGCATGGGCGGCAACAGAGAGAGAGACAGAAAAAAATTAAACAAAAAGGTCTGAGAATCCCCTGCATTCCTGCTCCCCCATGTGGATGGTCTCTCCCCCCCCCACACACACACACACACACACACACACACACACACACACACACACACACACACACACACACACACACACACACACACACACACACCACTTGGTTGGACAGAGAGGGCCGGAGTTCAGGAGAGTTGGCTGCGCTTGCACTTGGTGGCTCACCAAAGATGTCGTTCGGGAAGGCAGAAGAGAGAACCTTCCCAGGCTCTTCTGTTCTTACCATGACACTGCAATGGGGCGGATCCTTGTGTGTGTGTGTGTGAGAGAGAGAGTGTGTGTGTGTGAGGAGCTCCAGATGAGAATGGTGATCCAAGGATGATGGGGTAAAATGAGACGCCCACCGCCCTCCTCTTCACCCCAGAGGGAAGCAGGCCTGGGCTCCACGCAGCTCTCCTGGGGCTTCCCGGTGGCTTCAGCCCAGCAGTTGTCCATCTCCTAGGAATTCTTGGGCTGGAAAGATCCCACCCACCCACCAGACCCAGTCAGGACCAGCCCCCTCACCCCAAGGACAAGCACCTTGCCAAGGGCAGTCAGCTCAGTTTAGGCAGCAGTGGATTATTTCCAAACCGGGAGAGCAGCGAAGGCGATCCAATGGCAGCCCCCTTCCTTCTGCTTTCCAGGCCAGGAACATCTCTTTTTACCGACAGTGTGCTCCAGACACATTAATTTGGGATCGGGATGTGTAGGGTGGGGTGGGGAAATGGCAACGACCCTTCCTCTCCTTCCAGGTGAGCCTCCCGTCAAGAAAAGGAGTCCTTGCATCGACTCTTCTGCCACAAGGAATCTGACAGCTGGCCATCTGGAAAGGAAACCCATTAGCAAGATCCCTCCCGCTGCCACCACCCCCTCCACAGGGAAAAACAAACAAACAAATACTCTTGAATGGGCTTAATTCCCATCTTTTTATCCACAGCCATCTGCTTGCCATTGTTCCTCTTCCAGGAAGGTATTTATCGTCATCATTATTAATTAAGCCCCAGCCTCATTTATTTATGAGTAGAGTGGAGCACTCCTTGCAGGATCCTAGAGTCACGGACTTAGAAGGGCCCTAGAAGGCCATCAGGTCCACCCACCCACCCCCTGCTCAAGGCAGGAATACGAATCCAAGGGTCTACAAATCACAGGATTTTAACAGAGGTAGGCCAATATCAGTCAACAGACTGAAAAGATCTACAAAAAGTTAACGAGTTTAGCTTCCATATAAAAACTTTAAAAATTAATACATTTAAAAGATCAAGCTTTTGGCATGTATACCCGTCGTGCCATCTTCAGGATACAATACCCCCCCACACAAGTCTGCCACAGGGGTTAGGGACCCACCCGACCCGCAATCAATGAAAATCCGCAATCTGCGGTTGCAGATTGGGTGCCCCCCACCCCACAATTTTAAACATTGCACGCCACTTCCCAGCACCCCGTTGGTGCAGGGGAGTGGTGTGCAATCTTTTAAAAAAGTCAAACGCTTGGCTTCACAGCTGAAAGCCTTTTAAACATTGCGCACCGCTTGCCAGCACCAGAAGGGGATGGTGGGGAGAAGTGGCATGCAATACCTCAATGGAGGCAAGGCCCAGGGTCCAGCTAATTGGCGCTGAGTTGGGGGAGAAAAACCTTTTGTTTCCCCACCCCAGCGCCAATCAGCTGGAGCTTGGGGCTTGGGGAAATGGGGGAAGGTTTAAAAAGCCCCCAAACCTTCCCCCTTCCCTCAAGCGCTTTTGGGGTCCTGCGGTCTCGTGGTATAGCGGGACCACAGTATATGAACCGCGAAAGGGCAGGGGACCACTGTATCAGAAATGACAGTTACTGACTAATATTGCACGTTAGATATGGCAGAACAATCACAGGACATCTGTGCAAGTGACGGATTAACATTCAGAAGACCCCACACCCATAAAGCAAACTAAGGATGGACGGGTGAGTGAACCCTGAGCTGCCTACCTGGGACTGAACTCAGGTTGTAGGCAAAGTTTTGCTTGCCGTACAGCGGTTTCACCACGGCACCACAAGGCTCCTTTCGGCAAGTATCACTTGGAAGAAGGAGGTGGCTGTTTGGAAAGGAACTCAGAACAATTGACAATTTCTACTTCTTCGTTCTAAATTTAGGTTTTAACAATGAAATTGGTGTCAATTTGCCATTAACATTTCAGTACAATGACTAAGCTTATTATGACACCGATACACCATACTTTTAACTGTCAGAAGTGTACAACCAAGAGAGATAAATGCTTTCTCCTCCTGAATATTTTATATTCCTTTCTTTATTTGTATCAGAAGCACCAACCAATTATGTTGACATATAAGCATACACTACTAATAAGTAGGATATCAAAAAGCTGTAAAATTACTATGTGCAAAAAGGTATATAAAATGAATAAGATTTTTTAAAAAACAAGAACTAGATGACATTCACCCAATATTGGGCCACATCAACCGCCTTCCCTCTTGCCAACGTGAACTCTTCCCCCGTGTACATTGAAGGGCATCGTAGGCATCGTGACTTGTGTGAATTGGGCTATTCTTCTCCACATTTGCACCAGGTGCTTTCTGTAGGGAAGTCCCCATTTCCTCAGATCATCCTTTGATAAACTATTAAGCCAATGGTTTATAGTGAGCACAGTTGTTCTATTTAGAATACTTTTAGATTAAAAAAAAAACAGATCGTGCCACTATCACCAACATTCTACAAGGACATGACACTTGAAGAAATTCTTCTTCAAGGGCCATAATCTTAATGCTGGCATTCAGTAGCCTGAACTGGTTTAGATCTAAAGCTATTCTAAACAGAGCAGCTGTGCTCACCGTTTGACCATAGGCTTAAGTTCTTAATCCAGAATGTTCTTCTACACCCCGGACTATGCTTCCCATCTATTTTTCCTTGAAGGATAACCTGCAGCAGATGGTATTTCTTATTGTGCATTATGTGCCCACAATATTGCAATGTTCTTCTATTTACGGTATTGAGGACTTCTAGCTTTTTACTCATGCACTGTAATTACAGCCACATTAGTGACTCTGGCTGTCCAAGGTATCTTCAGAATTCATCTGTACGTCCACATTTCAAATGCTTCCAGCCTCCTGCATAATGTGTATGTAAGGGTCCAAGTTTCAACACCAAAGAAAAGTATACTGAATACATAGGAATCGAAGTATGTGAGTACAAAGTCTGATAGATAAGTCCCGGTTTGTCAAGACTTTCCTCATTTCCTGGAAGAAATCTCTAGCGTGTTCAATTCTACAATGGATTTCGCATGAAGGGTCCCAGTTATCCTCAGGGCAATGGTTTCAAACTACAGGAAAAGAGATTCCATTTGAACATTAGGAAGAACTTCATGACTGTTAGAGCTGTTCGGCAGTGGAATATGCTGCCATGGAGGGTGGTGGAGTCTCTTTCTTTGGTGGTTTTTAAGCAGAGGCTGGATGACCATCTGTCAGAAATATTGTGAAGGGGTTCCTGCATGGCAGGGGGTTGGACTAGATAGCCCTTGAGGTCTCTTCCAACTCTATGATTCTATGATTCTATGATTCTATGATTCTATGATTGACCTAGCACCCCAAGTATTTATAAGACAATACTCTTTCAATTATATCACTGCTGATCTTGAGAAGGTTCTGTGGACCATTTTGTTTTTAACTGATAACTATCCACTTTGTCTTCTTCACATGAAGTCGCAATCCCATGGCACTGCTTTCTGCAGCAATGGAATCCAATAAGCCTCACAAATCAGCCAGACCTGTTGCAAGCAGGACAGTGTCATCAGCGTATCTTATGTTATTAACAAGAACTCCATTCACGTTTCACACCTTGGTTCTTTCCTTTGAGAGCATCCCAGAAAATTCTTTCTGAATAGATATTAAATGTAGAGGTGAAAGAATACAACCTTGATGAACACCTTTCGTAACTGACAACTCTTCTGATATCTGACCAATCTATCAGGACACCAGCACGCTGATTCCAGTAAACATTCCCAATCAATCTGATTTCATGATTGTCCAGGCTTAGTTCTTTAAGAATATTATTAAGTTTATCATGATTATCATGTTTGACTGAGTCAAATGCTTTTTCATAATCAATGAAGCAAACAAAAACATTGATCTTGACATTGAGACATTGCTGAACTAGTATTTGAAGACTAAATAATATCTCCTGAGTTCCAAATCCATTTCTGAATCCAAATTGGGTATCAGGCCTGGCCCGACCCACCCGATCTTCCTTGGCCCTCTTGCTTCAGATTGCCACGCCGAAGGAGGCCCGTAAAGCGACCACCCGTAATCGGGTCTTTTTGGTTGTTGGACCTACCATTTGGAATGCTTTACCAAGCAAGATGCGGCAAGCTCCTTCGTTGGCGTCCTTCAAGAAAGTCTTGAAGACCTGGCTGTTTAGGGACGCCTTCGGAAACTGCTAGGGGTAGAGGGTTTCTCCCCCCCCCCCGCCAACACTGGTTCACCGTCTTGGATGCTGCTATTTCTGTTTTTAATTTCTTTTAATCCTGTGTAAACCGCCCTGAGTTCCCGTTCGGGAAATAGGTGCGGTATACAAATTTGAAAATAAATAAATAAATAAATAAATAACATCTCCAATGCTCTTTTCACACTTCTGATATATTCTTAAATGCAGGGCTTTTAAAAATAACTTCAGGATGTGACTCATCAAACACTTGCTAGAAAATGTAAGTTTTGTGTTGGGTTTGGTTTTAAACACCCTGTGACCAGTCAAACTGTTTCATTGAAGGCCATGTCCACCTCTTTGGTGTGTTTTTATCTATACCAAATGGGCCTAGCATATTATTCTCCTACAGAGTAACACACGGCTAGTGCAGAAGTTTTTAAAATTGAGCAGCACCCCATCTTGTCCCAGTTGTTTCCCTCAGAATGTTGTTCCTAGCAAAAACGTTTTGTATTTGACCTTTATCTTCTGGAACAATCATCTTGGAGAATGTGGAACCATAGAATGAGGAAGATGTAGACCTGGAAGGGACCCAAACATCATCAAGTGCAACAGCCTGATGATACAGGGAGTCCACAAATAAAGCCTCCCAGACAGGTGGCAATCAAACTCTTGTCTTAAAATCCCCAGTACATGGGAACCCATCACCCTCCAAGGTCATTCATCCTTTTCTCATACTTTGAACTCATCATTTCCAGTCCTACTATCTGGAAGTAGATGGGAGGAAAAACAGCTGGTGGCATATTCTACAAAGGAGCCTTTCAAATATTGGTATACTGTATGGCGGTCATCGCACCTCTTCGTTTTCTGTTCCCCAGCTTGAATTCACACAAACTTCTTCATCCATTAGAATCATAGAATCATAGAGTTGGCAGAGACCTCAAGGGCCATCCAGTCCAATCTCCCCCTGCCATGCAGAAACCCCCATCAAAGTACCCCATCAAAGTACCCCCGCTGTGGCCGGGGGTCCGGAGGCAGCGGCGAGGCCTCCCACTGCTGGGTAGACCATCCTGCCACCACTTTCTTTTTTTCCAGTGCTGACCACGTGGCCCCAGGGGTGCTTTTTATTTTTTTAATTTTTATTAACATTTTACAGTGCCAACCATGTGGCTAGCCAGCCGGGTCGGCACTTTTTTATTTTTACAGCCCCAATGCCAGGGCTTTTCCCCCCCTTCACAGCTGAGAGGCAGCGCCTCTCAGCTGAGAGGCACTTGCTTCCCTGGGAGGCTGGGGCAGCATCATTTTTTATTTTTATTTTATTTTTTATTTTCAGTGCCTCCAAAGAGAAGTCGGGACTCGGTGTAGTGGGAAGGTGCATCCCCCAAATGAAAAACGAAATAAACGAAACTGAAATTTCCATTTTGTTTCATTTCATTTTTCTTTGATGGGTTGGTTCGTTAATCGTTTCATTAGCTAACAAATCAAATAACAAAATGAATTAAAAATTAAAAATTTGTTTTGTGCCCATCTCTGCTGAGATGAGGTCTGACCATGAAGGACTGTTGGACTATTCTCCATAATCGCAGCTTTGAAAAGGAGCTCAGGTACTGAGGAAGGACTTGCAAAGATGCTGGTTTGATGGACTGGGACTGATTGTGTACAAAGCTTATGCCAAAGCAAACTTGCTCAACCCCGCTTGGTCCTTGGGTCTGAGGCAGGAGAAGGCAGGTTCCAATCATGGAATTTAGCTGAAAAGTGTTATTGCTGTGAAGGGTGCTCCTTATTGTGTAGCCATGGCCCTAACTGAGTCAGTCACCTCTTGTCTTGTTTGCTATGTAATTGATTCAGAAAGACAGCTGATCTATTAGAACAAAGACAGAAAGATTCAGAAACAATTTTTACCCAATAGCAGTAACAATGCTAAATTCTGTTAAAAATAAGTTGATGGGTAATATCAATGTTAAATGTGTAACATGTATATTGCATGGGGGATTGTGTATGGTTGTTGTTTTTAAAATTGTAGTTTGCATGTATTGGGTATGAATGCTATCAGATGAGAGAGTGTAGGGCTGTGCATATGTATGTTTGGTTTTGTGTCAGTTTCAAAATGTGTACAAGTGATGTTCTGCGTGTGAATGTAGGAGTATGTGCATGGATGTGTGTTCTTAAGAGAAAATCTTAAAACACATAGAAGAACAAACCTTGCTGAGAGAAAATAAGCATGGCTTCTCTAAGGGTAAGTCTTGCCTGATAAACCTTTTGAAATTCTTTGAAAAGGTCAACAGGCATGTGGATTTGGGTGAACCGGTGGATATCGTCTATCTGGATTTTCAGAAGGCTTTTGACACAGTCCCTCACCAAAGGCTGCTGAGAAAATTGCACAGTCAGGGGATAAGAGGGCAGGTCCACTTATGGATTGAGAACTGGTTGAGATCCAGGGAACAAAGAGTAGGTGTCAAAGGGAAATTTTCACAATGGAGAGAGGTGAAAAGCGGTGTGCCCCAGGGATCTGTCCTGGGTCCGGTGCTTTTCAATCTGTTCATAAATGACCTGGAGACAGGGATAAGCAGTGAGGTGACCAAGTTTGCGGATGATACAAAACTTTTCCATGTGGTAAAAACCAGAGAAGGTTGTGAAGAGCTCCAGAAGGATCTCTCCAAACTGGGGGACTGGGCTGCCAAATGGCAAATGCATTTCAATCTAGCCAAATGTAAAGTAATGCATATTGGGGCAAAAAAATCAAAACTTTATCTATCAACTCATGGGCTCTGAGCTCTCAGTGACAGATCACAAAAGTGATCTTGGTGTGTTGGTGGACAGCTCCATGAAGGTGTCTCCCCAATGTGTGGCAGTGGTGAAGAAGGCCAATTCCATGCTAGGGATTATCAAAAAGGGGATTGAAAATAAAACAGCCAACATTATAGTGCCATTATACAAAACAATAGTAAGGCCCCACCTGGAGTATTGTGTACAGTTCTGGTCACCGCATCTCAAGAAAGACATAGTGGAACTGGAAAAGGTGCAGAAGAGAGCGACTAAAATGATTACTGGGCTGGGGCACCTCCCTTATGAGGAAAGGCTAAAGCATTTGGGCCTCTTTAGTCTGGAAAAAAGGCGATTGAGGGGGGATATGATTGAGACATACAAAATAATGCAGGGCGTGAGTCAAGTGGATAGAGGGAAGCTCTTCTCCCTCTCACAAGATACCAGAACTAGGGGACATCCACTCAAATTGAGGGCTGGGAGAGTAAGAACAGACAAAAGAAAATATTTTTTCACCCAGCGCGTTGTTAGTCTGTGGAACTCCCTGCCACAGGATGTGGTGATGGCATCTGGCCTGGATGCCTTCAAAAGGGGATTGGACAGATTCCTGGAGGAAAAGTCCATCACAGGTTACAAACCATGAGGGAGATGTGTAATCTCCAGGCTTAAAAAAAAACACAGGGTACTTCAAGGGCCAGATGCAGGGGAGTGGTATCAGGAGACAGATATCTAGTCTCATGCGCTCCCAAACGCATCTGGTGGGGCCACTGTGAGATACAGGAAGCTGGACTAGATGGGCCTTTGGCCTGATCCAGCATGGCTCTTCTTATGTTCTTATGTTCTTAAATGGTAGATTTTATGTCTTGGATTTTTATACTGGGGTGTGTGGATGAGCTGACTGGATGGCACTTTTTAATCTCATAGTTTATACAATGACAATAAATTATATTCTATTCTATAAATATTTAGCCTGAGTAAATAAATGTGTGCTATTGACAAATACATTCCCCCCGCGCAGATCTGTGCTTGGTGTTGTGCATCTCCTTCTCAGCCAGCTGGACTTGACTCTACATCGCTCTTATTTTGTTGGGAAGCACACCCTCTGTTTACCACCTGGCTTTAAATACAATTGGGTGCTGGGAGAACTGTCAGGTTTTATCAGCTCTGATGGAGAGCCAGGAATCTTTGGAGAGTGCCTGGGATCTGCAAGAAAGCAAATGCAGTTTTCCAATGAATGGCAAGAAGAGCAAGGCACCCTCCAGGCCAGCCGGCCGGCTCTCACAGCATGGTTTCACCCAAGCAGCTGCCTGGTGGGGTCCAGGAGGCATCTGCCCCCCCCCCCGGTCTTCCTGCCACACCAAGGGTGTGTGTGTGTTTGTCGGAGTGCCGCTCTGGGATCACATCCTGTCCTATCGGCTGCTGTTTTTCTGTGCAGGCCAGATGCTTTGGAGACACAGAGAGCCTAACGTGGCTTTGAAGCTTTGGCCACGCTCCGTGGTTCAGCCAGAACACGAACCTAGGTCTCTCGAGTCCTGGTTGAGCCCTTAATCTACTTGACCCAAACTAGCTTTTGCTCCACAGACAATCAAGTCCATCCTGATATTCCTAGGTACGGAGTATTCAGCCGAGGTTTGCTCTTCCCTTCTGCTGGGGTTGGTTCTTTCCCTGAGAGGCTCAGTGGGGTTATTGGACTCCCGGTCTGTGGCTCTGCTGATACCAGATGCCCAGTCAATGAGATGTTGAGTCTCAGCAAGGTTAGTCCCTGCTGAACACTGCTGGACCTCAAAATTTCCCAATAAAGAAAGTCCAGCATGAGAGAGTCCCAATTAATTGCCAATTTATTGAGCTCAGTAAATGTAGCAATCGCAAACAACCTCCACAAGGCAGAGAAGATTGCCCGCCCCGAAGACCAGGTGTACAGATGTTTTATACCCCTTGCCCCTCCCACAAGGCGCGCACAGACCCCTGGGATAGGTAGGTGGTGGTCTTCAGGGAGGCCACCAATGGTGACTGTCCGAGATGTCTCCCAGGGCGGTTCTGGGGGCGGCCACAGAGTCCTGGAATACTACTCCGGATTAGTCCTGCCATCCAGGTGTGGCTGAGCCATTTAGGTGTTTTGATGGGCCATAAGGTTTGTGGACAATAGAGCAGGGAAAGGGTGGCATTGTCCAATTATCCGGGTGGTTACAGAGTCAATAGAGAGTCCGGAAGAGTCAATAAGGGAATCCTAAGCTGCCAGACAGGTTCACTGAGGAGAATGGATTGGAGACAATGAGGTGCTTCTGTGCTGAAGATGAGCCTGGTGTTCCCGGAGATGGCCCTTGTCCTGGAGATTTTCCCGCCAAAACTGGAGTCAGTTGGTCACGTCTTCCAGCTGGGACAAAGACAGCCTCCATTTCCCTCCTTCCAGGTTTTGTCCAAGATGGTGGTCCCAAGCATAGAAAGCGGGGGGGGGGTCGAGTGTAGGAACACGTAAAAGCACACCCAGGGAAGAGTGGGGTGGGGTGAATATTAAGAGAGGAGTAGGGGTTTTGTGTGGTGCTTGTGGCGGTGTGGGGCGTGTTGGGGGGGGGGGTCTCAGGGGACCCCATAAGCATCTCTGAGAATTTCATTTTGTCCAATTGTGACTCTAAAGAGGCACCCCTCAACTGTTGGGGTGACCTCCTCATTGTGGCTTGGCCTCTGCCCAAGACCCTGTAAGCCATAGGCCCAGCTTTCAGGCCAAGGGAAAAGAAAACAAGTCAAAACGTTGGAAATGGCTAAATGCTCTGGCCTTCCTAGGGTTTTCTGGGGGTGGGTCAGCATCCCTGGTGGTCTAGTGGTTAGAATTCGGCGCTCTCACCACTGTGGCCCGGGTTCGTTTCCCAGCCAATGCACCACTGTGATCTTGTGGTTCAGAGCTTGTGGTTCAGTCTCTCAAACATGAGGCAAAGTGAGACAAAAAGGAGAAGTTTTCAGCACTGATTTTATTAAGCAAAAAGCAAGGCAAAAACACAAAACCATTCGAATGGGGTCCCCCTCTACAATGGAGTGAGGACCCCGAACACCACTTTCCAAGGGTTTTTATACATTTTCAGACCCTTCCTCAGTCACTATCGGACAACCACACCCCTAGGACCACCCACGAACTGCCCATCACTTACTGAGTCCACCTGTACACCCGCAGACTCTTAGTCTAAACTTACTTCCTCTTTTCCATCATTTCGCTCTGTGCTTTCTTCACACATCCAGCTGCTTGCCTTTACCACATATGTTTCCGTTCATCTTCTGCCGGACTCATCAACAGGAAAACTACACTAGCTTCCTCAGTAAGACACACTTTATTTTGCTGCCTTCCTTACAGCTGAGAATTGCATTTATGCTTGCTATTGATTACATATTGTAACCATAAGCTTATTAGCAGGCATGTTTATATATTTTCATTTCTCAAAGGGGGTAGGGAGGTAAGAAGCTCTATAGTCCTGGGTGGTGCCAAGAAGGCCTCCTCCCCCTCCCAGTGGACAGGAGAGGAGGCAAAGGTGGGCAATCCCACCTCACCCCTGACCCCTGGAAGGGCCAAAGCTTCTGCTTTGAATGGGTTGGAAAAGGAATATGCGGGGAGCCAATGCTGCCCCCTCCCAGCCAGGGAGGCATGAGATGCCCCTGGCGGTTCACTGGCAATGCCAAGCAGCAGGCAAGGCTCTTGGGGACCAGCAGAAGTTCTGACGATGCCTCTGGAGGCTGCACGAATGGCCGAAGCGCCTCCACGGGACCATCCATCACAGAGTGGTGGAGTAGGAAGGGAATGGGCGGGACCTCCAACCTCCCCCATGATGGGGAAGTAAGAGAAACCAGGTGAAGAGACTGACAAGCTCATGGCATCTTGCCACCCTTGAACTGTGGTTCCTAGACCACCCTTGATAGATCTCTCTCTCTCTCTTGAATGAGAGAGAGATGTGTTAATACAATATTAACAGTATTTATTTGGGGGATACTGAGGCTGGGAGTGGGGGGAAAGGATTACATAAGAACATAAGAACATAGAACATAAGAAGAGCCATGCTGGATCAGGCCAAAGGCCCATCTAGTCCAGCTTCCTGTATCTCACAGCGGCCCCACCAGATGCGTTTGGGAGCGCATGAGACTAGATATCTGTCTCCTGATACCACTCCCCTGCATCTGGCCCTTGAAGTACCCTGGTTTAAAGCCTAGAGATTACACATCTCCAT
Source organism: Phrynocephalus guinanensis (assembly GCA_037367245.1). Classification (NCBI taxonomy): domain Eukaryota; kingdom Metazoa; phylum Chordata; class Lepidosauria; order Squamata; family Agamidae; genus Phrynocephalus; species Phrynocephalus guinanensis. Next base: position 211,593,696 of record CM074732.1, on the reverse strand, counting down.
CATGGTTTGTAACCCGTGATGGACTTTTCCTCTAGGAATCTGTCCAATCCCCTTTTGAAGGCATCCAGGCCAGATGCCATCACCACATCCTGTGGCAGGGAGTTCCATAGACTTACAACACGCTGGGTGAAAAAATATTTTCTTTTGTCAGTTCTTACTCTCCCAGCACTCAATTTGAGTGTATGTCCCCTAGTTCTGGTATTTTGAGAGAGGGAGAAGAGCTTCCCTCTATCCACTTTACTCATACCCTGCATTATTTTGTATGTCTCAATCATATCCCCCCTCAAGCGCCTTTTTTCCAGTCTAAAGAGGCCCAATTGTTTTAGCCTTTCTTCATAAGGGAGGTGCCCCAGCCCAGAAATCATTTTAGTCGCTCTCTTCTGCACCTTTTCCAGTTCCACTATGTCTTTCTTGAGATGCGGTGACCAGAATTGTACACAATACTCCAGGTGGGGCCTTACTATTGTTTTTATATAACGGCATTATAATGTTGGCTGTTTTATTTTCAATCCCCTTTTTGATAATCCCTAGCATGGAATTGGCCTTCTTCACTGCTGCCACACATTGGGGAGACACCTTCATGGAGCTGTCCACCAACACACCAAGATCTCTTTCCTGATCCGTCACGGATAACTCAGAGCCCATGAGTTGATAGATGAAGTTTGGATTTTTTGCCCCAATATGCATTACTTTACATTTGGTTACATTAAAACGCATTTGCCATTTCTCAGCCCACTCCCCCAGTTTGGAGAGATCCTTCTGGAGCTCTTCACAATCTTCTCTGGTTTTTACCACATGGAAAAGTTTTGTGTCATCTGTAAACTTGGCCACCTCACTGTTTATCCCTGTCTCCAGGTCATTTATGAACAGATTGAAAAGCACCGGTCCCAGGACCGAGCCCTGGGGCACACCGCTTTTCACTTCTCTCCATTGTGAAAATTTCCCATTGACACCTACTCTTTGTTTCCGGGATCTCAACCAGTTCTCAATCCATAAGAGGACCTGCCCTCTTATCCCCTGACTATGCAATTTTCTCAGCAGCCTTTGGTGAGGGACTGTGTCAAAAGCCTTTTGAAAATCCAGATAGACTATATCTACCGGTTCACCCAAATCCACGTGCCTGTTGACCTTTTCAAAAAATTCTAAAAGGTTTGTAAGACAAGATTTACCCTTACAGAAGCCATGCTGATTTTCTCTCAGCAAGGTTTGTTCTTTTATGTGTTTTAAGATTTTCTCTTGGATGAGGCCTTCCACCATCTTCCCTGGGACAGATGTAAGGCTAACCGGCCTGTAGTTTCCTGGGTCCCCCCTCCTTCCTTTTTTAAAAATTGGTGTGACATCTGCTATCCTCCAGTCCTCCGGCACTGTGGCCGTTTTTAAGAGACAAGTTGCATATAACCGTTAAGAGATCTGCAATTTCATTTCTCAGTTCCCTAATAACCCTTGGGTGGATGCCATCTGGGCCCGGTGACTTGTTAATCCTCAATTTATCAATTAGTCCTAAAACCTCCTCTCTTTTAACCTGTATTTGATTTAATTCTTTAGTCAAGAGGGGCGGCTCAGGCAGCGGGAATCCGCTCAAGGTCCTCTGTCGTGAAGACAGACGCAAAGAAACTCGTTCAATTTCTCTGCAATGTCCAAGTCCTCCTTAACCTCCCCTTTTCCTCCCTCACCATCCAGAGGCCCAATTGGTTCTCTGGCAGGTTTTCTACTTCTAACATATTTAAAGAAGCTTTTATTATTACCCTTTATATTGCTAGCCATGCGTTCCTCAAAGTCTTTCTTTGCCTCCCTTATCATCTTTTTTACATTTCTTTTGCCAGAGTTTGTGTTCCTTTTTATTTTCCTCATTTGGGGAGGATTTCCATTTACAGAAGGACCTCTCCTTGTGCTTTAGAGCCTCTCTAACTCCACTCGTTAACCATGCCGGTGTCCTCTTGGACTTAAATGAGCTCTTCTTTCTTTGTGGTATGCACTTGTGCTGGGCCTCTATTATTGTTGTTTTAAACAGGCTCCATGCACACTGAAGAGATTGGATTCTTCTAACCCTCCCCTTCAGTTTCTCTCTAACTAGTTTCCTCATCTGAGGGAAGTTTGCCCTTCGAAAATCAAGGGTTTTTATGTCTGATTTGGTTGACACTCTTCCTCCGACATGCATGGCAAAGGAGATTGCAGCATGGTCACTGTTCCCCAGAGGCTCAGTGACATTCACATCCCTGACCAGGTCCTGAGTATCACACAATATTAGATCTAGAGTTGCCTGTTCTCGGGTGGGCTCCATGACAAGTTGCTCTAAGGCACAGTCATTCAGCAAGTCGAGAAACTCAGTTTCTCTTTCTTGCCCAGAGCTCGCATTGGCCCAGTCAATGTGGGGATAATTAAAGTCCCCCATGATTACTATCCTATCCCTCTTAGCCACCTCCATGATTTGTCTCCTCATTTCAAGGTCCCCCTCAAGTTTTTGATCTGGTGGACGATAGAATACTCCAACTATCACATCACTCTTTGGACCTGGTAGTTTAACCCACAGTGATTCTATGGCGGAGTCAGACCCTCTGTCAATCTCCATTCTGCTGGATTTTATGCCTTCTTTGACATAGATGGCCACTCCGCCTCCAACCCGCCCCTCTCTATCCCTTCTATAGAGTTTATAGCCTGGGATTGCTGTGTCCCACTGGTTCTCCACATTCCACCAGGTTTCTGTTATGGCTATTATATCAATGTTATCCCTAGCTGCCAGATGTTCAAGTTCTCCCATCTTTGCTTGGAGGCTTCGAGCATTGGCGTAGAAGCACTTGTACAGTGGGTCCCGCAACAGCTGCTGCCTTGTTCTTCTCTGACTCCACCCACACCAAAGACAGAGCGCTTACAAACCCAGGAAGACACGTAGAGGCTGCTCAGGTCCTCAGAACAGAGTCCCACGGAGTGTCCCAAGAAACTGAAGACTGGCTGGGGTGCCTAAGGTGGCATCTTCATTCAATGCCATCTCCCGTGTCTAAAAATGGCCTCCCTTAATTGTGCTTAATTAGGTTGAAATCTAGGCCCTAAGACTGCCTAGGCCTGCTTTTTCCATTGACATGGCACCAGCTTCCATGTGCCATTCTGGCGTTCCCTCTACGCACCAACTTGGCGATGGAGATGGATTTTTAAAATGGTGATTCGTCATGATTTATGAGGGCTGACAAATTGATGAAATAAATGAATCAACAAATTTCCGGTGATGAATCAATCAATCATTGAATCCATTTTTCTTCCCTTTAAAATGCTATTAACCACCACCACCTGCTATATAGAGGCCCAAATTTGTTGGGATCCTTCCTCTGCCTCCCCTCTACAACACCTGCAAGCTTGGTGAAGACTGGGGTTCAGACATCTGAGTTATACACCCAAAACCTGGGGGGGGGGCTCTAGGAAAGTACTATTTAGCACCTGGGTGAGAGAAACCCAATCACCACCAACCAAGGAGGAATTATAGAGGAGAGACAGGGGATGACCCCCCTCCAATTTTGGTATCCCTTGGGGGGCATTATATACTCCAATGAATGCATGAATCAAAATGGCTAAAAAAAATCATTGATTTGTATTTGTAGCAGGAACTCTCTGAAAAAAACGAATCAACAAATTTTGATGAATTGGCCAAATTTGTCAGAAAATTTGTCAGATTTCCCCCCAATTCGTCCACATATCTACTCCAAACCTTTACACATCTTGCACATTTCAGCTCTTTGGGGTGCATTTATTTGTCGAGGGTCGTCTGACTGTGATGCAGTTGCATCCTCAGCTTCTACCCTTGATAGTCTGAAATTTTAGGTATTTTCTAAATGGGCTAACCATCAGAACATTATGGGTTAACCAACAGAAGTAGCTTGCTCACAACTTCTGCATTCTCTAAGACTAAAATATCTTCCAGGATGCAAAACCACAAAATTGTGAAATTATAGAAATGCATATGTGACAAGATGTTGAACAGACAAAGAAGTGCCACTTTAGACGTATAACTTTAGATATGCTCAGAGGGACACCAGGTCATATCAGGTAAAGAAAAAGGAACAATTATTAGTGCAACAGCAAGCTGGTCCGAGCTGGTTCCCTTAAAAGTGGAACTGCTGTGGAAGATTCTGGACTCTGGCTAAAAAGGTAAAGAAGAAACATGCTTCATTTGGGGAATTCTTGCAATCATTATTAGTATTGCTGATTGCAATTTCCCAGATGGACGGTACCACCATCTGGCTTCCTGTCTCTGTGTTATGTGTTGTGTCAACTTTCTATGTTATGAAATAAAGCTGGCTTATAACTTTGCAACCAAGATGTCTCAGTGCAAATCTATTCCACCCACCCCCCCCCCAACTTATTAGTTGGTGCATATTCAATCTTATCACCCTACACAGGTCTGCTGCAAAAGTCATGGCTCCCCCTTGCCACCGGAAATCAGGGTTACCCTCCATCCTATATAGCCATTCAACAGACCTCCAGCAGGCTTGCTACTGTGTCAGTAACCGAGGCATACATAAGTGTGCACATGTTTATGGATTCTTGTGTCTTAAGCCTCAAAGAAAACAGACACTCTTCGTGATAAAAGCAAAAGAAGACCACCCTACCTCCCGTTGGCACTGAGGACCCTACTGCCAAGGCATCCCTGAGAGCTTTAGAAGGAGAAGCCCTCACCTTCTGGGTGGGTCCCTCCCATGGCTGCTCTCCCTACAGGAGCATCTGTCCCCCCTTCCCCAGAGGGCTCAGCTGATCGCTCCCTTCTTATAGGTCGACATCCCCCTGCTTTGAGTACATATTTCTAGAGTCACCAAGAGCAGCTTAGAAAGCCAAGCGGATGTTTGAAGAACATCGTCTACCTCTTTCCTCCTCCAGGTTAAACGTGTCTTGACTCTCTCCGTGGTTCCTCAGAGAGCTTTGCGTCTCCACCCTTAACCCTACTTTTTGGCCCTCCTGTGGACCTTTTCCAAATCACTGAAGCTTGCTTCAAACTTTGAGGGGATAAAATGCAGAAATTTGAACAAAAATATGCCAGGAAAACGGCCTTATCTTTCAGCATAAATCCAACACAAGAGGAATGTTGGGTTGCTATGGAGGCACTGCAGACATTTCTGGGTTTTGCTCATTCTGTTGAAGACCTGCCTTCTCTGCTTATAGTCTTCCTCTCTTGGAAGCTGGCATTTGGAGGCCGCGTGTGTTTGTTTTTGAACACCGATCAGAGACACTTGGCTGAACAGTCCTGGACGAGGCCCAGGCATCCAGAGCTTTGGGATGGATAAGCCCACTTAATCCAAGGCACCTGGGCCGCTCACTGCTGGAGCCGAGGCCCTTGCCAGCGATCGGAGCCGAGGGAATCTGAGCTTCACAGAAGGCGCTGGCCCTGAGTCAGAAATGAAAGGTGCTGCACGGATATCTCCCAGCTGAGATGTGTGAAGGTGTCATGCCGTTGTCCCCCAAAGACTGACTCAAAGAGCCACTCATCGCTTCTGCCCTTCTCTCGTGACTTGCTTCAGCCAAGAGGCCAGCAGGACCCATGCAGGATGCCTGGCTTGTCCAGGGAGGAAGCCATTGCAGCCTCTTGCAGGAAACGCAGCAACCAGACTCAGCAACCAGGATGATTAGGGGACTGGAACACTTTCCTTACCATCTGAGGCTGCAACAGCTGGGCCTCTTCACTCTTGAACGATGGCGCCGTAAGGTGACCTGTTTGAAGTTTATACATGGGGCGTGGATAATGTAGATAAGGAAAAAAAACTGTTTTCCCTATTCTACAACACTAGAACTCTAGGGGTCACTCCATGAAACCTTTGGGTGCTAAACAACCAGCGTTCCTGTGCCGGGAGACTCCAACAACATCTGCCACCCCCACACCTTTTGGGTGAGAGCCAGAAGGGGCTGCTTGCAGCTTTTCCCTGTGGGTGCTGTTTGGCTTTGGAGTCCCTGCTGCCATCAAGTATAAGAGATAGGACCCACAATAGAACTAAGGGAACAGGAAGGGGGGAGGGCAATGGATGGGGCAGCCATTGGAATTGTGCTGGGTAAGGGAAGGTATGGTGGTAGGAGGGGAACATGCCCGCCTAGGAGAAGAGAGTTTAGATACCTTACATCTATCCCCTCTTCTGGTTCCACCCCTAGCCAGAAGGAATCAGGTGACCTAATCAGCGAGCCCACAAGCCACAAGGTGCTGTTGTTGAATGCCAGGTCGGTACAAAATAAGACCGTCCTCATCCATGATGTCATTCTGGATGAGGGTGCCGACTTGGCATGTATTACCGAGACCTGGGTGGGAGAGGAGGGTGGTGTTCCCCTCTCCCAGCTATGCCCGCCTGGGTACTCGGTCCAGCACCAGTGTTGCTTGAAGGGTCGGGGAGGGGGAGTTGCTATAGTCTATCGGAGTTCTATCTCCTTGACCAGACTTCCTGTCTCCTTGGGAGGAGGCCTGGAGGGCCTGTACTGTGTGTTGGGCTCACGAGACAGATTGGGGATTCTGCTGGTGTACCGCCCACCCTGCTGCGTACCAACAGTCTCCCTGCCTGAGCTGACGGAGGTTGTCTCGGACCTGGTGTTGCGGACCCCCAGGCTGTTGGTACTGGGGGACTTCAACATCCATGCTGAGGCAGCCTTGAATGGGGCAGCTCAGGATTTCATGGCCGCCATGACAACCATGGGGCTGTCTCAATATGTCAACGGCCCAACGCATGAGAAGGGCCATACTTTAGACCTGGTCTTCTCAACGGGATTGGAGGATGGTGGTCTGGATGTGGAGGGGTTGGTTCTAATTCCATTGTCATGGTCAGACCACTTTCTGGTCAAGTTTAGGCTCTTAGCTTCTTCTACCCTCTGCAAGGGTGGGGGATCTATTCAGATGATCCGCCCTCGGAGACTAATGGATCCAGATGGTTTCCTGAAAGCTCTGGGGGATTATCCATCTGATATGGTCGGCGCTCCTGTCGAAGCTCAGGTCACCCTGTGGAATAGGGAAATGTCCCGGGCGGTTGACACGATTGCACCTAAGCGCCCTCTCCCCTTACGCAGAGCCCAGACAGCTCCTTGGTATAAATCTGAGCTGTGGGCAATGAAGCAGGAGGGGAGACGGCTGGAGCGCAAGTGGAGAAAATATCACTGTGAGTCTGATCGAACACGGTTTAGAGCCCATTATCGGGCCTATTCCGTGGCGATACGGTTTGGCGAAAAGGCAATATTTCCACAAATCGTATTGCTTCTTCAGAGTGCCGTCCAGCAGAGCTGTTTCGGGTGGGGTGGTCTTCAACCGGGAATACAATGGAGGTTCTTCAACCGAGAAATACGATGGAGGTTCTGTCCACTTTGAGGAAAAAATCGCTCAGATTCGCAGGGAATTGGACTCCACTATTGGTGCAGAATCAAGGGATGTGTCCAGTGTGCCGTGCTTAGGTCCAGTATTATTGGATGAGTTTCAGTTATTGAGACCCGAGGATGTGGACAGGGTGCTTGGATCTGTCCGTGCTACCACCATGCCACTCGACCCTTGCCCTTCTTGGCTAATTGAAAGATCTGCCAGGGGAGTTCGCACCTGGGTCCAGGAAGCTGTAAGCACCTCATTAAGAGAGGGAGTGGTCCCTGCTGCCTTAAAAGAGGCAGTAATTAGACCACTCCTTAAAAAACCTAACCTGGACCCAGGGCTGGTGGTTAACTACCGTCCAGTAGTGAACCTCCCTTATTTGGGCAAGGTGTTGGAGTGGGTGGTGGCCGGGCAACTCCAGGCACTGCTGGATGAAACGGATTTTCTGGATCCATTTCAATCTGGTTTCAGGCCGGGTTTTGGTACAGAGACTGCCTTGGTCGCCCTGTATGATGACCTCTGCCGGGAGAGAGACAGGGGGAGTGCAACCCTGTTGATACTCCTGGACCTCTCAGCGGCTTTCGACACCATCGACCATGGTGTCCTTCTGGATAGGCTGGCCAGGTTGGGAGTCGGAGGCACCGCTTTGCGGTGGTCCCATTCCTTCCTGGCTGACCGTGTCCAGAAGGTGGTGCTGAGGAACAGTTGCTCTGCCCCGTGGCATTTATGTCATGGGGTTCCTCAGGGCTCTATACTGTCTCCCATGCTGTTCAACATCTACATGGAACCGCTGGGAGAGGTCATCAGGAGGTTTGGGCTGAGGACTCAGCAATATGCTGACGATACTCAGCTCTACCTCTCGTTTTCCACCAATCCAGGTGAGGCGATTTCTGTGCTGAACTCGTGTCTGGGCCAGATAATGGACTGGATGAGGGTTAACAAATTGAAACTCAATCCAGACAAGACGGAAGTGCTGTTAGTGGGTGCTTCGCCGGACAGGTTAGAGGGCCATTTCCCTGTCCTGGATGGGGTTGCACTCCCCCTAAAGGACAGGGTCCGCAGCTTGGGGGTGCTCCTGGACCCCAGTCTAACTCTGGAAGCCCAGGTGGACTCGGTGGCCAGGGGTGCCTTTCTCCAGCTGCAGAAAATATATCAGCTACACCCCTACCTGGATGAACGGAGCCTCATAACAGTTACGCATGCACTGGTAACATCCCGTATTGATTACTGCAATGTGCTCTACATGGGGCTGCCTTTGAAGACGGTTCGGCGATTACAACTGGTTCAGAATCGTGCAGCGCGGCTAGTAAGTGGTGGAACCGCTAGGGATCACATCATGCCGATTCTACGTAGCCTACATTGGTTACCAGTTGCTGCCCGAGCCCAATTCAAAGTGCTTGTTTTGATATATAAAGCCCTAAATGGCTTAGGACCTGGATACCTGAAGGACCGCCTCCTTCCATATGAACCTACCCGGCAATTAAGATCAAGCCAGGGGGCCCTCTTGAAAGAGCCATCCCTCAAGGAGGTAAGAGGGATGGCTTGCAGACACAGGGCCTTCTCGGCAGCTGCCCCCAAGCTATGGAATGCCCTCCCAAGTGAGATCCGTCTGGCGCCAACACTGATGACATTTCGGCGCCAGGTAAAAACCTTCCTGTTCCAGAAGTTTTTTAATTGATACAATTTAGATTGTGGGTCTTCTGATGGCAATTTTAGTGTGATGTTTTAGTATAAGGTTTTTATTGTTGTTTTAATTATTTATTGTTGTTTGATGTTTTTCAACTGTTTTAATTCCTGATTGTAAGCCGTCCAGAGACCTTTGGGTAGTGGGCGGCATATAAATTGTAAAAATAAATAAATAAATAAATAAATAAATAAATAAATAAATAAATCTCAAACCAATAAGAGAAAGTCCTTTTTCACCCAGAGGATCACTGGTCTGTGGAACTCCCTGCCAGAAGAAGTGGTGACAGCTGTCACCCTTGACAGCTTTAAGAAATGACTGGACAAGTTCATGGAGAACAAGGGTATCCGTGGCTATTATTCTGGATGCCTAAGGACAACCTCCAGGTTGGAGAGGTAGGCAGGATATCTCTCAATGCCATTTGAGAGGGAATCGTAAGCAGGTGAAGACATCTTCTTGGGAATGCCCTGAAGCAAATGGTGAGCCGCTATGTGAGACAGAATGCTGGACTGGACGGGCTGTGGCCTGTTCCAAAAAGGCTGTTCTTTTGTTATTATCTTCCTATGCTTTGTCACCCACATGTTTTACTCCTCAGAAGCTTCCCGGGGGGGGGGGGGGGGGCAATCCAAAAAGTGTGTGCTGGAGAACGGGCATGCTGCTGTCCCTTCTACGCAACCCGCAAGTAACCAGGGCGTGAAGCACAAGATGGTGTGTTTCCTTGGTGGCTCTTCCTGTGGGTTTGTGCAAATAAGATAGGAGGGGACTTCAAAATATTACACATGCCTGGATGTGAATCCTGGCTACTGCCTAGCATGCTTTCTGGGGCTGCCCTTGAAGACTGCCTAGCAACTGCTGCTGGAGGAGGCCCAGCACTCTCCTGCTGGGGAGGCAACAAAACATACCTGACAGATGCAGAGCTTGGCTTGGTTTCCAACTCTAGACTTAATCTGAGATCTTCAGAACAACAAGGCTTCTCTTGGGCATAATATTAAAAAGGGAGGGTCGTGCCTGTTCACCTTGACCTAGTTCGACCGATCTGAAGACAGGCAGTCCTTGCCGTAACCCACCTCGGGCTCCTGCATCGGGACAAGTGGCAGAAAACGCTGTGGGGGGGAGAGAGAAAGCAAAACAAACAAAGAAACAATATCTGAGTCCTTTTCAGGGAGGAAGCAAATAGCAAACGCCCCCTGAGTAGAAGCCAAGAATTAAACACACCACCCACCCCCTTCTCCAGTCTGGTTCACAGCCCCATGGCGACACTGCTGCCCAGGGAGGGGGCCCCACCCCTTTGCTTTGGGGTCGGGGGTGGTGGTGGTGGTGGCACAGCCAGCCTGATCCCACTCGGAGTTCCCAGGAAGGTGGAAACAAGGAACTTTGGCTGGAGCAACCTTCCAAAAAAGGGAAGGGCGATCTCCTTCATTTTCCCCCGGGGGAATCCCAAAAGGGCACCCAAAAGGAAAGGCTGCCTTCTCCATCAGAGCAGACTTCAGAGTGGCCCGAGTCGGGCTCTCAAGGCAAGTGAGACATTTAAGGAATGGGTTAAGCCAGTTTCACTCCACCCACCCACCCACACCCTGCGAGTTTCCATGGCTGAGCGAGGATTTGAACTCAGGCCTCACAACGAGTCCTGGTCCATCATCACTCCACGCTGGACATCGACCTTCCTGCTTTCTCTCTCTCTTGCTCTGGTTTGCTGCTCAGAGGAAAGGCACACGAGAGGCCTCCTCACCCAAACACCAGAGACTGCCCTCGACGGGAGGCATGGGGGTCGAGGGAGGGTCCTGGCCTGAACCTCTGGGCTGGGGTGATTTGTCCTGTCCGGGAGGACAAGAGTTTGGCAAGAGGGTTCCTTGGATCTGCAACCTCTCCTCCCTCCATGCTTGAGGTTGAGCTAAATGGAAACCCATGTAAGGTAGAAGCACGGAATGGAACCTTAAGGGTCACATAACCAGAGTGCAGCAGGACACATGAGAATGGGCCCCCAGGTTATGGGAAGCCAAATTGGGTTGCAAATCTGCCAGAGAAGCCTTAGGAGCGGTCTATAAATTGATTTTAAAAAGCAAAAAGCAAAGTGTTCTGCTTATAGAAGAAGAAGAAGAAGAATACTTTTATTGCCCAAGTGTGGTTAGACACACCCAGAATTTGTTTTGGTAAAAATGCTCTCTCTATATAAAAGGAAATATATATATACCACCTGCTTGAAGCACTCTCTGGGCAGTTTACAATTTATTTATGCAGGCTGCACATTGCCCTCCTACCCCACTTCTAGTGAGCTCGGTACTCATTTTACTGACAAGGAAGGAAGGAAGGAAGGAAGGAAGGAAGGAAGGAAGGAAGGAAGGAAGGAAGGAAGGAAGGAAAGAAGGAAAGCTGAGTGAACCTTGACTTGCCTCCCTGGGATTGAACCCTGGGCTGTGAGGATTGTTATACCAGCAGTACAGCAGTTTAACCCCTGTGGCACTAATAAATAAATGAATTTGTAATAAAATTCAGTTGCCAGTCAATGCACGAGGCTGTGGGTGTGCATGGGTGTGAGCCGTGGCCGTGCCTTCCTGTTGCCCCACCACCACCACACGGGTGGCCTGAGAAGGTCTTTGTTGTTTGGCTCCATTCTGCAAGAGATCCTCCCCAAGAGCTCCCTCTCTGAGCCAGCTGTCACACCGCGACCAATGAGCCAGGCAACTGCCCCTCCGGCCTTCCTGCTCTGCCCCCTTGGACCTGGGAGCAGGCACTGGCACCTCCCTCCTATAATGCCAACAGGACTCCATCCAGCCTTCCCAAGGAGGGAGGGAGGGAGGGAGGGAGCTGATTCTGCCAGGCCAGGAGGCGACCGGCAGGCCCACTGCCCAGGGAAGCTCCTTTTTGACCTCCCAGCCTTTGCGCTCCTCACTTGGCAGGTTGGAGGTGGCTCCCATTGGTGGCATGTTGTCGCTGCATGCCTCTCGGCCTCCCTGAGCGCCCCCCCCCGCCTCCATCCCTCCTCCCAAGCCTCCCTTTCAGGCTTAGGGAAAATGCTGGGTGCCAGGAGTGGGTGGGAAGGTGCACCCAGGTCGCCCATGGAGGCAGGTGGATGTGGCACAGGGCAGTGGCTCTGCTCCAGGTTTCGCCCTCTTCTCTGGGGAGGCTTCGTCACCTGCCCCAGATACATTTGGGGATGGCTTCGGCTGCAGCTTGATCGCCCCCCCCCCGTCCCCGCTGCCGCCTGTGAGCGTGCCGAGAAGGGGAAAAGGAAAGGCACGGGGAGAGAAAGGCAGATGCCTGGATGGTTAGCAAACTGACCTTGGCTGCAAAAGACAGCGCTTTGTTTTCCCGAAATGTGTACCAATTAGTGTGCGAGCAAATCGCAGCCCAAGGGAGGGCGGAGGGGCTCCTTCCTCCGGCTCGGCAGCAATCAAGAAAGCAAACAAAGGCCCAACCACGAAGGGAGCCGGGGAGGGAGAGGCTGGCACTGTGGCGCCTTCCAGGGTGGCACACCCTGCAGGGCCGTCGTCCCCACCCGCCAGCTGTGGAAACGGTCTTTGCCAGGCAGGCAAACGGGAGAATGGGCCTGGCAGGAGGGAGGGAGGGAGGGAGGAAAGACAAGTGCATGATGGCACAGGGGTGGTGTGTGTGTGTGTGTGTGTGTGTGTGTGTGTGTGCGTGCAGATTGCCTGGTGGTATCTGCATCCCAGAAAGAGTTGGTGACAGCAGTGGTGGGAATCCTGAGTTCTACTCCATGGCTGAGATCTCCTCCTCCTCCTCCTCCTCCTCCTCCTCCTCCTCCTCCTCCTCCTCCTCCTCCTCCTCCTCCTCCTCCTCCTCCACCACCACCACCACCACCACCCGGAGGGTACTTGCACCCGAGCTCTTCTTGAAGTGAGCTCCCAGCTGCCCAGCCGGCCTGCTCTGGCGGACACATCCTCCTCCCTCACAGTGCCACCTGCAGCCTCAAGGGCCTCGGGCGGCAGCCACGGCCTGCCACCCGCATCCACAACTCTCTGGGGAACAGGCGTAGGACGGAGCCCCCACCTCTCTCATAGCCCTGGGGAGGCCGAGTGGAGATAAACAGAATAATAAAGCAAGTCTCCCATGCGGGGCTTCCTTTCTCACCGCCGTTCAAACATGGGCTGCCATACTGCCAAGACCTGATGCGGGATCCGTGCCGTGTCCCATTTCAGGACTTCATTCCAGGACACACACACACACACACACACACACACATCCAGGGGTGGTTGGGAGCTCTCTTGTAGCCCAGGGGGTCCTGCCCAAGTGGTCTCAGGGGGTCCTTGCCCACGAGCTGGTCCCTCTTACCTCCTCCATGGGAAATTGTGCTACAGAAAACGTTGATTTGTGGGACTTGGCACATGTAGCTGCCCTACCCTCTGATTAACCTCTAATCCACTGGTTGTGGTTATGGTTGTTGTTGTTGTTGTTGTTGTTGTTGTTGTTGTTAAGCCTCTACTGTGGGCATCCAAAGAGAGCATGCCTGGGTCTACTTATTTGGTGAAGCTATGCAATTTGGCCACAAAGATGAGATGAAACCTCTCTCTCTCTCTCTGGCTGATACTTCACATCCCTCTCGCTGCAGTTCGCGGCCCCGCTGGAGACCAGTTCGAAGGAACGCAACCTCACGTCCTTGTGGGGTCAATCCGAGTTCAAAGGAACGGATCCTCATATCCTTGTGAGGTCAATCCGAGTTCACCCCAACCATGCCCCCTGAACTGCGCTCCAAGCGGGGTGAGAGATTCCCGTCCTGGAGCTCGGGAATCTTTTCAATCCACTTCTCGATCCGTGTTGAAAACCGATTTCAACACGGAGGCAAGTTCACCTCGGCTCGAGGAAGGACGTGAAGTAACCTCTCTCTCTCTCTCTCTCTCTCTCTCTCTCTCTCTCTCTCTCTCTCTCTCTCTCTCTCTTTCTCATTACAAACACAAACACAGATTGAGAGAGAGAGAGAGAGAGAGAGAGAGGGTGACATTCCTGGTTGCTAATGTGCAGAGTTCACCTTAGACAGAAGCACAGAAGCATCAAATCACAGAATCCTTATAGTCTTATCCCACGGCTGCTTAAAATGTTTGTAAATGCTGGAAAAAGGGTCTTCAAAAATTTTGCCCCCACGAGCAGCCGGCGTTTTTAAAAAAGAATCTTGATCAGCCACCACCTCTGGGGAGGGTTACTATTTTTTGGAGCCACTTTTGATGTGCCTTTTAAGGCGACACAAACTGAAGTGGGGACTCAGAAACACAGTTGTTTTTTCTCTTGTCTCTGTTGTACTTAATTCCCATGTTTTTTTAAAATGTGGTTTCAGGATATCGATACACTGGCACACCCATGTCATATGCGTTGGCCTGTATTTCTTTTTTCTTCTTTTGTTATTTTTTTTAAAAAAAACCTGTTGTGGGGTGTGCTGCATGGAGTTGCAACGGAAAATCAGAGAAACATCACAGAAATTGGCATTTTGATGTGCATCAGAGTGGTGGGGGCGAAACTTGGGTAGAGAATACAGCAGCGTCCCCAAGGACACAGAAAACCCTCCTGTTCCAAATCACTTGATCGTTGGCGGAGCGAATCCGCCTTCTCTTAGGAGCTGGTTCTTCCAGCCCTCGGATAAGGCTCCTTGGATCATGGCATTGGAAGGGGGCTGTAAGGAAAGAATCCAAGCGGAAAAGGGTGCCAGGTCAGGGCCTTAAAGGGACCCCCGTCTTCAGGCTTCTCAGTCCACCAGGAATGTGCTGGGCCAGGAGTGCGGGGCATATGCCAGCCCTATGTTGGCGAGGGAGGTGCCACTGCAGGGTGGACCAAGTGGGGTGTGTGTGCCCTTGCGTGGCTCCCTGGGTGCTTCGGAGGGGGTCTGGGAGACGGTGGGCATGGCCTGGCCCCAGGGCCACCCGCTTCACACGCACACACACACACGGGGGGGGGGGAAGAAACAGCCTCCTTAGGGCCATCCCTGAGGTATTTCTCTAGAGCCCACCGTCCGGCCTCCCCCCCCCCCCCAAGTGCTGCTTTGCCCGGCAGGATGACATCTCTTCATCCCACGGGGGGGGGGGGGGGAATCTTTCTGCCTTTTCAGGCACCCCTTCGTCCATCGCACACCTTTCCTCACGTGCTTCTCTAATTTCACAATGCTTTGCATGTTTTTGCTCTCAACTCCTGTGCTTGGGCACTTGCCTGGAATACAGCACTTTTTAAACCTTGAATATTAACTTGTGCTTATTTTTTTGGGGGGGGGGTTGTCTGTGTGTGTGTGTAAGAATTTGACAACGTTTCCTCCCATGAGGGAACCCCCCCCCACAGTTCGGTGAGCCCACCGTTTTGCCAGCCCTCTCCCTGACCCCAGGTTGGAGCAATGAATTTCCACTCTTTCCACCGTTTCCTTTTGACCGTCACCCCTGAACCTTGTGCCTTCGACGGCTTCTGCAATTTATATGCAGCCTGTATTGAGAGAAATAGGGGCAGCACCCAAGGGTTTAAAATTCAATAAAACAATGAACTACAGCCACTGGGGAAAAAAATTAAACGCAGCGAGAGCTAGGAAGAGCGGGGACTTCCCAACAGCAAGAGAAACCCTGTTGGAATCAACAGCAGAAGGAAGGGGACCCTGGGGAATTCTGGCTGGGGTAGGGGTAGGGGGATGAGGTGGGGGGGGGGAAACCACTCCACAGACCTCCTTTCCCACAGAGACCAGGGTGAGGCCGCTTGGAAGCCAGCCAAGAGCGCAACCCTGCCTTCCCACTCAAATCCTGCCACGTCCTTCCCTCCATCCTGGGCCGTGGCTGCCAAGCCCGTGGCCCTCGGGGGGGGGGGGCTGCTTGCTGTCCCAGTGGGTGCTCCAACTCCCTTGCGAAGGAGCTCGGTCGGTTGGGGGCACTGTTCTGAAAAGGATATCCTGCCATGAGCAGTGCCATCCCCCCACCCCCACCCCGATACCTCACCCTGACTGACTGACCAGCTGCCTGTCCAACCCAGACCCTGGAGGGACCTCTTTCAGGGGGAAAGAGTGGGGGCTTCCTGGAGTGATCTGTGCCAGCCTGGAGGCAGTGGTGGGGGTGGGGGGTCCCCCCAGAGTGCCCCACCTCAAGAACCCCTCTGGCTTCCTCCAAGGGCAGCCCTTGATAGACCATTGTGGTCAGTCTTCAGGAAAATACTGGAACAGGGGCCACAGAAGCCGGGTCTCCCTGCTGCTGGGATGCCCATGCCATGGACTGGTTGGACTGGATGGAGAGGAGGAGGATGGGCTGGCGGGGCTGGCTCCAAGCACTCCCAACCTTTGGACTGGTCAGGTGGGGGAGGGGATGGTGACCCCTCGTAGTCCAACATACCTGGAAGGGGACCTAGCAACTCACCTGGCCGGCTGGGCTTTTTGGCCCTGACCGGCCCCACCTCTTCTCTTCCTTTCACCCCTGCCTCTTACGCGCACGCAAGCAAGCACACACACAAACGGACGCACACAGGGAGAGAGGGGGGGGAGAGAGATGGTTTTGTAGTCCCCTGAGGATGCAAGCCTTTGCTCCTCCACCGGCCTCCTGCTCTTGGCTGAAGTGAGCGCCGCGATGCCAGGGACAGTTCCTTGATTGAGCCCTTCTTCTGCCAGCAGCCAAGGGAAATGACTTCAAGCTAATTGTTTATTTTCACCTGATAAAATCTGTTAATAATTCATGTTAAGCCATTACTCTTACAACATATTCTCCCGTTTAATTAAAGGGAGGCTGTGGCGCTGCAATAATGATCTGTCTCTGGGGGTTGGGGGTTGGTGTGTGTGTGTGTGTGTGTGTGTGTGTGTGTGTGTGTGTGTGTGTGTGTGTGTGTGTGTGTGTGTGTGTGTGTGTGTGTGTAGAGCTGAGGTTACGGTACCCCCCACCCCCACCCCGACCGAAGCAAAAGCTTTGACCGGCAGGGCAGGCATCCTCTCGGTGTCAGCAGCCATTCCTGTCAAAGGGAAATAATTCTTCTGCCGTTATTAGAGAAGATGGAATTTAATAAACGGGATGAAGTTAATTAAGGTCCCCCTTTGCACCCAGGCAGAGCGCCAGGAGAATGAGGCCAGCTCTGGCTTCCTCGCCTTTCTAAGGGGCTGGTGATGGGGGGGGAAAGTGCAGGCCCGAGAGAGAGAGAGAGAGAGAGACCCATGGTGGATCAGGCCTGGGGGCTCTCTGCTCCAGCCTTCTGTTTGCATTCCCAGATATCCGGCTGCTTCCTTGGGACCCTTAAGCCCAGCCGGGTGGGGGGAGCATCCCAGGACCACTGGGGCACACACGCACACACACCCTCCCAGAAACCCTGCAGGGACCCTCAGAGATGGGAGGGGGGAGGATCGGGGGGGGGGGAGGCAGCCTCTTCCCCAAGAGCCGACTGGTGGCCCTTCCCTCCTGCACCCACCCTTGTAGGCCGCCCCAGAGGAGGGCAACCACTAGTCCATGGGGAGGAGGCCATCCTTATTTATTTATTTATTTATTTATTTATTTATTTATTTATTTATTATTGAATTTATACCCCACCCATCTTCCCTAGGGAACTCTGGGCGGCTTACAGAAGGCTGATCTAATCAGCAAAACATCGAACAACAGACAGATACATAGAACCAATAATAATTAAAAAATGTAAAAGCAGTAGCACCCTTGGCAAAGAAGCATATATGGCTCAAATAAGAGGGCGCCTCATTAAATAAACTAACTGGTGGGTGGCGGGGGGGGGGAAAGGTCCTTGCAGGTCTCCTCTGCTACCCACGTCCCTCTGAACGCTGGGCTCTTGGGCTGCCTTGGAAACATTGCCCACCATGCGCCCCACGGCCACGTGCTTGCATCGGGGCTGCTCTATCGTCGGCTCCACACACCCAATAAAGCTTTCCCCTGGGACTGATGTCCCCAGCTGGTTGGTGTGTAGCTCCCCAGCTCCCCTCTCTCTCCCTGTCCCACCCCCTTTGAAGACTGGGACAACATGATGAACAATATCATAATGGGTAGAGATGGGCACGAAATGAATTTTTTTCATTTCGTTATTCATTATTGATTTTGTTAGGGGACAAAATGAATAACGAAGGGACCCATCAAAGAAAAAAACGAAATGGAAATTTCCATTTCGTTTGCTTCGTTTTTCGTTCTGTTGTATGTTTTCCTCCTGGGCCAGGCCAGGGGGGAAATAAAAAAACCACAGAGGTACTAGCGCCTCAAAGCTGGGAAGCAATGGCCTCAAGCCAGCGCTTTTCAGCTGTAAAAATAAAAAAGAGGAAAAAAGCCCCTCAACAGGGACTATTTAAAATGATAATAAAAAACCAAAAGCATTCAAAATAAAAAACCCACATTTCCCCCCCCCCCCCAGAGACCCCCCCCCAACCAGGACCAGGTGGGCGGGTGGCGGCTCCGGGCCCTCCCAACTTCCTTCGGGGGTGGGGTGGGGTTCGTCGGTCCGACCTCGGCATCCAGTCTGCACAGGCAGGCACGGAGGCGGAGGAGGAAGTGGATGGGGTGCCCGCTCGGGGCAGCTGGAAACTTCTCCCAATCTCCCTCGCTTGCCGCACCCCAATGCCTGTCGGCCTCCTCCCGGCTCCCTCCACGCCGCCTCCTCTTGCTCTTGCTCGCTCTGTGTACGGTGGCGGCTGTCAAGCCCCGCACACAGAACACACAGCAAGCCAAGTTCAGTTCTTTGCCAGGAACTTTAGTTGTAATCCAGATAAAGTACAAAGTACAGTCCGAGTCAATCCAGAATAATTTACAGAGCCAAATGCCAAGTTCAAGGGAAACAGAGAAACGTCGTAGTCAGGAAGCCGGTCCAAGGTCAGGAAACAGAGAACGTCGTAGTCAGAAAGCCGGTCCAAGGTCAGGAAACAAAGTCAGGATAACACACAGGAACGTGGTGGCAAGGTAAGTGATGCGTTGCTCCCACAAAGGGTTCAGGGTAAACTTGCTAGCTTTATCCTAAAACAGGGAGCACATCCATATCTCTGGCAAGGCTCCTGCTAGAACTCAGGGCTTTCAGCTCCAATTTTACGCCTATCGTTAAAGATCCTTTCCCTAGCTCTCCTGTTAGTTCTCCTTTGCAGGATCCTGCTCCTAGCCCTTATAGGAGGAGGAGATGTGCCCTCAGCTGCGTCCTCAGACTCAGCTGCCTGCTGAGTTGAACTACAAGGCTCCTCCTGCTGCTCTCCAGCATTTAACCCTTCACATTCGGGTTCCATGACAGGCAGGGTCCTGGCACTATCCGCCTCCCCATGGTCCCCCTCTTCCAATGGGCCAGGTTTATTTGGATAATTATCATGAAATTGCTGAATCAACTCCGGCGCATGTAAGTTAGACACCGGTTCCCAAGATCGATCTTCTGGTCCACATACCCTTCCCAGTCCACTAAATATTGCAACCCCCCCCCCCCCCCCCGCGATGTATCCGGGAATCCAAAATTTGGCGGACCTCATACTCCTCTTCTCCTTCTACTAAGATCGGTGGAGGAGGTTCAGGATTTGGTGGTCGGTTGGGGTCAGGATCTTTGGCTGGGACCAAGAGGGGACGATGGAACACGGGATGAATATGGAGGGATGCAGGTAATTGTAGACGGAACGCCACTGGGTTGATTTTTTCTAGGATGGGGTAAGGGCTGATGAATTGAGGATCTAGTTTCCGGGAGCACCCAGGATGTCTCAAATATCGGGTGGAGAGCCAAACTTTCATGCCTGGATTCAACTGTGGACCTTCTTGTCTTTTCTGATCCGCTGCTTTTTTATATGCTTCCTTGGCATGATTGAGTTGTTCTTTCAATAATTCTTGAATGCCATGAAGTTCTTGGACATAAGCATCAGTAGCTGGCACAGAGGTGGAAGGAAGGGTGGTTGGAAAGTACCGAGGATGATACCCATAGTTGGCCATGAATGGGGTTTGACGAGTGGATGAATGTACAGCATTGTTGTATGCAAACTCAGCTAAAGGCAACAAATCCGCCCAATTGTCCTGTTGATAACATGTATAACAACGTCAATATTGTTCTAAAGTGGCACTGGTGCGCTCAGTCTGACCATCTGACTGTGGGTGATAAGCGGATGACAAGTGAACTTGGGTTCCTAGTGCCTTGTGCATTGCTTGCCAGAAACGAGAGGTGAATTGGGGTCCACGATCCGAAATAAGGTGTTCAGGTAAACCATGAAGCCTGAAGAGGTGTTGTAAATAATGATGAGCTGTTTCAGCTGCGGTAGGAGATTTAGGACAAGGAACGAAGTGGGCCATTTTGGTGAATAAATCTACGAAGACCAGGATGCAGGTAAACCCTTTTGAGCGGGGAAGATCTGTGATAAAATCTAGGGAGACAGCATTCCAGGGACCAGAGGGTATTGGCAAAGGATGCAACAGACCTGAGGGTTTAGCCACCACATCCTTTGCTCGCTGACAAACTTCACAGGAACCCACATATCGGGCAACATCAGCACGGACCTGTGGCCACCAGAACTCTCTTGTGAGCAGATGCAGGGTTTTGTAAAGTCCAAAGTGTCCAGCAGGTAAAGAATCATAAGATAGGTGCAATACCTGGTTACGAAGGGGACCAGCAGGAACATATAACCTCCCTCAATGTAGTAATAACCCTTGTTGTGCAGAAAACTCTCCATGCTCCCCATTCTGAAGTTTTTGAAGACGTTGCTGAGTCCATGGATCTCGAGCTTGAGATTCCCGGATTTCTTCTGCCAAGCTGGGACATGGATTCGTGGCTGCGAACACAGAAGGAGGCAAGATGGGCGCCACTAAGGTCTCTTTCACTGGTGCCGCATATTCAGGTTTTCTAGATAATGCATCAGCTTTCTTATTCTGAGCCTCAGGAATATACTTGATACGAAAATCGAACTGGGAAAAGAATAAAGACCACCGGATTTGTCGCTGAGACAATCGTCGAGCTGTTTGTAAATGTTCCAGGTTTCTGTGATCAGTTAACACTTGCACAGGGTGTCGAGCTCCCTCAAGGTAATGCCTCCATACATCAAAAGCTGTTTTGATGGCCAACAGTTCACGCTCCCAGATCGTATAATTCTTCTCTGCGGGTTTTAATTGCCGAGAATAGTAGGCACAGGGATGCGGGGTTTGGGAGGGATCCTCTTGTTGAGATAATACTGCTCCCAGGGCAACACTAGATGCATCAGTCTCCACTATGAACTGCAGTTGTGGATCAGGGTAGCGAAGTAAAGGCTCCGAGGTAAAGCGGGTTTTCAAGGTAGAGAAAGCCTTCTCTGCTTCTGGAGTCCACCGGAAAGGCTCTTTGGGATGAAGGAGATGGTTTAAAGGTGCAGCAATATCGGCGTAAGCAGGAATAAACTGACGGTAGTAGTTAGCGAAGCCAAGGAACCGTTGCAAGTCCTTACGATTTTGTGGTTGCTGCAATGACAACACAGCCTCTACTTTCTTGGGGTCCATGCGGATTCCCTGGGGAGAAATGATATGCCCCAGGAATTCACCTTCTTCAATGTTAAACTCACATTTTTCCAGCTTAGCATAGAGTCCGTTCTCCCGAAGATGCTGTAAGACCTGGCGAACATCTTGAACATGTTGAGCTGGATCAGCGGAGTAAATCAGAATGTCATCTAAATACACAATCACACAACGATCTAGGAGATCCTGGAAAATGTCATTCATCATCCTCTGAAACACACTGGGTGCATTGGTCAGACCAAAAGGCATTACTAAATGTTCATATTGACCTTACCGGGTCCGGAATGCAGTTTTCCACTCGTCTCCCTTACGGATACGTACCAAATTATACGCCCCCCGAAGGTCCAGCTTAGTATAACACTTAGCCCCTTTCAGCCGGTCCAAAAGTTCAGAGATTAAGGGTAAAGGTTACCGGTCCCTAATAGTGATCTTGTTTAGTGCTCTATAATCATTACAAGGATGAAGCTCCCCTCCCTTCTTCTTGACAAATATCACTGGGGCAGACAATGGTGATTTGGAAGGCCATATGAACGCACGTCGAAGATTTTTATCTAGAAAAGCCCTCAACACTTCTAATTCTGGTTCGGACATGGGATAAACTCGCGCCACAGGAAGAGGTGCCCCAGGAATCAAATCAATGGCACAGTCATAGGGTCGATGTGGAGGTAGCTTGTCAGCCCCCTTTTCCTCAAATACATCTGCAAAGTCTTGGTATGCCTGAGGCAAGACAGGGTCAGATGTATCATGGGCAGATGCCAGTACAGTAGAGGAATGTTGCTTTGAACAAGGAACCTTGAAATATAATTCCCCTTGCACCCAATCCACCAGTGGATTATGAGCTCGCAACCAGGAAAGTCCCAAAACAAGAGGAAACCGGGGCATTCGGGTTACATTAAAGCTAATCTGCTCATTATGATCCATTACCTGAAGAGTAAGGGGACAGGTTTCCTGAGCTACCGGCCCAGAACGAAGTAACCGACCCTCAATGGATTCTACTAACAAAGGAGTGTCCTTATTTTGTACTGGAATCCGATGGTACCACACAAACCCAGCATCCACAAAACAGTGAGCCGCCCCAGAGTCTACCATAGCATACACCGGAATCTCCCGACCATCAGGGAGCCCTAGAGTCACAGGTATCAGAAAAGGTCCTTGAGGTGTGATAGTATTGCCTGGGAACCCTTCGGTATGCTCCATTCCTCGGGGTTCCTTCAAGGATGGAGCTGCCCTTTTACTGCTGGAGAGATAGCCGCACTTATTGAGGAACGCTTCAAAGCGCAATTAGAAGCGAAATGTCCTCCTCCCCCACAGTACAGGCAGAGATGATGAAAGCGTTGTCTTGCCTTTTCCTCTGGGGTGAGGCGTGGTCGAGCAGCTCCCAGTTACATAGGCTCTGGATCCACTTCAGGGGCCTCCCGGGATTGCAGATGAGACACAGCTGGCAGCGGTTGCTGTTTGCAGTTCTGGCCTCGAGAGAGACGTCAGCTTTCCAGGCGTCCATCTATTCTCAGACACAGGGTAATGAGTTCCTGCAATGTGTTTGGTTGTTCTACCCTGCAGAGTTCATCCAGCACTTCATCTGCCAAACCTTCCATATACTGAGAAATCAGTGCCGGCTTGTTCCACTGCAAATCCTGAGCTATCAAACGAAATGCAGTGGTATAATCAAACACTGAGTCTTTGCCCTGTTTCAAAGCTCTGAGTCTCCTGTTGGCGGTAGCAGCCTGCACGGAATTCTGAAAGGCTGAAGAAATATGGTTCAGGAAAGCCTGATAATTATCCAGCAAAGGTGAAGCACTGAGGAGTAAAGGAGTCGCCCATTTACCTGCCTGTCCCTTCAATAAACTGATGATAAAACAGACCTTAGACCTCTCAGTAGGAAATTCTTGAGTCAGTACCTCAATGAACAGCTTGCATTGAGCAAAGAATGCAGGGAATTCCTCTAATTTGCCTTCAAACAGGTCAGGAGGCAGCAAAGGGCAACGAGGCTGTAATGATGCTGGAGCTTGCTGCAATTGAACAATTGCCTGTGACAAAAACAGTACTTGGTTTTTCAAAGCTTCCAGTGGAGTCATTCCAACAGCCCCCTCCTTCTCCATTCTGCTTGAATAAGTTTGGTGGGTGGGAGCAAACTGTCAAGCCCCGCACACAGAACACACAGCAAGCCAGGTTCAGTTCTTTGCCAGGAACTTTAGTTGTAATCCAGATAAAGTACAAAGTACAGTCCGAGTCAATCCAGAATAATATACAGAGTCAAATGCCAAGTTCAAGGGAAACAGAGAAACGTCGTAGTCAGGAAGCCGGTCCAAGGTCAGGAAACAGAGAACACCGTAGTCAGAAAGCCGGTCCAAGGTCAGGAAACAAAGTCAGGATAACACACAGGAACGTGGTGGCAAGGTAAGTGACGCGTCGCTCCCACAGAGGGTTCAGGGTAAACTTGCTAGCTTTATCCTAAAACAGGGAGCACATCCATATCTCTGGCAAGGCTCCTGCTAGAACTCAGGGCGTTCAGCTCCAATTTTACGCCTATCATTAAAGATCCTTTCCCAAGCTCTCCTGTTAGTTCTCCTTTGCAGGATCCTGCTCCTAGCCCTTATAGGAGGAGGAGATGTGCCCTCAGCTGCGTCCTCAGACTCAGCTGCCTGCTGAGTTGAACTACAAGGCTCCTCCTGCTGCTCTCCAGCATTTAACCCTTCACATTCGGGTTCCATGACAGGCAGGGTCCTGGCAGCGGCGCATTCCCACCTCTCTCGCCTTTCCCACAATAATGTGGGCTCCCTCGCTGGTGCCTGGAGCCCATCTGCCTCCCATGGCAGCTGCTGCTGCTCCTGCTCCTCCTCCTGCTGCTCCTTCCATCGCCACCATCGCTGCTGCCACCCCGGCGAGGGAGGAGCGAGAGCGAGAAAGCCAGGTTCTGGGGAAGCACCGCTGGTCGCCGCCCATGCTTCCCCCAGCTGTGCCCTGCCCTGCCCGGAGGTGTGTGTGTGTGTTTGTGTGAGGGGAGATCTCCATTTCTCTGGGGGCAAGGGCGAGGAGGAGGCGCACCCCAGGTAAGGAGAGTGCGGTGGCAGGCCGGTTTCCCCTCTGCTCCCTGTTTCGCTGGCTGGATGGTCCAGCTCCCTTCCCTTCCCCTTCCCCTTCCCCTTTCTCGCGCCTGCTCGCTTCCTTTCTGGCCCTCCCAAATGGGCCAGCCAGTTTCCCCGGCCAGGGAAATAAAAAAAAAAACAGAGGCACTAGCCTTCTCAGCTGTTAAAAAAGAAAAGAAAAAAAAAGTCCCGCAACAGGGACTATTTAAAATAATTCCCCCCCCCCCAAATAAACATGTCCCTCAGCTGCGCCCAGCCAGAAAAAATGAAACAAAAAGTTTAAAAAGAAAAATGAAACAAATGAAATACGAAACAAATTTAATTTTTTTTTAAAAAAAATTTGTTTAATATTAAACGAAACAAATCAGGGGCCGGGGCAACAAATAATGAAACGAAACACCATTTTGGCATTTCGTGCCCATCTCTATGGATGGGGTTCCTGAGATCTCTTCAGCCAGTTCTTTCAGTATCCTTGGATGCAGTTCATCCGGTCCTGAGGACTCAGTCAAAGTCCTGAGAGACTCCTTGGTTATTGGTTTATCAATCTCAGCCTGCAATCCTGTTGTTGGCTGTATTTCGGGAGAAGACCAAGTCTGTCCTGGGACCGGTGCTTTTCAATCTGTTCATAAATGACCTGGAGACAGGGATAAGCAGTGAGGTAGCCAAGTTTGCAGATGACACAAAACTTTTCCGTGTGGTAAAAACCAGAGAAGATTGTGAAGAGCTCCAGAAGGATCTCTCCAAACTGGGGGAATGGGCTACGAAATGGCAAATGCGTTTTAATGTAGCCAAATGTAAAGTAATGCATATTGGGGCGAAAAATCAAAACTTTATCTATCAACTCATGGGCTCTGAGTTATCCATGACAGATCAGGAAAGAGATCTTGGTGTGTTGGTGGACAGCTCCATGAAGGTGTCTACCCAATGTGTGGCAGCGGTGAAGAAGGCCAATTCCATGCTAGGGATTATCAAAAAGGGGATTGAAAATAAAACAGCCAACATTATAATGCCATTATACAAAACAATAGTAAGGCCGCACCTGGAGTATTGTGTACAATTCTGGTCACCGCATCTCAAGAAAGACATAGTGGAACTGGAAAAGGTGCAAAAGAGAGTGACTAAAATGATTACTAGGCTGGGGAACCTCCCTTATGAGGAAAGGCTAAAACATTTGGGGCTCTTTAGTCTGGAAAAAAGGCGCCTGAGGGGGGATATGATTGAGACGTACAAAATAATGCAGGGCATGAGTAAAGTGGATAGAGGGAAGCTCTTTTCCCTCTCACAAAATACCAGAACTAGGGGACATGCACTCAAATTGAGTAAGAACAGACAAAAGAAAATATTTTTTCACCCAGCGCGTTGTTAGTCTATGGAACTCCCTGCCACAGGATGTGGTGATGGCATCTGGCTTGGATGCCTTCAAAAGGGGATTGGACAGATTCCTGGAGGAAAAGTCCATCTCAGGTTACAAACCATGATGGAGATGTGTAATCTCCAGGCTTAAAAGCAGGGTACTTCAAGGGCCAGATGCAGGGGAGTGGTATCAGGAGACAGATATCTAGTCTCATGCGCTTCCAAAAGCATCTGGTGGGGCCACTGTGAGATACAGGAAGCTGGACTAGATGGGCCTTTGGCCTGATCCAGCATGGCTCTTCTTTTGTTCTTATGTTCTTATATGAAGTAGGAACTGTGCATTCTGCCTTTTTTTGATAATCTATTATTATTTTCCCCATCCCCATTGAGTAGCAGAACTATTTATTTTCTCTGTCTTTTGCTACAAGCGTACCCGTGTTCTTGCTTTGAGCATCTTCTGCTAACCCTACTCCAACCCTGTGCATGGACATGATGAACTGTCTAAAATGAGTAGTTGACTTGGATTTAGAATTTAATTCCTAGTTAGGTGTCACAATTATTTATTTATTATTTATTTGTAGTATTTATAGACCACCCATCTTTCAGACGGAACTCTGGGCGGTTTACAATTAGAATAAAACAACAGTATAAAACAAGAAAAGAGAACAAAAGAGAACAAAGATGGACAGTATTGACAGGATGAGGCCCATCCTCCAGTGGAAGAGAAGAAGGAGGAAGGTAAAGAAGCAATGACTGACACCTACCCACCAGGGGTAAGCAAAGCAAGGGAAATGGGTTCTTTGCATCTGTCTTATGTCATGAAGACAAATGCAAAGAACTCATTTAATTCCTCTGCAATTTCCAAGTCTTCCTTTACCTCTCCTTTTCCTCCCTCACCGTCCAGAGGGCCAAATGGTTCTCTGGCAGGTTTTCTATTTCTAACATATTTAAAGAAGCTTTTATTATTTCCCTTTATATTGCTAGCCATTCGTTCCTCAGAGTCTTTCTTTGCCTCTCTTATCATCTATTGGCACCTTAAATAATTTAAAATTTTAAAATACCAGGGCAGAAATTCCTAGCCTGCCGTTTTCACTGGGGGGGAAAAAAATCAAATAAGCCGATTCCTCTTCTGAAGAGGGTGGGTGCCTTTCCGCAGAATCTGTGAGGTTAAAACGGCCCGTTTCTTGTTTTCTCCTCTGGCCAAGTGCGAACGAATAATGCCTGTTTTCTAGGTGGGGTTCCATAATCACAGCCCAGGGTCCTCTTTGGAATAATTGTCCAAAACGTGTCCATGGGAAAGCAGGACGTGGGTGCCGATCTTTCGTTGGTCCTCATGCCACCTTTGGCAATTCAAATCGCCCGTGGTCTCCCAATGTCCCCCCACCCCACCCCAACCACAAGGCCTCTTTGTTATTTTGAGATCCAACAGAAGCAACACGTGGCACAAGGACCTGGATGGCGAACTCTCCTAGGTTGCTCTCTTGGAAAAGTGGCCACCAAGTACTTTTGGGGTTGATGGCCATGGCATGGGGGGAAGGGGGGATAGCAGAGAGGGGTGCTTTCCCCGGGTGCAAAATCTCTGAGGGGTGCATGATCCACCCTGCCTGATGTGCTCCTGCAGCCCTTCCTTCTGCTCCTCTTCCGCCTCCCAACAGTAGGTGTCTGAGAGAGAGAGAGAGAGAGAGAGAGAGAGAGAGAGAGAGAGAGAGAGAGAGAGAGAGAGAGAGAGGGAGGCCTCCAGGGGGAGGAGAAGGGTTGGTGTCTGTGTGAGCTCCACCCCCACGCAAGCTGATGCTGGGCGTAGGGCCTCAGCCCTCAAGGACCTCTATTCAGAGGGACCCCCCACAGCACCAAGGGTAGAGGCCAGAAGGACTCAGTCAAAGTCCTGAGAGACTCCTTGGTTATTGGTTTATCAATCTCAGCCTCCAATCCTGTTCCTTCCCCGTCTGCTTGACATTTGGCTGGGTTGTTGGCTGTATTTCGGGAGAAGATGGGTGGTATAAAAATGAAACAAACAAACACAAATAAATAATAAATGTTCAAAAGTTTTTACAGCTCTTCAGAAGCAGAGCCATGGCAACTGCAATTATTTTCTTGAGAGATCCAACCTTTTCGCTGCTCACCCAAGCAGCAGCCTCAGTCTGAAGTCCAGTGGCCGTGACTCAACTTCTAGCTGATCTCACCTGGAGGACTGAGAATCTTCACAGATGTTTTGCAGCTACTTCCTCCTTTCCAAAGGGCAAAGGAAAGACAATAGAGAGAGGAGGAGGAGGAGGAGGAAGTCATGGATGAGGTTCTTCCCCTTCAGGAGGTGAGGTTTTGGGAGTGCTGGGTGATCCAGCAGCTGTAAATGCCTTTTGGAACTCTCTCTCTCTTTTTAGCTCAACTTGACACGCAGCCTTTCTGTATATAGCCTTCGTCCAGAGTGATGCGATGGAGATTCCAGAAGAGCTCCTAAATCCTTGCCTTTCCTGAGTTCTGTATGAGGGTCAAAGGGTGTGTGAGAGATGGGTCCCCCGGTGAGAGAGCCTCTGGGGAGCTGGACATGGGCCCAGTCAGTCTCCCAACCTAGCAGCCCATACAGCTTGGTCTCCTTCCCAAGGAAAGTCTGCGTATCTCCGGGCAAAGGTTACCAGAAGAGGCCAAACACTGACCCTACCTTCGAACAGGCATGGGAGAAACTTGGGTGCTACAACAGACCAGGTCAGCCTACTAGCTGCAACAAACTTGGTTACTTATCTCAAAAAAAGAAGGTCAGATAATAAACACGCAACTGGGTTTGAGACTTTTAAAACAGCTGCAGAAAAAAGGAGCACATCCTCTGTGCAATTTAGTAACACTCATCTTTGTATAAGCAAG
Source organism: Phrynocephalus guinanensis (assembly GCA_037367245.1). Lineage (NCBI taxonomy): Eukaryota > Metazoa > Chordata > Lepidosauria > Squamata > Agamidae > Phrynocephalus > Phrynocephalus guinanensis. The sequence continues at coordinate 211,565,028 of CM074732.1, read as the reverse complement.
CCCACCTATAATACACATTTTTGCAAGCCAGGTCGCACATGCATAACTTCCACGAGTACTTGCCTTGTGTGCACCAAAGAACCGCATTGCAAAAATTCTGAAAAAGTGCAAATATCAAAGGATAGCTGCCTTCCAGCTGACAGGTCGAATTTGGAAGAGTGGGTGTGATCTGTTTTTCCGAAAATGCAAATGGGACAGGATTCTCCTCCTGCCTGTGCTCAACCCGGTTGGCTTTCTTGGGCAGAACTGAACTCCCTGCTACGTCTCGCCTTTGGGTGCAATGACTAGCAAAATTAGAACAGGAACCTCTCTGTGCAAGAGGAGGCAGGTTGAACGGAATCCAGTTGAACGGAATCCATTCCTGGAGGAAAAGTCCATCACAGGTTACAAACCATGATGGAGATGTGTAACCTCCAGGGTTTAAACCAGGGTACTTCAAGGGCCAGATGCAGGAGAGTGGTATCAGGTCTCATGCACTCCCAAACACATCTGGTGGGGCCGCTGTGAGACACAGGAAGCTGGACTAGATGGGCCTTTGGCTTGATCCAGCATGGCTCTTCTTATGTTCTTATGTTCTTATGTTCTTATGTTCTTATGTTCAGTGCAGTGTTGCCAGAGCCAGGCCAACATCCTTTCAGAAAACTGCGCCCCAGCCCTTGAGTTCTGTGCCCTCCCCGGCCCCGGGCACCTTCCCTGCAGCCAGTGTCTGGAGCGTTCCCTCCACCGTTTGATCCCAGTCACAAACAATGTCTCAGTTCCTAACAGTGCCATAATCTGGAGATGTGTGAGATGGTCCTGCAAACCAATTAGCAGCAGGTGACGGACCGCTCTGCTTGAGAGAACTCCCTTTTTCATCTTTCTCTTTCTCCAAGCGCACACTTATTAAAATGCAAGTTATTAAACAGCGAGGGTTTACCTTGTCTTGAGACAATTTTAGCATCTTTTAAGGGGCTCATAAATGCTTTATAGTGGATGCTTTTGAATAAATACCAGATTCTTTTTTTAAGATTAGAAATCAGTTCCCCAGGAAGCCGAGAGTTGCTGACGCCAAGGAAAAGGGGCTGCCAGAGCCCCACTAGGCAAGGGCCTTCTGGGTGTCGCTGCTCGGCCGCCTGGGGAACTGGGGGGGGGGGGCTACCTAGGGACCCTAACCCTTCCCCTGCCTCAGGTTTCTCCAGTGCCAAAATTGTAGAAGCTTAGACAGGGAATGGCCCAAGGGTGCCACAAACCAGCTGGGAAAAGACCCGTGTGTATCATCATCATCATCAGCAGCAGCAGCACCACCACCACCACCACCAGCACCAGCACTAGCACGGGTGCCTCTAGAGAGGGCTGAGGCTAGGGAAGGGGAGGGCTAGACGACTCGCTTGTGCTGCTCTGGCCATTCCAATCCTGTGGCACAAGATCCCTTGCACTTCCAGCCTCTCGCTCATCCTCACCTCTGACTCCAAGCTCCAAAAGACCCGTGTGTATCATCATCATCATCATCAGCAGCAGCAGCAGCGGCACCACCACCACCACCACCAGCACCAGCACTAGCACGGGTGCCTCTAGAGAGGGCTGAGGCTAGGGAAGGGGAGGGCTAGACGACTCGCTTGTGCTGCTCTGGCCATTCCAATCCTGTGGCACAAGATCCCTTGCACTTCCAGCCTCTCGCTCATCCTCACCTCTGACTCCAAGCTCCAAAAGACCCGTGTGTATCATCATCATCATCATCATCAGCAGCAGCAGCAGCACCACCACCACCACCACCACCAGCACCAGCACTAGCACGGGTGCCTCTAGAGAGGGCTGAGGCTAGGGAAGGGGAGGGCTAGACGACTCGCTTGTGCTGCTCTGGCCATTCCAATCCTGTGGCACAAGATCCCTTGCACTTCCAGCCTCTCGCTCATCCTCACCTCTGACTCCAAGCTCCAAAAGACCCGTGTGTATCATCATCATCATCATCAGCAGCAGCAGCAGCACCACCACCACCACCACCAGCACCAGCACCAGCACTAGCACGGGTGCCTCTAGAGAGGGCTGAGGCTAGGGAAGGGGAGGGCTAGACGACTCGCTTGTGCTGCTCTGGCCATTCCAATCCTGTGGCACAAGATCCCTTGCACTTCCAGCCTCTCGCTCATCCTCACCTCTGACTCCAAGCTCCAAAAGACCCGTGTGTATCATCATCATCATCATCATCATCAGCAGCAGCAGCACCACCACCACCACCACCACCAGCACCAGCACTAGCACGGGTGCCTCTAGAGAGGGCTGAGGCTAGGGAAGGGGAGGGCTAGACGACTCGCTTGTGCTGCTCTGGCCATTCCAATCCTGTGGCACAAGATCCCTTGCACTTCCAGCCTCTCGCTCATCCTCACCTCTGACTCCAAGCTCCAAAAGACCCGTGTGTATCATCATCATCATCATCATCATCATCAGCAGCAGCACCACCACCACCACCACCAGCACCAGCACTAGCACGGGTGCCTCTAGAGAGGGCTGAGGCTAGGGAAGGGGAGGGCTAGACGACTCGCTTGTGCTGCTCTGGCCATTCCAATCCTGTGGCACAAGATCCCTTGCACTTCCAGCCTCTCGCTCATCCTCACCTCTGACTCCAAGCTCCAAAAAGACCCGTGTGTATCATCATCATCATCATCATCATCAGCAGCAGCAGCACCACCACCACCACCAGCACCAGCACCAGCACTAGCACGGGTGCCTCTAGAGAGGGCTGAGGCTAGGGAAGGGGAGGGCTAGACGACTCGCTTGTGCTGCTCTGGCCATTCCAATCCTGTGGCACAAGATCCCTTGCACTTCCAGCCTCTCGCTCATCCTCACCTCTGACTCCAAGCTCCAAAAGACCCGTGTGTATCATCATCATCATCATCATCAGCAGCAGCAGCACCACCACCACCACCACCACCAGCACCAGCACTAGCACGGGTGCCTCTAGAGAGGGCTGAGGCTAGGGAAGGGGAGGGCTAGACGACTCGCTTGTGCTGCTCTGGCCATTCCAATCCTGTGGCACAAGATCCCTTGCACTTCCAGCCTCTCGCTCATCCTCACCTCTGACTCCAAGCTCCAAAAGACCCGTGTGTATCATCATCATCATCATCATCATCATCATCAGCAGCAGCACCACCACCACCACCACCAGCACCAGCACTAGCACGGGTGCCTCTAGAGAGGGCTGAGGCTAGGGAAGGGGAGGGCTAGACGACTCGCTGTGTGCTGCTCTGGCCATTCCAATCCTGTGGCACAAGATCCCTTGCACTTCCAGCCTCTCGCTCATCCTCACCTCTGACTCCAAGCTCCAAAAGACCCGTGTGTATCATCATCATCATCATCATCAGCAGCAGCAGCACCACCACCACCACCAGCACCAGCACCAGCACTAGCACGGGTGCCTCTAGAGAGGGCTGAGGCTAGGGAAGGGGAGGGCTAGACGACTCGCTTGTGCTGCTCTGGCCATTCCAATCCTGTGGCACAAGATCCCTTGCACTTCCAGCCTCTCGCTCATCCTCACCTCTGACTCCAAGCTCCAAAAGACCCGTGTGTATCATCATCATCATCATCATCAGCAGCAGCAGCACCACCACCACCACCACCACCAGCACCAGCACTAGCACTAGCACGGTGCCTCTGAGAGAGGGCTGAGGCTAGGGAAGGGGAGGGCTAGACGACTCGCTTGTGCTGCTCTGGCCATTCCAATCCTGTGGCACAAGATCCCTTGCACTTCCAGCCTCTCGCTCATCCTCACCTCTGACTCCAAGCTCCAAAAGACCCGTGTGTATCATCATCATCATCATCATCAGCAGCAGCAGCAGCACCACCACCACCACCACCAGCACCAGCACTAGCACGGGTGCCTCTAGAGAGGGCTGAGGCTAGGGAAGGGGAGGGCTAGACGACTCGCTTGTGCTGCTCTGGCCATTCCAATCCTGTGGCACAAGATCCCTTGCACTTCCAGCCTCTCGCTCATCCTCACCTCTGACTCCAAGCTCCAAAAGACCCGTGTGTATCATCATCATCATCATCAGCAGCAGCAGCAGCAGCACCACCACCAGCACCACCACCAGCAGCACCAGCACTAGCACGGGTGCCTCTAGAGAGGGCTGAGGCTAGGGAAGGGGAGGGCTAGACGACTCGCTTGTGCTGCTCTGGCCATTCCAATCCTGTGGCACAAGATCCCTTGCACTTCCAGCCTCTCGCTCATCCTCACCTCTGACTCCAAGCCTGCCATTCTTGGCCAGAGGCCCAAATAACGCCACGAGGCCAAGCCCCCGTTCCTAGACAGGTGTTTAACAAGGTCCATTTCACACACCGTTTTCTGCATGCCAACCTTTGAGTGTTTCATCTGTGGGTAGACTCAAAAAGTCATCCTGACCCATCTCTAATCAGACAACACTGAATGGTGGATGGTTTTGCAGAGGAAAACGGTTGGGTGCAAAGGCAGAACGGGGTGAGGACCACAGCCCAAAGAGTAAGCTGGCCCCCAACAGCCCCCCCCCTCCAGCTTTCAAATAAACGAAGCTGCCTCCTGAAATACATTGGCAGTGTGTGTTTGTGTCTCTGTGTGTCGGGGGGGATTTGCATTGCTTTTGTCCTGAGCTGGCACTGCGTTGTGCCAGGATCTGAGCGCCTGCCCTGCAGAAGGAGAACAGGTGGCCCCATATCTTGCACGCCTGCCCTTTCTTCCTGTCCGTCAGCTCCAAGGGCTGATCCAAATCCAACTGGGCTGCCGGGGAAGGGGGACTTTTCCATGGAAGGATCTGTGAGGGAGCCAAGAGGTTGGAAGCTCAGGCTGGTGGGTGGGGTGGGGTGGGGTGGGTGGAAGCAAGCAGCCTTCCTCCCACCCACCCTGAAACAAGCTGAGAGTGGATCCCAGGGATGGGCCAAAGCAGGCCGTGGTCCAGAGGAGAACCAAGGGGCCTCGGCTTTTGGCCCGGCTGCTCGGAACCCGATGGATGGGACTGGAAAGATAAGTTTGCAGCAGCCTTCCAAGGGAACAGTTAACGATTCTTCCCAAATTAGCCAGCACTAAACACCCTTTTAGCCCAACTTGTTGCTGCAGTTACCAGCTGACTAAGTTCCCTGACTCAGAGGGAGAGAAGGTGCATGACCCAGTGGGTGGGCTCCAGGGGGACCCTCCCAGGCACTGGTTCTCCCCAGGCACTTCCCGACTAGTGCTGAGCACCGAGAGGCTGGAGCCGTGCCAGGGCAGCTGCTTTCCCAGGGTGGGGGTGGCACCTCGTCTCCCTGACGGAAAGGACAGAGGGTGGAAGAGCAGGCTGGCAGGGTGAGGCGGGGTTTGTGTGTGTGTGTGTTTGCCCACCGAGGAGATTTGTGGGGAAAGACAAAACAACTCCTTCTGTTTCCTTTGCTGCAGAATCCTGGCCTGGCAAGGAGACCGAGGAACAGGCAGACTTCACGTTTGGCCATGTTTACCCTAGAGGTGGGGCCGAATTGAAAAACGAATCATGTTTTCTGGTGAATTTAGCCAATTTGTCAAAATTCATTTATTCGTATTTGTCCTGAATGGAGACCCCAATGAATATGAATTGATGAATTTTAAGTGATTTGGGATCCATTAGTTCATTGCCTATAAAATGGCCCCTGGGGCACGTAGAGACACCAACACTGGAAGGAAGCACCCTCTGGCTCTCCTCTACCTTCCCTCCTGTTTTGGTGGAGATGGGGTTTCCCTAACCCACTTGCTTAAGAGCACTTTCCTGGTGGTGGTGGGGGGGGCACTTTGTGGGTGTGTAACTCAGATGTCTGACACCCAGTCTTCATCAAACACGGAGAGACTGTAGAGGAGAGTTGAGAGGTGCCTCTCTACAAGTGTGATGCTGCCTCTAGGTGTCAGGGGGCACTTTCGTAGGGCTTCTTCTTTGGGGGTACATAGATCAGATATCTGAACCCCAGTCTTCACCAAATTCACAGGTCTTTTAGAGGAGAAAGAGAGGAAGGATGCCTTCCCCCCTCTGGATGTGTGTGTGTGTGTGTGTGTTGGGGGGGTGTCTTTATATAGCATTTTAAAGGCTTGTTGATGCATCCATTCATCACTGTTGATGGACTCATCAATTCATCAGCCCCAATGACTCACTAATCACGAATCTCCATTCTTTAATTGTCCACCTAAGAATGCCTCTGCCTCATGACAGGACGATCCCTCTCCAGAGAGGAGCGAGGGGCGGGCTTTCCCTCTCTCACTGAGGGGGCCAGTGGCCACTTTGTGTGTAGGTAATGATGGACTTCCATTGGGGAGAAATGATAGCTGAAGAGTTTCCCATTCCGCTTGTGGCCACTTTCTCCTTTTGGGTGGAAGTAGAAATGCCATCTTGAGATTCAGAAGGAGGGGATCAGGTGAGGATTGTAAGCCCTCCTCACATGAAAGGATAATAATAAAAAAACCTTCATGCCCCCCCTGCTCCACTGTTCTGCTGCAATAAGATCCTTTATTTTTGAGAAGAATGTTTGCACAAATTGTGGAAATCTGTCATCATGGCTACAGATGTAAAATTTAGAAGCCTTGGATGGATAATTTATAATATTTTGACTGATCAGCCAGTCCTTGTATGCTTGCTGCCCGCATGCATACCTGCAGAAAGAGAAGAGACACTGCACAAACTTATGTGGGGACTCCCAAAACACCCTTGTTTTTCCTCTTGTCCCCCGCTGTGTTTACTTCCTGTGTTTTTTTAATGTGGTTTCAGGATATCAATACACCAGCAAACCCATGTCATATCTGTACTTTACTGAAATTACTGAAAATTTCCCTATTACTGAAAATTTACTGAAAATTCCCCTATTAAACACCATGATGTAAGAATAATTATAATTGCACACATTACTGCAGAGTTTGCAGTGACACAAGAAAGGCGATACAGAAACTTAAAAAAAATGGTTTGCAATGGAAAATCAGAGAAACGTCACAGAAATTGTTGTTTTGATGTACATCACAGTGGTTGGGACAAAACTTAGGCAGAGAATAAAGCACCGTCCATGAGGACAGAGAAACCCCCATTCCGAATCATGTGATCGTTGGCGGAGCAAATCTGCCTTCTCTTGGGAGCCGGTTCTTCCAGCTGTGGGATACCACTCTGTAGGGGATAGAGGGACGCTCTTCTCCCTCTCACAAAATACCAGAACTAGGGGACATCCACTCAAATTGGGGGTTGGGAGAGTGAGAACAGACAAAAGAAAATACTTATTTACCCAGGGTGTTGTTAGTCTGTGGAATCTCAAGCCATGATGGGGATGTGTGTTACTGTATCTCCAGGCTTATAAAAAAAAACCCGGGGTACTTCAAGGGCCAGATGCAGGGGAAGTGGTAGCAGGAGTCTAGCCTCGTGTGCTCCCAGAGGCATCTGGTGGGGCCCACTGTGAGATACAGGAAGCTGGACCAGATGGGCCTTTGGCCTGATCCAGCATGATGGCTCTTCTTAGGTTCTTATGTGAGGGCAGACGTCATATATTTTTTTAACTCCTGCTGGAGGAGGCCCCACTCTTTGGCCTCTTTTACTGCAAACCTAGGTACGGTCCTCTATTTTTGGACTTCATGAAACCTTTTGTACACAGCACACACCGGGGGGGGGGGGCTATCCCAATCCCCACCCCTACTCCAGCCCCTTTCTCTACCCCGTGGCTATTCTGTCAATTCATTCTTGAAGAAAGCAAACAAGAAATGTACTGATCAGACTGAGGAAAATAATGGGGCTGGATGTTGATTTTATTTTTAAGGCAAATATTTGTTAGCAGTTCAACTAACTGCTTTGATTTCCGGTTCCCTCTGTGACACAGCTCTCCATCTGCAACAGCACTACACAGCCAGAGACACCAAGACTGGTAAATCCAGCCAATAAAGTAATTTATTGAAGCCTTTCAAAAGAAGAGTAAATGATTATTAGTATTTTTTCACTGCCATCTCATAATTCTGCTAAAAGCCCTGATTGCTGCCTTCAGAAGCTTTAGGCAAACATCCCTCAATCCCAAACCAAATTGCTGCGGATAAATAGATTATTTGCGAGGAAGACTAAAAGTGGAAATGGATTTTGGTATCAACCAGAAATAGGATCTGTCCACCTTCCTCTGGCTTCCAGTTTAAATCCTGCACTCCTTGTTGTTCCTTTGGAAATCTTCCCCTCGCATGCATTCTGACGCTGCCCCAAGAATCAAGCACAAATCCCCTGGACTTGTTCTGACCTAAAAACAACAAACCGAGCACCCCGCCTGCAAACGAAGGAGGCAAATGAAATAAAGAAAAACTGCAGGAAGGGAAGTGGATGCCCTGCTTTCTAGGGACACCCACAGGACACGTCCTTCTGCCAAACCCTCTCCTGGTGGCTCCTTGGCTCAGGTGTCAGGTGGATCCCATGGCCTCAGGAGTGGGCAGGGTTGGGCCAAGGGCTGCACTGGGACCTCATAAGAACATAAGAAGAGCCATGCTGGATCAGGCCAACGGCCCATCTAGTCCAGCTTCCTGTATCTCACAGCGGCCCCACCAGATGCGTCCGGGAGCGCATGAGACTAGATATCTGTCTCCTGATACCACTCCCCTGCACCTGGCCCTTGAAGTACCCCGGTTTTAAGCCTGGAGATGACACATATCCATCATGGTTTGTAACCTATGGTGGACTTTTCCTCCAGGAATCTGTCCAATCCCCTTTTAAAGGCATCCAGGCCAGATGCCATCACCACATCCTGTGGTAGGGAGTTCCATAGACTAACAATGCGCTGGGTGAAAAAATATTTTCTTTTGTCCTCCTCCTCCTCCTCAAGGCTTTCTCGCTCGTTCCCTACGGCAGCTGCCCAGGCTTCTGGGTATTGTGAGCTAATTGTGCGGACTGGCAGGGCCGCCTTGTCAGGTGGGCCTTTTGGAATCAGAGGTGTTTGATAGGTGGCTTGTGACTTTCGGATATCCATATCCGCCCGCCCATCTGCTTTGCAGAGATGTGCTGTGCAAGCCGTGTGCATCGGGGGGAAAGAGGACCTCTTTGCACCCAGATGGAGGGTGTGACTCCTGCCTCCCCCTTGCAGATAACCCCTTTTGAGGGAAGGCACTTGAGCCCATGGTGGCCTCAGGCGTCCTTGGAGGAAGCTGGGTTGCCTGGACCCGTTTCGGGCTGCTTTCATGAGCCAAAGAAGGACCACCAGTTTGGCAGTTCGTCCCCATCTCTAGTATAGAATGTAAAACATGGCAAAGAATAAATTGGCTGAGATTTTTTAAATGTGCACCACGAATATTACATGGTCACTGAAATGATTTTTGTATGAACAGTTACTAGAGCGACTAAGCTGAATGCTGGATATCTAAATTCTTTGACCATTGAACTTCAGTGCCCTTAAGACAATGTAATTCTTGCAGGGAGCCAGGGAACCTTCAAAGAGGGCAGTCCATCCCAATGTGGTGTAAAGTCACAATTACAATTATTGGCCATTTATGATTCCAGCAAAGGCACCAGCTGTGGTTGGTTCAAATCCGGTTATGAGCTGTCCAGTTATTCCTTGGGAGTAGAGGTGGGCACGGAACGAATATTTTTTCGTTTCCGTTACCGTTTGTCATTTCCGTTATGAAAATGAAACTAAACGAACAGAACCACGAAAATTGTGGTCATTACGTTTCATTTCTGTTAATGGCAACGCGCAATGAAATGAGCTGTTTTAAATGTTAAAAAACACCCTGGACATCCGTAAAAACGCAATGATAATTATTTATATTGTCTGATAATACCTACCAGGGGGTTGGGGTCCTTAAAACGTTTGTTTTTGTCTTCTCCCATCGCGATGTATTTTTCTTTTCCCTTTAAAATGGATGTCGCCACCAGCCACAAAATGGAGGCAAGCCATCTGATGTGGGATCATGTTCAACCAATAGCATGCCCAGGTTGCAGACTGGGTGGGCAGGTCTGGCAGCCACAGAGGGCATAAAAAGCTCTGGCAGCCTCCGTCCTCCTTGCAGTCTCTGGTGGGAGTTAGGGTGGGATTGCTGTCTGCGACTCTAGCTTCAGTCCTGCAGCCTCCCTGTGTGCATGTGTGCTGCGTACCTCTCGGTGAGGACCCTCCCCTGCCCCACAGTGCAGTCACACTGTGGCTGCCTTGCACCCTGGGCAACGCCCGCCGCTGCCTTTGCAGCCTCCCTGCGTACCTAGTCTATACTGTGTCTCTGCCAGCATCCATTTTTTTAGTGTTTTTTCTCTGGTCTGGGGCGTTGGGGGATGCCTGCGCACGGAAGTGCTTTAAAAATCGCACAAAAAGCGGGTAGAAATGAAAAACAAAAAAAACAAAAAACGGTAACGCAATTTTTCAAAAAATTCCCGACAAACGGAAACGAACCGAAACAGACCTCTCAACAACAAACAACAAACCGAAACACCATTTTTCTCTTTCGTGCCCATCTCTACTTGGGAGATCAAAGCCCCAGAGGCATTGCTCTGGACAGGACACTAAGTCAAGTATAGGTGCCCCTCCCAAGACAGATGCAGCATCGAGACAGCTGGCCGGAGCACCCTTCGAAACCACACGAGAACAGCCCTCAAGGATTAGCACCAGCTGCCCACATGCTTCTGGTCTGGGCCCACGTGACCTGTCTTTCCTTAAAGCCATCATCTGACCGACCCAGAAGATCATCTCAGCCAAGGCTCCCCCAGGAGGGGACCTCGCAGGGTCTTCTGCTGCAAGACAGCAGTGGCTCCACCCTTATGGGTCCTGCTCCCAGAGGGAGGTCCTCCGGGGGGGGGGATATTTAGGAGGCCACACTTGGGGGGGGGGTTCTACACTGGCTCTGGCTGATCAACACCCCACCCCCTCCCACTGTCCTCCATCCACTCTGGCTTTATATGATTTAGTCTGAGGAGCCATCTGTTTTTAAGGGTTAATTACAGTTGCTTTTAAAGCTTTTATCTCCATTTTCTGTTTTGGACCATATGTATTGTAACCTTCCAGTTTAGTGCCTCAGCACTAATGGGAGCAGGAAATAAATGAAGGAATATAAAGGAATATAAAGAATCGCCTGCCCCGGCCCCCGCTGGTGCCAAAGCTGGCGCTGCTCTCCTGCTTCCAAGGACCTGGCGATGGGCCTGGAGGTTCCCTGCGTAGCCTCTTCCCAGGCAGCTCAGGCACCCTTGGGCTTTTCATGGATCCCTGGGGGGGGGTTCATCCCCAGAGGCTATTTCGGCCTCTCCCCTTGCGCTTCACAGCTCAGGTTGGGAGGACGACGCCAGAGGCGGGGGAGCTTTTAATCATGGCTGCCTCTCCACAAGTTTCTCTCTCCCGCTGCCAATGTTTTGCTAATTGGGATCCTCGGAGCCCGCTTCCACATTCCGCATTGCCAATGCATCTTTATTTCGGAGGTGATGGAAGATGATTACTCGTGGACGCAGAGGATTCCTTCCCTTCTCCTTCTTTAGGAGTAGTCCAGGGAGGAGGGGGCAGTGGTGGAGGCCCCCCCACTCAGTCGCCACTGGAAAGAGCAATGCTTCCAAATGCAGAGCTGAGCCCTGGGTGCCGTGGGGCCACCCTGGTGCAGAACGTGGGGGTGGCACTCTCACTGGAGTTGCAGAATGGGAGGAAAGGCCTGGCCAGACCATCCCCCCACCCTCACTGATACTTCATGTCCATCTCATCGCTGTTCGCCGCACATCCATTGCGGGATGAGGGGAGTTCATCCTGACCAAGCCCCCTGAACTGCGATTTAAGCAGGATGAGAGATTCTCCTCCCTGGCCTTGGGAATCTGCTCGTTACGCTTCTCGTTCTGAGACGAGAGCCCGTGAAGTCACGCTCGTCGCGGAGCGAGTGATGATAGGAGCAGAAGCCATCTAGTGGCAGGAGCGCAAAGTGACATTTGCCAGTAAATTCCCTATGGAGTTAGCAATGCAGTGAATAGCTTTTAAAAGAAAAATGCATCGAAGTTTGCTCCATAATGCATGGAAGGCAAGGCTTCGGAGAATCGAAACATTGAAAAATGGAAGGTAGGGCCAAAAACAAAACAAAAAACAAAAAACAAAAAACAAAACGGAGAACGAAGTCATGGAATTTCACATCTCATCACGGAACAAGGACATGAGTTAACAGTCATGCCAGTATCATCCATCACGCCAGTGAGTACACAGGAACGGGGACAGAACCAGAAGACGACCACATGACCGTGACCGACATCAACACGCAACAAACCTCCTCCTGGGACGAGAATGGACGTGAAGTAACCATCAAAGCCCTCTTAAAGGTTTTCTTTAAAAAGACCCAGCATGGGTTACAACAATTAAAAGACAGAATTTAAGTTAGTAGCAATGAGGATACTATATTAAAAAGACAGAAGATTACAATACATAAAAAACATAAGCAGCACCAAAACACATTCAAAGGAGAAGGGCGCAACCATCAATTTAAAAAAAGAAAGAAAACCACAATAAACCATTCAGTCAGGCAGCCAGTCTGCGAGGGAAAGCCTGCCTGAAGAGAAAGATCTTTGCCTGCTTGTGGAAGGACAGCAAAGATGGGGACAGGCTGGGTTCCCATGGGGGGGAGGGGGGAGTTCCAGAGTCTGGGAGCAGCCACATAAAAGGCCCTTTCCAGTGTCCCCACCAGATGCACCCGTGAAGGTGGTGGCAGCAAGTGGAAGGACACCCCTGATGCTCTTCTTAACACCTGAGCGGGCTCAGAGAGGAAGATGCGATCTCTGAGATAGCTTGGACCCAAGGCGTTTAGGGCTTTGTAGGTTACAACCAGCACTGTGGCTCGCCAGGGGAGCTGCCGTAACAGGGGTGTTATGGGGTCCCGGTGACCAGCCCCAGCCAGCAACCCCGCTGCTGCGTTCTTGAGGCTTCAAGAGAAGAGTGGGTGCCCTTTTTGCTCAGCCGGAAGCCCGTATCCTGGCACGCCAGAGTTCCTGGCGAGCCACAGGGTCTGCAGGGCATGTGGGCCAGAGGGCCCTACCCTGCCTTTGGCTGCCATCCTGTCTCCACTTACCAGGAGGGGAGGCCACTGGGCCCCAAAGTGACGGCATCCTCCAAGTGGGACGGCGGCGTTTAATCACTTTTGCCTGCCTGCCTCTTCCAAGGCAGTGGGCACCGTTAAGCAAATCCTATAATAATAATAACAATAATTATAAAGGGATTGAGGAGCCAGTTAGACCTTTAGCTATGAGACGGTGAACAATGCTGTGCTGAATGAATGCTTTGTAATTAGTGTCTTTTTACGAGAGATTATTGCACACTTACTTTTGCTAAAGTTTAATAACAGCTTTAATTTAATTACTTCAGCTGCACCACGGTGGCGGATGTGTAAAAAGATCCTACTATTCCCCCTCCCCACCCCCCTCCGACAGTGGACAGTCCCTTGGCCTTGGGCAGCCACCCCAAAGGGGACCAACCGGCCACAGTGACCGGGCCTCCCCTCGCCAGCCAGCAGCTGCAGGAGCAGTGAGCCAAGGGGCCCATCACCGGTCAGCCCTGCTCTGGGACGATCGGGGGGGGGGGGAGAGTGGCCACCCACCCGTTCACCAGGGAGGTTTGCAGAATCCACTTCCTTCAAGGCCTGGAGGCTGCTGCCAGTTTATTTTTAACCCAGACTTGTTAACTGGGCTAAGAATATCAGAGCCCTGCCGCCCCTGCCTCGTGGTCACTTCAACCCCCTTTCATTTAGGATGTGCAACGTGACTCCAGTGATAAGACAGGGTCAGCCAACTGGCCACTCCCGAACTCAACCTCTTGACTGGGGGTGGGGGGGGTGGGGAGTGGCCTGAGGGTAGGGGGAACATGTATTGTGGCCTTGAGAGGCAATGTGACCCACTTTCTGGAAGGTTGGGGTGATATGGGTCATATTCTTGTTGGGGGCTTTAATGCAACCTTGCATGCTGGTGTGCCTGGGAGGGGGTCTTTCTCAGTTTGGGTGACTTGTCAGTCACTGACAGCGCTAGCCAGTCCTTCCTTCCCCACCTCTGATTCAAAGAGATCTCTGCTCTCTCTCTCTCTGATCAGTTCTCTTTCTCCTCTCTTTGGTCTGTTGGAAGCCATGAGTCTGCGGAGGCCTGTTGCTGAAAGTCAGCCAGCCATAGTTGTCAGTTTGCTGTTTGATCTGTTCAAGTCGTAAGTAAACAAAACCTTTTCATTCTTTCTCCAACTAATGTCTCAGAGTGAGTTACTGAGACTATAAGTGTCAGTTGATGAGAAAAAAATGTTCATTGTTTTGTGTGCCAGAAATTATTCCTCAGTGATTTAGGACCCTGGCATGCTTCCAGGTGGTGGATCTGTGTACCTTCAGGAAGGAAATCAGGAAGGCAGAGGTGGTGGTACCCCAGGTGCCTTGAAATTCTCCTTCCTTAATTTTCCTCTTGGTTATGTTGCCAACCAGCCTGCTCTCCTTTCCCTCCAGTGCATCTGAAGGAGCCTTGGCTTTGTCTCCAGATGGGACTCCTGTGGGATCCAGGAAAGGCTGCCACTGCCAAGAGGAAGGGCCCATGCCGAGTGGCCTGCCTGCCTGCCTGCCTGCCTGCCTGTTCACCCGCCCTGCCAGCAGGAGGCTGGAAATGCTTTCCTCCCTGGGGGAGGGGGGTTGGGGCAAGGATGCCCCCCAAATAACACCAGAGGGTGAGGGAATCAGCTCTGGACTCCCGCGACCTGCAGTGCCATGGAGGTGGCCTTCAGGCTCCTGCTCCTCACTCTGAAACCTCTTGCAGCGGCTTCCCTGCTGCCGGCCTCTTTCCTCTCCTTGAGACAAAAGGCTGGTCCTGTCCTTCTCTTGAGGAGCCTTGGTAGCCCTTAAACGGGCAGGGCTGCCCATGGTGTTTGGGGAGACGGTGGCATCACTGCCATGATATGGTGCATGGCCTGCCATGAGCAGCACTCCAGGTGCGTCTCTTCAAAGCCAGCATGTGGCTAGCTTGGCGCATGCGTGAATGACCAAGTGCAACAGGCACCATGCACTCCCTCCAAAAGCAGGTACCAGCACTAGGGATGGGCACGGAATGAAAATATTACGTTTCATTTCTGACTGAGAGGGGATATGATAGCTATATTTAAATATTTGAAAGGACGTCACATTGAAGAAGGGACTGGTTTGTTTTCCATGGCTTCAGAGAAAAGGACATGAGGAAATGGTTTCAATCTAGAGGAAAAGAGATTCCATTTGAACATTAGGAAGAACTTCATGACAGTTAGAGCTGTTCGGCAGTGGAATAATATGCTGCCCTGGATGGCCATATGTCAGGGGTCCTGTGATGGGGGTTCCTGCATGGCAGAGGGTTGGACTGGATGGCCTTTGAGGTCGCTTCCAGCTCTAGGATTCTATGATTCCTTTCCTCCACCCCCCATTTTTGTGTTTTGTTTCATATGATTTTTTTTAAATCATACAAAACGAACCACTAATGAAGTGGTTCATGCGGGGGGGGGGCGGCGGCTGGAAAACGGCAGGGGATATGTCTCCCCCCCCCAGCACTGATCACTTGGCAGGCGGGGCTTGGGGGGAGGGAAAGAAAGCTTTTTTTTAAAGCCCAGAGCTTTTTTTAAAAAAAACCTTTTCCTCCCCCAATCAGGTTACAGATGGAACAAAATGGTTCGTTTCAACAACAAAAAAACACCATTTTCGTTTCGTCTGTAACGAAATGCTGCTTCCTCGTGTTTTTTCATTTAGTTTCATTTTGTTACCTAGTAACGACATGATGAAACAGCATTTCATTTTTCGTTTTGTACCCATTGACTCCCTGTGCCAGCCAGAAGCAGCCAGGAAGTATTGTTTTTAAAAGCCATGCTTCCCACACAGTCCAGCAGTCTCTGCCTGCAGCCCCACTTGCCCTGGGCTTCACCCTCTGACCCTCTTCCTTCCCGTGGGAAGGGAGCCCAAGGCGGTGGCTCTCTGGAGTCCCTGCTCCTTCCCTGCCCAAGGCAAGGATGGGCAGTAGCCGGGCAGGCAGGCAGGCAACCAAAGTGATCCTTTGGTCCCCCTGTGCTGTCTCTCTCTCTCTCTCTCTCTGTGGGTGTGGGTGTGGGTGTGGGTGTGGGTGTGTCGGTGTGTATGTGTGCATCCTTCTGCTGGGGGGGGGGATGGAGCTGGGCCTCACGCCTGTCATTCTGATCTGCAGCTGCTTCTTCTCGAGAAGGCAGATGGAAGGACGTCTGGAGCCAGCCATTAGGACCCGGAGGCTCAGCCGAAGGGAGAGGCTGCCCATCTGCTGCTCTTCCACAAGCCACACGGCTCAGCAGTCACTGGATTCCATCTTCCTTCCCTCCTTTTCCATCTAGCCTCCTTCCCCCCCACCCCCTACCCTGGCCAGATTCTGAGAGCCGTCCAGCACTCGGCAGATTCCCCATGATGGGCCGAGTCGGCCTGCTCTTCTGAGCCCCCGTTGCATTCTTCCGACGCAGTCTGCCCCCATGCCAGCCCCACGTAAGGAGACGGCAGCCACCTGCCTAGGCCTACCTCAGACCTTTTTCTTCATCTGGAAGCCACGAGTAGAGATGGGCACGAAACAATTTTTTTGTTTCATTTTTCATTTCATTTCAGAACGAAACGAAAAAACAAACTGATTTTTAAAGAAAAACGAAACTAAATGAACTGGAAATTTTCAGTTCGTTCTGATTCAATTTTCATTAATGGTGGCATTGCTGGGGTTATTCTGATCGATTTTTAAAATCTTTTTAAAAGAATATTTTATCATTGTGCAAAGGAGGAAAAGGTAAATGGCAACAGAGGCAAATATATTCCCTTCCTTCTCTGTTTTTTATTTTTTTAGAGTTGATTTGTGCGTTCAAGACAGTGTTTTAAGAAAATATGAAAAACGAAAGGAAACAAAAAATGAAATGAATTTTTACTTAAAATTTCGTTTTAAATGAAATGCAATAAAATGAAGAAAAATGAAATAAAAAATGAAATGAAACACAATTTTTCATGCCCATCTCTAGCCATGTGAGATGAGCCACCTTTTAGAGTTCTGAAAGGCAAAGGAGTGGCAGAGAGGAGGCTGGTCCTCCACCCAGGTTTCAAGGCAGCCTCTTAGCAGGCCTGCTGAGAGCCTAGTCCCTCTGGCGGGGCACCCCGTCTCACCTTGTGGCAGCCCAAGGTCCTCCCTCTCCCCTCTGCAGGCATGGAGCCACCGGATGAAGGGAGGCAACCTGGAAACAGCTGTGCCCTGCCTTGGTCCACTGAGCCCACACTCAAGCACCTGTTGGGAGGGGCACCCATTGCTGCTCCCCTGAGAAGAGCCGTTTCTGGCCCTTCCCCTCCAGGGAACGGAGTTAAATATTCAATGGAAAATTACCATGTAAAATACCATGTAAAAGGCAGGCTTCTCTTTCCCAAGCGATTTTAGGGGATCCCTTGAGATTTTGAAAAGTTAGGGTTTCTGGGGGACAGAGGTATTAAGCTCCAAAGGAGGTGAGGGGGTAATTAATGGAAGGAGTGTTTCTGGCATGCTTTACCAATTACAGGGTTAATTGACAGCTTCCCCTCAGTGCGCCGATCCACACACCTTCAATTAAGTTCCCCCCACAGCTCCTTTGGAGCTCAATAACTCCATTCCC
This sequence comes from Phrynocephalus guinanensis, assembly GCA_037367245.1. Classification (NCBI taxonomy): domain Eukaryota; kingdom Metazoa; phylum Chordata; class Lepidosauria; order Squamata; family Agamidae; genus Phrynocephalus; species Phrynocephalus guinanensis. The sequence goes on along the minus strand of CM074732.1, from coordinate 211,547,529 downwards.
TGTATCCCAAACCTCTCCAAATTGGAGGTGCTTCAAGGGGAGAGCTTGAGGAAGCTCCACTGTAATTTCCCTGCTGCTAGTTGCCTAGGATCTAGGCAGTGTAATTTCCCCGCTGCTAGCTGCCTTGCAATTCTAAATGTTTTTTCCAGGGGCAAATTTGTAAGGCTTAAAGGGGTGAGCCCAAGGAAGGCCCCCCACCAAAGTTGGTGCCTCCAGGACCGAGGGAACCCGTTTCATAGAGTAATGAATTGGTTCATTACTGGTTCATTTTGTACAAGACAAAACAAATCACGGGGCAACGAAACGGAACGGAACGAACCTCAATTTTTCCATACTGGACTGTATATTGTCCCTCCTTAGTGTAAGCCACCTTGGGTCCTTTTCGAAGGAGAAGGGGGGGGGGGTAAAAATTCTCAAAAAATTAAATTAAATTAAATTAAATAATAAATGGGGCTGCCACAAATCAGAGGCAACTAGGCAGCAAATAACTGTCAACACTGGCACTGGTTGATCATGGGTTGCCCAGATTATGGTGGTGCGTGTCCCTCGCCCGGATGGCACCCTGCCAGTGGGGGGGGGATTCCAGCCAAAAGGAACCTTCCTTCCTTTCGCCTCCGTCTCCTGCTCCCCCCCTTTTCTTCTCGGCCAGTCAGGGCAGAGCGGCTGTCACTCTGTGATTAAATCCATGTTCGGAAGGGAGCCCTCCCGCGCTCCTCACTTCACGCTTGGCTGGCTCGGGTGCTTTTAATATCAAACCTACCAAATTAAGTGGGGGGAAGGCAAGCAGCTAGGGGATGGCAGCTGTGTTTCCCACAACGGCCATAAAATTTAACACTCTCTCCGTGTATAAAAATACATCACATTAAAAACTTGTGAGAAACGTCCTCTCCCTGGGAAGGCCGGAGCGCTTTTGCCAGCTGCCAAGGGAAGGATGCTTCTCCTCCTCTCCTCGGTCTGGAGAGGTTGAATTATCTGTTCCTCTTGTGCCCAAAGGGAAGCAGCAGAAGGCCTGCCTTTGTCAATCAAGGCCCTGACAAAGCCCTGGCGGCCCCGAAAACACCCGGAGGGACCTGGCTGGGTAGAGGGATGGGGTCTCCCTTCGCAGCACTGTCCCTCCCCACCCCTCTGAAGGTTCAAGTGGAGCAGGCAGTGGGACGAACGGGCGCTGCTCCCGTGTTTCTCTGGAGGTGGTGGGATGTTCCCTCTGTGCTCCAGGTGGCCCCTGCTTCATCCAGAACCCCAGTTTGGAAAGAGTTGGGGTGGGTTCTGCCCATCCTGCCTCTGCCTGGCCTTTCTTAATCCCAAGTGTCTTTTCTCCAATAACGTTGCCAGTCCTTCATGAATCTCCCCAGAGATGCCTGTCCACCAAAGGGCAGTTCAAGGCAGTCCACAGGCTCTGATCCACAGGCATCTTCCAGGCCCACATGGGAAGCACCTGTTCTCAACGGGCATGTTTGGAGGAAACAAAGTCAAACTGTCAATGTTGTTTGGGATCCAGGCTGGGATGTAGGATGGGAAGGTGACCTACCAGGCTTGGGCCTTTGATGCCACCGACCGTGGTCTCCTTCTGAGATGGCTGTGAGGAGCAGGATGGGGCCCACTTGGGTGGTTCCGGTCCTTCCTCGAGGAGCGTTCTTGGAGGCTCCCCCTTGGGATCGGCCATCTCAGCAGGGCTTTTCAACATCTACATGAAGTCTCTGGGAGAAGCCATACGGAGACCGTCCATGGTCATCAAGACATGGATGGTGCAACGCTCAATCTTTCCTTCTCTTCACCTGCAAGGTACACCACCTGGGCCCCAGAGCACTGCCTGGCACTGAGTGCCAATCGGTCTCTCTTTTGCCTGGATTTCACTTCAGTTGACTGTCCATGGCCAGCAGAGCCTTTTATGGACTTGGGTGGGTTGCCCAGCTGTGCCCCACCTGCGTAAGAAACGCCTAACAAAAAGTGGTGACCATCTCTAAAATGGACTACTGCAACACTCTCTGTGTAGGGCCACCCTTGAAGTCAGCATGGAAACTTCACTTGGTCCAAAATGCAGCAGCGATACTGGTTGCACAGGCATGGGGAGACCTGGCCAGTCTGGACCCCCAGGACCAGTTGGGCATGGAAGAGAGAGGGTGGAGAAAGAGGAGGGAGGGAGGGAGCAGCAGCCTTATTCAGTGGCAAGACGAGCAGAACTGAACCCTCCCCCCTCCCCCCATGTTTGCCTTTCCCCAGATTTGAGCATAGCTCTGGGGATGGCGCTGATTCTGGAGTTCACCTTCTCCTTGAGTTTCTATAGCAATTGTTTTTAAAAGCTGACAAATTGCAGAAAGGCCTTTGTAAAAAAATAAAATGCTAAGCCTGAGGCTTTCTGGCAGGAGCCTGCCCCCCCCCCACTCCACAGGGCCCGGAGGGACAGACAGGGTCTCCGCAGCCTCCCTCCCCTGGCCTACCCCATCCTTCCTCCCATGGGGATGGTGGGGGGTGAAGGGGCCTCATGGCCCTTTCCACCAAGGAGGAGGAGGATCTCTTCAATCACCCCAAAGGAATCTGTCCCCGTCACCCGTGGGACCCTGTTTGGGGGAGGGGAAGGTGCACACACCTAAAAAGAAGCAGATCCTGTCTTCATTTGCCCTCCAGCTGGCTGGCAATCCCTCCCCCCCACTCTCTTTCTCTTTCCCGGAGGCAGGTGGCCCTCCTCTCGTTCACTTTCTCCTTCTCTCCTCACCTCCCACAAAAAAGCCTTCCCTGGTCAGTGCAATTCAGCCCAGGTGGCCTTCTTCTCCCTGTGGCATTGGATCCAGGCTAGGGATGGGCACGAAATGGAGAAATAGTGTTTTGTTTCATTTTCCCTTATGGTTCGATTTGTTTCCTTTTTAAATGAATTTGTGTAAAAAAAATTGTTATGAAATGAAATAGTAACGAAATAATTAATTACTCTATAAAACGGCTCCCCTGGGTCCTAGAGGCACCCAATTTGGAGCTTCTTGGATCCAGGGGAGCTGTTTTATAGAGTAATGAAACAGTTTGTTTTAAAATTGAAACAATGGCATTTCATTTCATTACGAAATGCTGCTTGTCATTTCGTTTCATTACAGAACAATTCATAAGCTTATGAAATGATGAAACAGTGTTTTGTGTTTTTTGTAAGGTACCCATCCCTAATCTGGTCTGACCAGACTATTCACCCCAAAAGGCAAGGCAAGGATGGGATTGGAGGAGCTGCCGGCCGGCTGGCATCGGGGGGGGTGGGGGCACAGCTCCACCGCCATGGGTGCTCTCTCTCCCTTGGCAAGCAGATGCCCCCCTCCATCCCTGGTCCCAGTCTATGGCAGGACCTCCAGGAATCTCAGGGCTCCAGGGAAGGGTGTGTGGGGGCGGAAGACAGGTGGCATGGCTCTGCTCTGCCAGGTGCTGGGGGGGGGGCAGAGAGAGAGAGAGAGAGAGAGAGAGAGAGAGAGAGAGAGAGAGGCCTCCAGGGGGAGGAGAAGGGTTGGTGTCTGTGTGTCTGTGTGAGCTCCACCCCCACCCAAGCTGATGCTGGGCGTAGGGCCTCAGCCCTCAAGGACCTCTATTCAGAGGACCCCCCCCCCACTGCACCAAGGGTAGAGGCCAGAAGGAGAGACAGGGGTGGGAGATGGCCGGGTCTTCACAAAGACTCAGGGGTTTCAGCCCCATGGGTGCCAGGAGCCCCCCCCCCAGGAAACGGTTGCGATTGTTAAAACTCTGCCATCAAGAAAGAGGGAGAGAGAGAACCAGGAAGGGTTCTGCCCGTATGTGGGACCCAGTGGGCACAGACCTCCAGAGCATCGTCTGTGGGTCACACTTTTGTGTTGCTGTCATTGTTACTTTTGTGGCCGGATCTTTTCAAACCTTTGCCCTCGCACACCACAGTTGCAAGGGCCCTTCAACGTAAAAGCAGGAGAGAGAGAGAGAGGAGCCCCCTCGGGAGGCTGGTGCCATCCAGGCCATGGCAGGGAAACTGTAAGCTTGCCACCCTTCGTGGGGGTCCCGCCTTGGCAGGAAGGGCACAGGGTCTGGAAGAAAGTCCCCTGTGAGCAACTCCTCCCCCCCCTTCCAAGCGGCGGTGGTGGTAGCAGCAGCAGCAGCAGCATCTAGGCAAAGGCCTGGGAAGGCTCTGCTTAAGGTGTGCTGGGATGGGTTTCAAAGCAAAGGAAGAAAAACTGCCCGGTATGAAAGCAGCCTCAATGGAAGGGAGAAGGTTCTGCTTCTCCCAAAACACTGAAAACCAGGGAATGGATGACAACAGGCTACTACTGGCCGCCAGCCACCAGGATGATCCGTGGCGGCCAGCCTCAGAGGTGCAGTGAAGGTGAGTACCAGTCCAGACCAGACCAGCACACCCCACCCCACGGGCACTCTTGACTGGGGGTGGGGGGTGGGGAGTGGCCTGGGGGTAGGGGGACATGTATTGTGGCCTTGAGAGGCAATGTGACCCACTGACCCGGTTCCTGCTGATGACGGGACCGTCACAGAGCACGGCCGCTGAATAAAAGCCCTGGGATTGGATCCAAGCAGTCTATCTTTCACCTAGTAGGGCTTCTCTTATCAGAGAGGACAAGGACACGCTCCCATCTGGATACTTCTGGAGCCTTCTCCCCCCCCCCCACCCAGAGAGTGGTCAGGCCTCATCTACAATCCTGTGTCCAGTTCTTGACACTGCCCTTCAAGAAGGATGGTGATGAGCAACTGGAGGAAGATCAGAGGAGGGCAGCAAGGATGATGATCGGGAGGGGGGGGGTTGCAAACCAAGCCCTATACAGAAAGAGTGAGGCTGGTGAAAGGCTCTGCTTTCAAGCATTACATCTCTTTTCCTGATGTTTGCCTCCAGCCAGAAGAAAGATATGAGGGAGAGTTTTAACTGATACAAAACGTGGGCAGGAGGGACCCCGTTTGCCGAGAGCAAGTGTGAGGCCATCAGCAAGGACACCGGGGGCCAGGCTGTCTCAGTGTGCCCCCGGGCCAGAGAAAGGGCCGCATCTACAGCCGGTGGCATCTGTGGGTACACCAGCCCTTCTTCAGGCAGAGGGGGCTCATGCTGTGTCTAGACTAGAGATGGGCACGACTTAGCGGTATTCCCGTTTCCGTTTCCGTTACTCGGTTCCGTTACTCTACGGAAACGGTAATGGGAATTACTCCCCCAGACTTCGAGCTCGAACCGACGAACGAACAATTTTGGTCTGATTTGTCGTGCTCGTTACTTGCATCGCGAGATCGCGCGATGCCACACGCGGCACAGAAAAAAAAGTTTTTTAAAAGTTAAAAAAACCCGGTTCCCGGCCGAAAAGCAGGCGGGAAAATGCCTGCCGTGCCTCAGGGCACCTACCAGAGGGGTTGTTTCTGGAGGTCCCCGGCCTCCCCCCTCATCCCCCGTCCTCGGCTGCTCTGGTGGGACTCGCCGCAGGCTCGCAGCCAGCAAAAAGCCCAGTCTCGCCGGCCGCCGGCCGCCGCAATTAAAGCGCAAGCAAGCGGCATGGACGGCACAGGAAAAAACTTTTAAACTCTCCCCCCACCCATTCCCGGGCCAAAAAAGCAGGCGGAAAAATGCCTGCTTGACTAAGGGCGCAGGGCACCTACCGGAGGGGTGGTTTCTGGAGGGGGGGGGTCCCGCCTCCCCCCCGTCCTGGGCAGCCGGACTCGCGAGTCGCCATCGCCATGCCATGCGGTGCGGGCGGGGGATCCAAAATGGGGCGGCGAACGCAATATTGTTTTTGAAATCGTGGTCCAAAAACACACAAGCACAACAGAAACACGCGAAAATTTATAAACTGCCAGATTTTTTCACAGTAGCAGTGGGTTTTTTCTTGCAACAAAATGTCTCTCCTCTCCTCCTCTGTCCTCCATTGATTTTATTTTATTTTATTTTATTTACACCTGCGCAGTGCGCAATGATGGGCTGGCCAAGTGGCTGGAGTGGACAACCATGCAAATTTCTGGAGCCATCCCACCAGTCGCATGGCCACTTGGCCATGGAGACTTCTGGGATGTGCCAAAAAGCCCCCTAAAACCTGCCCTAGCCCTAACCCTAACCCTTGACTCCGTACCCATACGTCACAGACTGTCTTCTTAGTGGGTCAGAGAGGCACCCAGAGGTGCAACCCACTAGCCCACCGTAACCTTACCCATCACTAGCCTAACCCTAGCTCTTGCACTAAGCCACCTTAAAGCCAGATCTACTTGCTTGCATTGCACTACACGCAGCAAGTACAATTCCCTTCTGTGTGAGACATGGTGGTGCGAGAGCCTTGTGAAGGGCGGGCATGACGCTATCACTCTCACTGGTCTCACTGTCTGCACATTCTGTTATGCAATATCCATATGGCTATTGCATAGCATTTTGCAGCAGCAGCAGGTGAGGAAGGGAGACCCCCTCCACGGGTGCCTCCAGGAGCCCACTTTCCCTTTATAGCGGGCCAGAGGAGGCACCCACCCCACAGAGGTGCCTCCAGGAGCCCGTTCCCCCCCAAAAAAACCAGTACTAACGACAACGAAAAAACGAAAAAACGAACCGACTAATTTTTGCGAATTTTTGCGAAAACCGGAAACGACCCGAAATGGGACTGGCCCGACTAACGACAACTCGAAAAATTTTTTTTTCAAGTCGTGCCCATCTCTAGTCTAGACCTGCCCCGTGGGGGCCGGAGTTGGGGGAGCAGCCCTGGCACAGAAGCCTTGCAACCTCCAGGAGCACACAGGGTTTCAGAACCGGGCTGCCAAGCGTGAAGCCTGGGGGGCATCCAAGGGGGGCATCCAAGGAGGGCCCGGCCCCCGCTGGGCTTGCCCGAAGGTCTGCATGGCTTGCTGCCACTACTTGTAATTAGTGGACAAGGTGCTCGGGTGTGTCCTGTTGAACAGCTGGTCTGGTGCCTGGCGGCACAACCAAGACACACCCAAACATCCCTTCAATTAACTACCACGCAGAGTACAAACCAGAGAGGAACGCTGAGCGGATTTGGGCCGCTGGGGCTTCGGGAAGAGCAACGATGAGGTTGCCAGACTCTCTAAAAGAGGCCACAGGCTTCTAAAAATGGCCACGTCCTTTCCATTCTCAATTAAAGAAACTGGGGGATGTTGGAAAACTGTCCTGATAATTTTGGGGTGGGGGATGGGAATACACCCCCCCCCTTCCCCATGCTGCTATAAGCAAGCCAGCCATCCTCTTCTGGAGAGCAACAGCAGCAGGAGGACCCCCCCCCCCCAACACATGCACACACACACACACACACACACTCACACGCACACGCACACACACACACACATCGTTTGGGATCCAACTGGTAAGGTGCATTTTATTTGTAGAGAGTTTATTTGGGGCTGGTTTTGAGCACAACTTACATAAGATAATCTGAGATGGAAATAGAAATATGCAGAAGCAAAAATATATGGCAGGATCTCTGCCGAGTGTGTGCAGGAAGTATTTTTACCACCACCTGGTGGGTGTTCAGGGGAAGAGGGAGGGGGAGACCAGGAAAGGGCAAGGGAAGCTGGGGGGAGCTGGGTGCCCCATGGAAGGAAGCCCTCCCCCTGGTGGCCCTGGGCTGACCTGCTCGGCCTCCTCTTCTCCCCCTAGCCCTAGCTTGGGCTGGCTGGAAAATGGGGTCAGTCCTGCCCGGAGCCTCCACGCAGCTCACATTCAAATGAAGGGATGGAGAAAGATATTTCCAGTGGGCGGCCACTGTGGCGTCAGCTTGTGTTGGTTGGTCAAAGAAAGGCCCTTTGTGCCAACGTTTTGCCTCTCACCACACCAAAAGAGAGCTGGCCGGAAGACCTGCCACCACCACCCCTTCCTGGGAGGATTCCTGGTTGAGGGGCCACCCGCGGCTGCCTCTGGGTGCTCAAGTCCTCCTTGCATCTTGCTCCCCAACAATTTGGGAGGGGGGGTCAATAGACACAGAAAACAGTCCCTCACTGCCCAGGGTGAGCCCAAGGAGTGCCCAGGCAACCAGCACACCCTGCACATAGGAAACCCTTCCTTCCTGCAAAGGACGGTCCCTTTCTAGCCGGTTGCAGAAAAGTTTGGCAGGAAATGTGATGATGACGCCGTGTAGAAATCCCACATCCAGAGAAATCTAGCCTTGGAAATCTCCCTGGAGAGGGAGGGGTTCCCCCCCCCCTTTTAAAAATCTACTTCTTTGAATAAGCAGGGCCCATCAAGAAGGTTCATATCCTTGCTGTTGACAATTGATTAATCCTCAGGAGGCGTCTCACCTCTATTGGGTTGGGTTTTGTTTTGTTGTTGTTGTTGTTTTGTTTTGCTTTTTGCTGACCCAGGCTTTTAAAGTGGATGTTTCCATCTGCTTTATTGTCTCTGCTGCCTTAAAAATTAATAATTATGACTCTATATTTCTGGTGCCTCTGGTGTTTTTATTGCTTTATAAGAAGACCAGGATACCAGCCCGTTATCCTGGTCTTCTTGTTTTTCTCATAAGAGGTTCGGCATCTTCATGGCATCGTTGGGCATATAAAATAATATGAAATGGAATGAAACAAAATGTTGTCCTCATATGCTGACAATCGTAAACAACACTGTTGTGTTTCATCCAAAATCATCTCCAAGTTCTCCTCCTTGCTGTATTTCTTCACCTGCTTGTGTTATTTGGAATAACCAGCAGTTAACAACTTGCAATCTTTGTTTCTTGTTACATGACCTGAGTATTCTCTCTTTCCGCCTGTTTGTGTCTTTTAGGAGTTCTTGTTCTTTTTTTTTTCATTAACTGTAGAATTTCTTTGTTGGCCACGAACCAGCCTCAAATGCTTGTCAAATGAAATAACAGCTGACCTCATTTTGCAGAATCCCCTCCATGTACATGAGAGTTGTTCCACTACCTATGAAATAAATTCACACTTGCCACAGTCTCCGTAACTTGCAGCTTATAATTAGCACAAAACTTCACCACCAAGGAAGCCATTGAGAGTGCCTGCACGTCGGTTTGCTGAGGCGGAACCCAGCAAGTTCCCGTCTTGGCTTGCCAAGATCAGACAAGGGCTGATACTTCACGTCCATCTTATCGCTGTTCACGGTCCCACTTGGGACTGGTACGAAGAAATCTAACTGCACGTCCATTGCGGAACGAGGGGAGTTTGTCTCGACCATGCAATCTAAGCGGGATGAGAGATTCCCCTCCCTGGCCTCAGGAATCTCCTCGTCTTGCTTCTCATTCCAATACGAGTGCCCATGAGGTAAGGCTCATCACGCAACGTGCCATTCCCCATCTAGTGGCAGAAGTGCCATTCGCCAGTACATTCCCTATGGAGTCAGCAACGCAGTGCAGAGAGATTAAAAGACAAATGCCTCAAACTCAGCTCCGTAACGCATTGAAGGCAAGGCTTCGGAGAATTGAAACATCGAAAAACGGAAGGTCGGGCTGAAAAAAAAACACAGAGAACAAAGGCATGGAATTTCACATCTCATCACGGAACTAGGATGTGCGGAAACAGTCATGCCGGTATCATCAATCACGCCCATGCGTACACGGGAACAGGGACAGAACCACAAGAAGACCACGTGACTATGACCAACATCAACACACAATGAACTTCCTCCGAGGATGAGAGTCGACGTGAAGTAACCATCAAGGAGACTGTGGAAGGGAGCAGACTAAACCTGTGATTGCCAGACTCTCTAATAAAGCAGTGATGGCCAACCTTTTAGTAGAGACTGAGGGCCCAGACTGCAACTCAAAGCCCATTTATTTTTCGCAAAGTGCCAATACGGAAATGTAGCTTGAATGCAGTGGTACCCTGGGTTACAAATGCTTAGGGCATTACTCTTTGGGAAAGCGAGGATCGAAGAGCAGGCTTTTGAAATTTCCTGCGGCCACAGCACTCTCGCTGCTTTTGGGATGCCCAGAGTGGCATTGCTGGAGAGTAAATGGGGGCTACGAAGGAGCCCACAAGGTGCTGCCTCCCCTTCACCCGGCTCTCTGCATGGAGCAAAGTGGCGTGCTCTGAGCGGAAGGGGAGAGTGCAGTGGCTGTGAGGAGGCAATGACATGTGCCTGCCCACCTCCGTGGGCCACCTTTGGCACCCGTGCCATAGATTCGCCAGCAGTGCTCTAAAAGAAGCTACAGGCTAGAGTTTGCAGGAGCTGAGCGGGGACACATAGGGCACCAGGAGCGCTGCTTTTCCTCACAAGATCTCTGTAATTTGCCCCAACTGACTCTTCCCTTTGAAAATGCAAGAGAGGAAGCAGAGAGAAAGCAGGGGAGGACTGTCTGATTGGCCTAAAACACACAAATAGGCCCCTACCACCACCACCACCACCACCACCACCACCACCACCACCACTGCTTCTGCCTCTAATCCTTGAACGCTTATGTGATTAATATACACCACTATCATTTCCATGGTGGTACTGCTGAACTTTGCACAGCTTCTTATTTGTGTTCACGATTTATGTTATTTGCATTAAAGCATTACCTGAACACTTTTGTTAAATTTATGGTTCTCTTTCACAAAACACTGGGAGTATCTTGTGGGGCAGAAAGAATTATTTTTCCTGATGGAGGGGGATGGGGCAAGGAGGTGTTTATTTATTTATTTGTTTGTTTATGACTGCCCACATCACCAAAATACAACATTTAAAAGATAAAACCATATTTATACAACTCTTGAAAGAAACCATGCAAATACAAAGTAAAAATAGTAAGCAAAATCAACACCACAAAAAGATTCGAAACGACAAGACATCACACTCTATTAAAAAAACAAAACTAACTAAATAAAACACAATCCTCTCAGACCATCCATCACCGAAGGAAAGCTTTCCTGAATAGAAAAGCCATTGCCTGCTTTTGTGTGTGTGTGTGTGTGGGGAAGGGGCAGTGAAGATGGTGTTGTTGTTGTTAAGGGGGGCACAGACTGGCCTCCAGTGGGAGGGAGTTCCAAAGACTGGGAGCGGCCACAGAGAAGGTCCTGCTCTCCTGTCTCCTCTTCCTCATCATCATCAGGAGCTCCTGTGAAGGTGTTGGGGCCCAGAGAAATGCCTCCCTTGATGACCTTCATGCCCAGGCAGGCTCATAGAGGGAGATCCGGTCCATGAGATAGTTTGGCCCCTGGCCATTTAAGGCTTTAATATAGGTTAGAATGTATTTATTTCTTTTATCATAGCCAGCTTTTTTTGCTATTTGAGCAAAAAGTCCTGTGTATCGCCCCAAGCCATCTGTCCTGGGTGTCAGCTGCTCTTGCTGGCTGCTGTGCATGGTGCCCTTTGCCGTTTTCTAAAGTTCCTTTTCCTTGATCTCTTTCTCCTTCTTAGCTGCCTTGAGGCCTTCCTTACAGAGGGGTCCTCCCTGCGGAACTCTCCAGAAACGGAGGTGCCCGGGTCTCGCATGGGGGGGGCTCCCGCCAGAGTAGGTAGGGTGTTAGATTTCTCCGCCGGGCCTCCTTGACACTTCTAAGATTGATGATGATGATGATGATGAAGAAGAAGAAGAAGAAGAAGAAGAAGAAGAAGAAGAAGAAGAAGAAGAAGAAGAAGAAGAAGAAGAAGAAGAATGAGGGCATCCCCGCCTTTGCACCTTCAAAGCCTGCGTCTGGCTCTCAGAAATGGCTCTCACAATAAACAGCATAAAAAACCGGGAGATTTCCTGCGCTGGTCAGCGGCCCCAGAGGCCTGGCGGGCTGAGAGGCTTAGGGTGACTTTTGTGCCGAGGGAGGAGAAAGTGGCTCCAAGATGTAATGAAAGCCTGATGACAAGGGAGGCAATTGCATCACGTTTATTCTGGCAATGCTGCACCTCCAGGGAACACTTGTTCAGAACATCACTTGCCCAATAAAGGTAGTTCAGAGGGGGGGAAATTACCCTCCAGAGTGACTCTTACCTCTCTCCCAATCCTGCCCCCACTCCACACCCCATCCCACTCCCACCCACCCACCAGTAATCGAAGGGTCATCCCCCCCCCATTGGCATCCTGCAGGTCTCCCGCCTGCTCTCGGCCCTGAAGTCTCCGCAGGGGATGGATGGGCGGCTGCCTCCCTTGTACTCTCTCTCCCCCCTCCCTCTTTTTTCTCTCCCTGTGATGGAGCAGAGGCAGAGAAAAAAATGGACGAGAAGCGAGGAGAGGCAGAAAACAGAGGCTTTCGTTATTAAGAGGCCACAACTTCTCGTTACATTTGTTTTGTCTTCCGTGAGACGAAGGGAAATATATTTTTACATGCCTTCAGACGGAAGCACAAACAGTTAGTTATTACCTGACAGACTGGGACGTGTCTGCAATACTGCACCAGGCTTGGCATTGGAAAAAAACAAAAAAATCATTTAAATGCACCCGACTGCGATTCTGGGCCTGCCACTTGCCCTCCTGGCAGTACCATTTCTGGCTCCCGCTGAAGGCACGCCAGGCACCCGCACACATTCCTCATCTCCCTTCACCGACACAGCTGGAACCGGCCCCATTATGGCTCTAATCTGCGGGGAGATGAAAGCATCCGAGAAGCCCATCACTCTGAGAGTTTTGACAACCTGGAGACATCCTCCGCTCTCCTGGGAGAGGCATCCTCATCAAACGCCCTTTTCTGGAGCAGCTTGAGTTTAACAAGCATGGGGGTGGGGGGAAAGGAATCTCCTTGCAGGGTCATTCAGCACCAGAGGGTTTCCGCTTGGCTGCGAAATAAAATAAGCCAGGCCTTCTCCAAGGCTTCTGTGCAATCCAGTGCAAGGCTCCATGGTTACCTGACTATTGGACAGCGCCCGGCAGTGGTGGCTGCCCAGGCCGGCCGTGATTCCTGGCCATGGAGAACGCCCGCCCTGCACGGAGGCACCCGGTCCTCTTTCCGAGGCAGGAGGAGGAGCAGCCACCAGTCCAGCACCCCTGCCTCATGTGGCAAGGCTTGCCACAGCTCAGCTTGGTGCTGAGTGAGGAAGGAGATCCTCCTTTCTGCCCTGGACCTTCCACCGTTCAGCTTTCAGAGACCAGGTGCTGTGTTTATGCTGCTGTGGTTCTATGTACGGTTGCCCTCGGCTTATGGTGACTCCACAAATGAGCCACCTCCCGCAGGTGCTGTTGCCCGCTGTCCTGTGGGAGCATTTGGAAATGCATGGCTCTGGCGTCCTTGAGGGAGTGGGTGCGTTTTGTATTTGGGCTTCCTCTTCTCCTGCTGCCTTTCACCCTCCCCAGCATGACTGCCTTTTCCAGAGATGATCCTGTCTCTCAGGATGTGCCCAAAGGGGCACAGCGGCAGCTTCAGCATTTTTGCCTCCGGAGAGAAAATGGGCTTGATTTGAATCTAGGACTTACAGTATCTGTTCCTCTTTGGCAGTTACTTCACATCCCATTTGTCCCTCCTTGCTGTCCCACTTGGTAACGGTACAAAAAAAAACCTTACTCCACATCCACAGCGTGACAGCAAAAACTTGTCTCGACCATGCCCCCGGAACCAGGAACAGAGCGTGACGAGCCGTACCTGCCCCTGGGCTGGGGGAATTCTCTTGTCACAGTTTGTTCCCGGTTCCTGTTCCGAGACAAGGGACCGCGGGGGGTAACAACTGTCAGGCAACAACCAGTGTCCACCTAGTGATCAGTGGCTGAAGCGGCATTCGACATTAGTTTCCCTATGGGAAACACCATGCAGCGTAAATGTTTATTAAAGAAAGTACTGAGAATTCTGTAGCTTTGATGTGTAACTCCCGGAAGACCAGTCAATCGAAATATCGAAAAAGTTTTATTTACGATATTAAAAAAGAGTTAAGAAAGCAAGACAAATTCAGAATTTGTCACATAACAAGGACGTGAGGTAACAGCGAGACAAGTAATCACGCCCATGAGTAAACGGAAACAGGGACTGAACAGGGACAAAGCCATGTGACCACAAACAATGCTGTCACGATACAAACATAATTGCGGAACAAGGTAGGACGTGAAGTAACCGCCTTTCTGGCCGTCCAGGGGACCTGCAAAGCTCTCCCCCATCACCACATTTCAAGCAAATCATTTCTTTTTCTTTCAGTTTTCTTTTCCCTCCTTTCTCCTTGTCAGATAGTGTGGTTCTCAGCCTGTCATTCAGCATTCCTAATCTAGGCTTACATTTCCCTTTGGTTTCCTGGATCTTCTGGAAAAGATCTCTTGTTTCTTCCCTTTTGTTGTTTCCTCAATTTCTTTGCATAGGCTCTTCTACTAGTTCTCTTCGTTTCTACATGACAGTTCCTGAAAAACTGCATTCAGACTTCTGGCTCTGCTTCTGTCATCTTTTACCTTTGCTTCTCATCCACCCTTTGTAATTGTGTTTCTTCTGACATTTCTTTTTACTACAGGAATTGTCTTTTTGCCTTCTTCTCTGATAATGTCTCTGGTTTCATTCCACTGTTCTGTTCACAGTCAATTGAGTTTAGTAACACAAATCTGTTCCTTATGAGGACTTTAAATTCATCAGGGATGTGTGAATTGTTATTTTGGTACTATGATTATTTCTGTGTGCCTTTTCAGCTTTACTCTAGTGTTGGATATTAGTAGTCTATGATTGGTGCCATAATCTGCTCCTGGTCTTGTTTTGACTGAGAGAATACAGCTTCTCCTTCTCCTACTTCCAATTACACAGTCAGTTGGTAGATTTGTGAGAGGCAGCCGTATTAGTCTGTCCAAGAATTCCAGGCAAAAATCAAAACAAAACAAAATAAAAGACAAAAACATGTGGCACCTTAAATATGAACTATTATATTGTAATGTAAGTTTTTGTGGACATGTCCACTTCTTCAGACATATTTTACCTTTTTTATTAAAAATATTTTTTATTTTTAAAACTAACAAAGTCAAAACAGATACATTGCTTATCTCCTGCCATGTTACATATATTAGAAGTGTTTCCCAATATATCGGCCTAGTTGTTTCATGATTCTCTTCTCATCTTAAACAAGTTTATTTTGATATTTCCATGTTTACTAAATATTTTTCCCTTAATGTTGTTCTAATATTTTTCCATTAATATTATACTTGTCTTTGCTTATCTCTGTCTTTATATTCCCGATCCTAAAACTTAATTCTTCATTTAACTAAACAGCTTAGATCATATTTGACTAATTAGATATATAGTAGGTATATGCTTACATCTATTTTTGTCAAATACAAGGAGTGAGTATAGTGAAGTACAAAGTTAAGCTAGTCTGTCTAAACTACAACCTTAGACATATAATTGACATCATCAGATCATTATATTTTCTCTGTTCTTATAAATTTTACCAAGTTTTCAAAACCTTATATGTCTAAGATTAATACTTTATGGGTTATTAAAAGAGAGAAAGAAAGCATTACATCTTGATCTCTCTGTTTCTTGTTATATTAAAAGAGTCACTTCTCCAGCGCCTCCAACCTTTCTTGCATTCTGTTGAATGCCAGGTCAGTCCATAATAAAATCCCTATCATATATGATTCCATCGTAGATGGGCGGGCTGACCTGGCTCTTATTACCGAGACCTGGGTGGGTGCCGAGTGGGGGGCTTCGCTCTCCCTGCTGTGCCCACCCGGCTATCTGGTCCAGGGTGTGGGAAGGTTGGAGGGTCAGAAGGGAGGTGGGGTCGCTATCGTCCACCGGGATTCTTTCTATGTCTGCAGGGCCTCGACATTGGTTAGCCAGGGGCTAGAGTGCCTTCACCTGTTAGTGGGTCAGCGGGATAGATTTGGCATTGTGCTGGGTTACCGTGCTCCCCGCAACCCAGCACAATCCCTCCCGGAACTCTCCGAGTTCATCGCGGCTGCATTATTGAAGTCCCCGCGCCTTCTGGTCGTGGGTGACTTCAATGTGCACGCCGGCGGTGAGCTCTCTGGAGCAGCTCTGGAGTTCATGGAATCCATGGCTTCCATGGGTCTGTCCCAGCATGTTGTATGCCCCACTCACAGGTCTGGCCATACCCTGGATCTGGTATTTTCCTCCATGTCGGGGATTTCGAGTCTGGAGGTGGGGGGCATTGTCTCTCTACCTGTGTCATGGTCAGACCACCACCTGCTTTCTTTCCCTCTAGCGATTCCGGCCCCTCCTCGCGGGGACCATCGGCCTCCTGTTTTGGCCCGCCCCCGAAGACTCATGGACCCTTCTCGGTTCCAGGAGGCCTTCGGGGAGTTTCCTGGAGAACTGACTGGCGCGCCGGCCGAGGTTGTGGCCAACCAATGGTTTGATACAGCTGCCCATACCATCGACCGGATCGCCCCTAAGTGTCCTCTCCGGTGCCGAGCTCGGCCTTCGCCGTGGTTCACGTCTGAGCTCCGAGCGATGAAGCAGCTGAGGAGAAGACTAGAGCGCAGCTGGAGAAGAACCCGGACGGTTATTAATAAGGCTGCTGTTGTTTCCCAGACTAGGCGCTATACCAACGCGATCAGGGAGGCTCAAAGATCTTTTTTCTCCCTGAGAATTGGTGAGGCCTCTAACCGCCAGGCGGAGCTCTTCCGGGTGGTTCGGGACCTCACCAATCCTAGTCTGGCCAGGCCTCCTCCTACTGATTTCAGTAGTGAGAATTTCGCAGCCTTTTTTCGTACCAAAATTGAGGCCATCCGGGCCGGCTTCGACTCCGGTTGCAGTAGCACTACCCCGGCACCACCAGTTGCTGGTCCGCCTTCGTCGCCTCGGTTGGATGCGCTTGGGCCTGTTTCTGCTGTCGAGGCCTCTAAGGCTATGGCTCACTGCCGGCCGGCGTCCACTCCTTTCGATCCTTGCCCTGCCTGGCTCATTAAAGCTGCCAGCGGGACTATGGCCGAATGGGCTTCGGTCATCGCCACCGCCTCCTTCAGCGAGGGGTTTTTTCCCTCTCGTCTGAAGGAGACGGGTGGTAAAGCCCATTCTTAAAAAACCAGGCCTTTCTCAAGACGATTTAATCAACTATCGTCCAATTGCTAACGTCCCGTTTATGGGCAAGGTGATCGAGATGGTGGCGGCGGTTCGGTTGCAGTCATACCTGGAGGATCGGCAGTGCCTCGATCTCCTTGCCAGTCTGGGTTCAGGCCCCGCCGGGGGACCGAAACAGCTTTGGTCGCGCTGCAAGATGACCTAATCCGGGCGGCCGACAGGGGTTGCTCTACCCTGTTGGTCATCCTGGATTTGTCAGCGGCCTTTGATACCGTCGACCACGGTATCCTGTTGGATCAGCTCTCCGAGGTTGGAATCGGAGGCACTGCTCGCAGTTGGCTCCGATCCTTCCTGGAGGGCCGTCCACAGTACGTCCTGCATGGGGGGGAGTTGTCGGCCCCTTGGATACTCCCTTGTGGGGTTCCACAGGGGTCGTCGCTGTCCCCTATGCTGTTTAACATCTACGTAAGGCCGCTGGCTGGGGTCATTAGGAGATTTGGAGTCTGCTGTCACCAGTAGGCTGATGACACGCAGCTCTATCTCTCCTTTTCCACCTCTGCAGTGGAAGCTGTGGAGGTCCTTGACGGGTGCCTGGATGCCGTCCTGGCTTGGACCGGGGCGAACAGGCTTAAGCTCAACCCCGAGAAGACGGAGGTTATGTTCTTTGGGAGCTCACCATCTGGGTACAGGGGCCCTCTTCCGCGTCTGGGGGGAGTTTCCCTCCAGCCTGTGGAGAGGGTGCGGAATCTGGGCGTGGTCCTGGACCCGGCGCTGACCATGGAGGCTCAGGTGGCGTCGGTGACCAGGGCCGCCTATTACCATCTTCGCCAGATCGCCCAGATCCGCCCGTACCTGGATGTTGACTCTCTGAGAACAGTGGTCCAAGCACTGGTGATCTCGAGGCTGGACTACTGCAACGCCCTCTACATGGGGCTGCCCTTGACTCTTCTCCGGCGCCTGCAGCGGGTGCAAAATGCGGCGGCCAGGCTGGTGGCTGGTGTGCGTCGTTATGACCACATCACCCCAGTCCTGGCTCGCCTGCATTGGTTGCCCGTTGCGGCCCGGATTAGATTCAAGGTCCTGGTTTTAGTTTATAAAACCCTCCATGGCTTGGGACCGGATTACCTGACAGAGCGTATTGTCCAGCGATCCATCTCGGCCCGTCCAGTTCGGAAGGTGCGAGCGCACTCGCTTCGGGTTGCCACTCCCCGAGAAGCCCGGAGGGCGGTTACCTGGAACAGGGCTTTCTCAGTGGCAGCCCCTTCCATATGGAACTCTATCCCTAGCGAAGTGCGCTCTGCAGAGTCCCTGCAGGCCTTTCGGAAAATGTTAAAAACCTTCTTATTCCGAGAGGCCTTTGGCGAATCCTAATTTTCCTTTTTTTTTAAAAAAAATTATTATTTTTTTTCCCCCGCCATCGTTATTATTTATTGCTTGCTGACCACCGGTGTCTCCAATTTTAACTGTTAGGACTCACGCCTTTGGCATGTGCTGGGATGCATAAGGAGGCGCTAGGATTTTTATTCTATACTTGTGTTGTTGGTTTGTTTAGTGTTACTATTGTGGTGATTTCACTTTCTGTTTGCTGCCGTCTGGCCACTTTTGTTCGCCGCTTAGAATCCTGACTTGGGAGATAAGCGGGATATAAATATAACAATAAATAAATAAATAAAAATCCCTCTCTTTCTTTGCCTGGCTAACATTTAAAGATCTAACAAATTGGCATCTCAAGCTGGTTTCCACATTCCATTTTTCATTTTTCATGACCAAATATTCAATTAATTAGATGTTCTATAAATGACGATGTTATACTAGCCTGTTTAGTTAACAATAGTTAATAGTGGTCTTGACTGGTCTCCATAGTGAATTGACTGACCACTTAAAATAGTTTCTAGTTAATTTAGTAAATAAATGATATTGAAGACTATTTTTGCATTTAACAATTAACTTGAACACTGAGCAACATTGAACAAGACCATCAAATCTTAACAGAGTATTCAATCCTGATAATAAATTTTCAGTTACCTAATCTACTTTATTTAATTAAACTGCTATATAATGAACATCTCAACCAGTTATATTTGTGTTTTTCATAATAGGTAGATAATTTTAACAGCTTTCTATCACATGATTATGTCTAACTAGAACAAAGCTTTGTTTCGGGCTGGCTTGCAGATTTCTGTTTTCAATTTTCCATATCGTTATAGTTCATTGTAATCCTTTTATAGCTTTTTATGTGATTGATTCATTAAGCCAAGAATTCATAAGTTGTTTCCCTGGCAGTCCATCCCATGATGCAGAAACCTCCAGTGCAGAACTCTCAAAACATTCCCCCCTGCATATTTCTTGAGATTTGCAGATTGGAGGAAATGCTCTGTTCCAATCCCGTGCACCTAACAAGGTTAAGATTGAGGCTCTCCTCGGCTTCTGAAGAGGATTCTGTCTCCCAAGACAATAGCTTATAAACTTGCAGGTTAGAGTGAATGCTCTGTTCCAGCTTCATGCTCAAATCAGGATTGAAGATGAAACTTTTCTCCTCTTCTGGAGAAAGCTTAGTCTCCCAAGCAGTGCTAGATTCCGCATTCTCCAATTATTCCTTCTGAATATTTCTTGTTACTTGTATATTGGGGTCAGTGATCTAGATTAAAGTCAAGACTCTCATCAGCTTCTGAATTAAGTTCAGGAAAAAGCTCAGACTGAAGAGAGTCTGCTGTATTCTGAATTTTATCATGCAAATCCATAAATTGCTCTTCTGACATTGGTTCCCGGCTCATTGTTCTGGTTTCACTCAATTTTAACCCACTTCAAAAGGCTAATCACTTCCAGAAGGGAGGGGTTGTAAAAAGAAGAGCAAAGACAGGAAGGAACGAAGGAGAAAAAAAATCCAAGTCCGTTATCTAAAAAGTTTGTTTTGGAAGCATTGAGACTTCCAAGGTCAAATAGTAGTTTCTTTATCTTTTTTACTTCTCCCAGCCAGGCAAATGACTCTGTAGAACAATATATGAATGTAAGAGCTTCAAAACAATACTATCTTAAAGTTTAATTTCCCAACACATGCTTTTAGCCATCTTTTCATGAAGGGGGAGAATTAATATTTGTTGAAGCGGGGGGGTGGGGGGGAAGAGAAGTGTCCAAGATGAAGCTCACATGAAAAATAGGGGAAAACATACAGTCTTAGTTATGGCAGTAAAGTTCCAAAATATCTACAATTATTTACATTGTCTGGTGCTTGCAGTTTGAACCGTCACCATGACAGATGGCAGGTGGACTTTCCCCCAACAGGAGAGATAAGGCAATTTCTGAAGCTACAAAGCTTGCCACCACAATTCTTTGCAGCCCCCCAGATACTGCCCATCTTCATACCCCCTCCAAGGGGGACTTACCCTTTCAGGTCCTGTTTATCTGGAGAAATTCAGCCTGATAAGCTGGAGAGCATATTGAGCCGTCTCACTGCGGCGAAACCAGAACCAGACATATAGTATCTTCAGACATATAGTAGTACTATATGTCTGAAGAAGTGGATGTGTCCATGAAAGCTTACATTAAAATATAATAGTTATACTTTGAGGTGCCACCTGTTTTTGTCTTTTATTTTGTTTTGTTTTGTTTTGATTTTTGCCTGGAATAGTCAATTCGGTTTCTCTATTGACCTTCTGGTGATATAGCCATCTTAGCAAATGCCTGTCCCACTAGAGCAGTGGTTCCCAACCTTCCCAATGCCGTGACCCTTTAATACAGTTCCTGATGTTGTGGTGACCCCTTGCCCTCCTTGGAAGAGGCCACAAGCCCCCTTTGGCAGGAAACTATGCCGCAGGTGCCATAGAGCAGTGTTTTTCAACCTTTTTTGGGCAAAGGCACACTTGTTTCATGAAAAAAATCACGAGGCACACCACCATTAGAAAATGTTAAAAAATTTAACTCTGTGCCTATATCAGTCTCTAAAAGGTTCGCCATTGCTGGTGTAGGGAGAAGCAGGACAGAGGGGCCACAGATTGAGGCAGCCCGCTCTCTAGCACCCAGTTCCCGCTTACCTGTGTTGTTTTTTTAAAGACATTTTGCCCTGCATGGACTTCTGTGTCCAGTGGAGACCTGAGAAGGGGCATTGACTCTCCAGGAACACAAATAAGGCCCAAAAGCCCATCTTGCTCTCCACACTGTGGCCAAGGCAGATGCCTTCAGCAAGTCCAGCGACAGGAGGGGAGGAGGATGAAGGAAGGCAGGAAGGAAAGAAGGCAGAAAGTGTTCTGCTTGTATACCGCCCCATACCACTTCAAGGAGTCTCTGGGCGGTTTACAGTTTTAATTACAGTAGGCAGGCTGCTAGACATACACATATGCAGGCTAGAAATGAGCACGTTTCTATGAAGAGGGGAAAGGGTACGAATGGAAAGAGAGAGGTGGGGGGAAAGAAAGAAAAGACAGAGAGAGAGAAGAGGGCGACCCAAGACAGAAAGAAAGGGGCAAGACTTCAAGGAACCCATCGTGGGGCCCGTCAGAGACGGCTCTTCCCCCTCCTGGACCCTAAAGGCCGTCCGTCCGTCCGTCCAGCCATGCTAGTAGCCCCCCCCGCCCGCCCGCCTCCTTAGCCCAGGCCCGGCGGAGGCCTCCTCCATCCCCTCCTCCTTGCAGCCCTGCCACGGTGCTCGTGGGGCAGCCGGGCGCCCCTCCTCCCCTTCCCCTCACCTGGTGGTTTGTTCTGGGCTGGGGCTCCCGGGCCGGCTCGTGTTGGCGGGCGGGCTGTCGGGCGGCTCAGTCCATTGGTAGCTCCCAGGAAAGGGGTGGTGGTGGTCCAGGGTAAAAAAGGAGGGGGGGAGAGGGAAGCGAGCGAGTCGTGGCGGCGGCGGCAGGCACAGGGCAAACACTAAGAGAATTAGCGGGGCCAGGTCCGGCCGGGGAGGAAGTGACGCCAGCGCCGCGGGCCTCGGGGGGGAGGAGCCAAGCTGGCCCTTGGACGTTATTTATAGCGCCTCCCAGCTGTGGGCCGCCCGCCAGCCCTGGGTTGAATTTCTTTAGAATTTTTCAATTTTTCCCACGGCACACCAGGCAACATCTCGCGGCACACTAGTGTGCCGCGGAACAGTGGTTGAAAAACGCTGCCATAGAGAACTTCCCACTATACAAGCACCCTCAGCCAATCACAGCCTAACATCCCCACCAACCTATCAAGCTGTAACTCGCTCTCCCCCCCCCTTCCTACCCCCTCCTCCATACCCAACCCATTTGTGCCTTTTTCTTCACTGGCTCATGGCAACCCCATGAAACGGTCATTCGACCCCCAAAGGGGTCCTGACCCCCAAGCTGGGAACCACTGCACTAGAGCTTCCCAGGCACTTGCGCTTTGGTTGGCCACTCCCAGAGAGGCCCGCAAAGCCTCTGTGCAGAACCGGGCTTTCTCTATGGCTGGCCCATTGCTCTGGAATTCTTAATCCCCGATGAGTTTTGTCTGGCGCAGTCCCTGCCAGCCTTTAGGAGAGCTTGCAAGACCTGGCTCTTCCGGGAGGCCTTTGGGTGATTAGTGTTGTTTTCTCTTTGTATTGATTTGCCGGATGCCTATGCCTTTAATGTGTTTTTATTGGTTATTGGTTATGTTTATTGTACTTTGTTGTTTCTATGTTTTTGATTATATCTTGTGTTCACCGCTTTGAGTTGCCTTGTGCAAGCTGGCGGTATATAAATCCTAACTAAACTAAACTTAGCTAAGCTAAACTAAACCCTTTGGTGGTATGTATTTATGATCAACAGAGGGTTGGCTTCACAGAACTCTGCAAGTCAGAACCCTCCTTCATTTCTATGCCACTTTCCCCAACAATATTTGGTCCTGCTTTGTTTCCTACTTTTGTGTTCCAGTCGCTTATGATTATAAGCATGTCCTGTTTTGATGAGGGATCAATTTCTTTTTGGACTCTTGAGTAAAAGCTTTCAATTTCATCTTCATCTTTGGCGGTTGGTGCGTACCATAGCTTTGAGTTATGGTTATGCTGGTAGATTTTCACAGAAATCAGATGGACATTATTTGGTCAGACTTTGAATTATCGCCCCTGACTGATTTTATCATTTCCAGAGTAGAACATGGTGTAGGAGTTGGTCTGAAAATGTCCTATTCCAGACCACTTTAGCTCACAGACACCTTTATGACATAGCTCTGTAAGAGAGGGAAAAACCAATTATCTTCCAAATAAGTTTGTTCACAACATGCATCCATTTATATATTCCCATCTTGCAGGTATCAAAAATGTCTTCATTTTGCTAGGAGTCTTTTTGCAAGGGCTGGGAGTGGGGAAGTGTGTGGTTCAGCCCTGCGACTGTCAACATTGGTGCCTCACTCTTTCCATTAGACCAACTTTGGGTCCCCACGGTGTTCTTGGACTACAGTGCCCAAAGCCTTCACTACTGGCTGTGCTGGTTAGGATTTCTGGGCTTTGTAGTGCAAGAACACCTGAGGAAGCACATTCTGTAACCACAGATGGCAGGGATGCCTGCTATCCAGTAGAATCTCTGTCCAAAGGAATATGGAGAAAGCACGGAATGCAGGTGAAAATGAAGTCAATGAACAAGGAAGTATCACCTGTATGTAGGAGATGCAAGAAAGGAACTGGTACCTATTTTCATATGTGGTGGACGTGTGAAACGATGCAGAAAGATTGGGCAGTGATATTTAAAGAGATCAAAGGAACTGCAGCTTCAAATGGAATACATAAATGTAGTAATAATAATATAGGTGGAGGAGGGGGAGGGAATATAATTACTATGATGTAAATGTTGCAAGATTGATATTTGCAAGAAATTAGTAGAATTAACAATCAGTTTACCATGGAAGAGCAGTATAAGGAAATAGAGGAGATTAGTATTCATGGTAAATTCACATATGAATTAAACGTTAGGAAAGAAATATTGTACGTAAATTGTTTTAAAGATGCACAGAACGTGTTTTTCAGAACGTGGGTTTGGGAAACGTAAAGGAAATACTCCAGGGCAAGACTTGCTTGAGTTTTGGAGAGCAATAGTGTATGAAGAGAAAACTATATTCCACAGGTGGAGGGGTGCACATGATGTTAACTGTATAGTTATTTGAGTTGAAAATAAGTATATTATTGTTCTTTCTACTTAGTATTTTCTGAGAAAAACAAAACAAAACAAAAGACACAAAACACATGGCACCTTAAAGACTAACTTTCATATTTTAATGTAGCGTTTCGTGGCCACGTCCACTTCTTCAGACATATAGCAGCAGAGTGAGGTGTGTAATATAATATGTGATGAGATACACATTTCATAGAGATATTTCTGTAATAGTGCCTGCATCGATGTAACTGGTACAAATGTCGAACTTCTCTGCTAAGGTGTTTTTTTTTCGAGATCTCCAGCCTAAATCAGGCTTCCTGTCACTTGAGCCCGGTGTTGCTTGTCCTGCGCTTTGGGTTGATCGAGTGGAGATCCTCTGTAGGGCAGCCCTTCTAGTCTCGTTAGAAAAGAGCTCTCCTGTCTCCCCTCTATGGTCTCCTTTTCTCCCAGCTAAACAATCCCAGTTCTTCCAGTCTTTCCTCTGAGGGCTTTTCTTTCCAGCCCCCTGAACCTCTTCCAATGTGTCAGCATCTTTCTTGAAGTGTGGTGTCCACAACTCCAGGAGAGAGACCTACCTTCATGTCCTGTGGACATGTTTTAATGGGCACCATTTCAGTGCCAGGTGGTCAGCCAGAAGCCTCTTTTCCAGGGATGGTTCGCCCACAAAGCCTACGAAGGGGGTTGGACCCCCCCCACACACACACACACCGCCACGGGGCATTTCTTTGCCCTCTCCTGCAGCTCCCACCATCCTTTTTGCAGTTCTTCCCCTCCTTTCCCTAAACTGAAGGTGTGATCTCTTTGGTGGGAGGGAGCTGCGTGGCCTCTGGAAGGTGGACCCCCCCCACACACACCCCGCAAGCCCCTCAAGGCTGAATGCCAAGCCATGGGACCCACTGAAACCCCTCCCTCCAGCAGGAAAATGCCAAGGAAGGGCAACCTGTCCCCTGCAGAAAGCTCTGTGCGTCCCCACCCCCCCCACTGGCTGCCCATGGCCAGGAGGGGGTTGAAGAGGGGCAGGGTCCCCCAGAGCCCTCCTGGTTCAACCCCCCGCCCCCGCCCCCGAGAATGCAAAAGAGCTCCCCCCCCTGCCCCTCCAATGGCACCTAATGGGGTCAAGGGAGTGGACGGGACGCCTGCAGAAAGGAGGGGACCACCACAGTGGGCTGCTTTCCCTGCCTCCCAGACCACAGGAGCGTAGTCCTGTCTGGGGGCGGCCCTCCACGCTGGGCTTCCCTTCCTTCCACTGGAGGGTTGATCGTCACTCCTCAGTTAAAGGGCCCCTTGAAAAAATGGGAAGCTGGACGGTGAACGTGGCATCTCCAGGTCTCCCCTATGGCCATCAAACCCAGGCTTTCTCTGGAGCCACCTGTCTTCCTGGCTATCCCCTGCTGAGGTGTGTGTGTGTGTGTGTGTGTGTGTGTGTGTGTGTGTGTGTGTGTGTGTGTGTGTGTGTGTGTGTGCGCGGGAAGAAGGGGCACTTGATGGTGAAGTTGTCCGGAACCACGGATGTGCCAGATGGAGAGCCCCGTAATGGCACTTACTTGGCCTGCCTTGCTGGGAAGATGGAGGCACAAAGGCAGCTACTCCCTCCCAGCCAATATAATTGCAAATCTTTCCACTGAAGGGAAAACAGATCCTATCAGCTACGAAATAGACTTTTGAGACGATGGCACGGACTCCGTCCTCCGTCGCCGCTGTTGATGCTCCAGCTCAGCTCCTGCGGGAAGAGGGCTCGTCGGCTCCTGTCTTCTGCCAGGAAATGCCCATTGATTCCTCTTCAGCATATTTGCACACAGAGAGGAGACCTTCTCTTGCATAGGAATTACATTTTCAAAGGCTTCCAGCTGCGTGCAAATATCACGGGTTTCCACCTGCCAGCACCCCCACCTCCTGGCCTCCCAAGGGCTGCCACGGAGGGAGCTGTCCTGGCGAGGCACTCAGCTGCTGCTGCTGCTCTCTATCCAAGCGTCCACATGCCAAGGGCAAGTGCTGGCACTGGCCTTCTGCCCTGAGCCGAGAGCCACTTGCCCCACCTGGGTGGCAGCCCTATAAGTAAGCTCTCTGTGCCACTGAAAGGTGTTTAGCTTCTCTAAAAGAAGGCTGAGGGGTGATATGATAGCTATGTTTAAATATTTGAAAGGATGTCATATTGAAGAGGGAAGAGGTTTGTTTTCCATGGCTTCAGAGACTAGGACTCGGGGCAATGGTTTCAAACTACAGGAAAAGAGATTCCAATTGAACCTTAGGAAGAACTTCATGACAGTTAGAGTGGTTCTGCATGAGTGGAAGATGCTGCCATAAAGGAGGGTGGTGGAGTCTCCTTCCTTTGAGGTTTTTAAGCAGAAGCTGGATGGCCATCTGTCGGGAGTCCTGTGATGGGGGTTCCTGCATGGCAGGGGGTTGGACTGGATGACCCTCGAGGTCTCTCTTTCCAACTCTAGGATTCTATGGATCCTATGAGCACTACTTTGGGAACATCCTGAGAAGACAGGATTCTCCGGAGAAGACAACAAGGCTGTGGAATGTGGGAGGCATCTGGAAAAGAGGAAGATCAAATACAAGAGGGACCGACTCCCTAAAGGAAGCCACGGGGCTGATTTTGCAAGAGCTGTGCAGGACTCGTGAGGACATTTGGCAGTCGCTGATCCGCCAGGGGCAATGTGACAGCACAGGGCAACAAGAGGTCTCCTGCAGGCTTTTCCCCCATAACAGCCACAGGGGGTGGCTGGCAGACCCAGCTAGCCATGGCCCTCTTTATCCTAAATGTCCCTGCCCCACTCATTATCTAGATTCCCCCTCATGAGACTCACCTTGGAAGGGAGGGTTGCCCTGGCTCTCACTCTGTGTGTGTGTGTGTGTGTGTGTGTGTGTGTGTGTGTGTGTGTGTGTGTGTGTGTGTGTGTGTGTGTGTGTGTGTGTGTGTGTGTGTGAGGAACAGCCTCCATCCACCACCACTTGTGCTTCATGGTCCCAGGAGTGACACACCTCGGGCGGAGCGAGTGAGAGAGGAGACGATTAAGTAAGATGAATCGCCTCAGATCCCCTTTTCCAATGAGATCCCCTTGCCTCAAAACAAAATGTAATAACAATTATGAAAGCAACGAAGAGGCTTCTCTGCCTGCGCACAAAACCTTGCCTTTTAAAGAATTCAGCTTTTATTTATTGGAGAATCAATAATGGAGAAAGTCCAATTAGCCTCAGTGAAATTAGGAACATTCCCAAGGAAAAGCAACCGATCATGTTTTAATCATATTTACACGCCCGCTTTTAACATGTCAGCCGCTTCGCGCCTCGGATAAAAAGGCCTTTCCAGAAGCCGGAGGAAGAAAGAGAGGCATCGGGGTGGGGTGGGGTGGGTGGGGGGCTAATCCTGTGACGGAGGGCAAAGGCCACCCTCCCCCGCCTCCTCCGGCCCCCTTCCTTCATTCAGCCTCGCTGCCCGATATTTCATTAGTGTGACCCATTTTGCACACATGCGGCTGGTCAGTTCTTAATGAAGATGATCCTCAGCACCATGGAAGGGCCAGAGGGGCTCTCAGCTGGTGCTGTGGGAGCCATTGGGGGTGGGGGTGGGGGATGTCACAGCCTCCGAGTGCACCCTCTTCCACCGTGCAGGCCAGACCGAAGCTGGTAGTGTGCTCAGCGCCCCGCAGAAGAGGACTGGGTCTCCACTGTACGCAGACCGTGGGGTGTGAGGAAGGGTCTTCCTGGCCGAATGGGAGATCCATGGCAGAAGTCAGGCAGGGAGCAACGTGTACCTGGAACGTGGTCATGGCAAGCAAAGGCGGCCACGAGGGAATGGTCATCATTAGAGATGGGCACTTAACGAACATTTTTTCGTTTCCGTTACCGTTTGTTGTTTCCGTTACGTAACGAAACAACAAACGAAAATTGTGATGAAAATGAAACTAAACGAACAGAACCACGAAAATTGTGGTCGTTCCGTTCCGTTTCCGTTAATGACGCGCAATGAAATGAGCTGTTTTAAATGTTAAAAAACGCCCTGGACATCCATAAAAATGCAGCAATAATTATTTATATTGTCTAATAATACCTACCAGGGGGGGGGGGGTTTGGGGTTCTTAAAACGTTTGTTTTAGTCTTCTCCCATCGTGATGTATTTTTCTTTTCCCTTTAAAATGGATGTCGCCACCAGCCACAAAATGGAGGCAAGCCATGTGATGTGGGATCATGTTCAACCAATAGCATGCCCAGGTTGCAGACTGGGTGGGCAGGTCTGGCAGCCACAGAGGGCATAAAAAGCTCTGGCAGCCCCCGTCCTCCTTGCAGTCTCTGGTGGGAGTTAGGGTGGGATTGCTGTCTCTGCGACTCTAGCTTCAGTCGTGCAGCCTCCCTGTGTGTGTGCATGTGTACCTCTCGGTGAGTACCCTCCCTTGCCCCGCAGTGCAGTCATTCTGCGGGTGCCTTTCACCCTGGGCAACGCCCGCCGCTGCCTTTGCAGCCTCCCTGCATACCTAGTCTCTGCCAGCATCCATTTTCCCCCCTCTGGTCTGGGGCGTTGGGGGATGCCTGCGCACGGAAATGCTCTAAAAATCGCGCAAAAAGTGGGTAGAAACGACAAACGAAAAAACGAAAAATGGTAACGAAATTTTTCAAAAAATTCCCGACAAACGGAAACGAACCGAAACAGACCTCTCAACGACAAACGAAAAACTGAAACGCCATTTTTCTGTTTCGTGCCCATCTCTATTTATCATATAAGGAAAGGCTTGGTTTCATCTAGGACCCGCCTGCTCTTCTTTCTGGAGGCCCATGGCATCCACGAACCTCTCCTCCAGCACCACATTTCGAACGAGGCAAACACTCGTGGCCAGGAATCCAAGCGCCCGTGGATGGTCTTGGCCATCACACCTCCAGTTTATGGAAAGGAGGGGTTTCTAGCACCTCGAGCCTCACTTGGCTGGCATAAGAAATCAGGGCAAGCGTGGCTACTGTGCCACCCCCCACTGGTACAGGTGGTCCCAGTGTTAATCGGCATGCTGGGTGTGGTGCCTAAAGAGCTAAGCAAGTATTTAGAAGAAATTGGAGTTGACAAAGTCACCATCAGTCAGCTGCAGAAAGCCACCTTACTGGGATCTGCTCGCATAATTCGCCGATACATCACATAGTCCTAAACGCTTGGGAAGCGTTCGACTAGTGATTGGTAATACAAAATCCAGCATAGTTATCTTGTCTGCTGTGTGATGATGATGATGATGATGATGATGATGATGATGATGATGATAATAATAATAATAATAATAATAATAATAATAATAATAATAATAATAATAATAATAATAATAATAATAATAATAATACAGACAGACAGACAGACAGACAGACAGACAGACAGACAGACAGACTGTATGGTTGAAACGGAGATATGTAATGGTGACTATGGACCCAAGAAACCACGGCTTGCGTCCAGGGTCATCTGTGACACATTACGGAAAGCACACGCCCAGGAGGGTGTTTGCCCGTGGCTGTTGCGGTGTAAGGTCTGCACTACAACCCCATCCCATGCAGGAGAGAGCCTTGTGCAAAGAGAGTTGCCCTCGTTGGCTTTTCCACTCCCTGGACCTTTCGCAGCTGCACCAGCCTGGCCAAGTAGCCACTTCTGGGTCCCGGTGGCCAGGATTTCCCCCCTCCCCCCTGGTTTCATAGGCATGGGACAGTCAGTCCCTTGATGAGACGGAACGAAAAGAGAGCTCTGCAGAGGACGTTGTAATATGCATCCACAGAGTTTGAGCGGATATCGGTAATGCACTTGGCATAATTTTTCAAAAGACTTCTAATGAAATAAGTGCAATTCAAAGAGCTTAAATTAAAGCCACAGAGTATATTATCTAGCATGAGAATACAGTAGGTTTGCTTTATGGTTTGCTGCCCATTAAATCATTGTGACGAGATGGCATGGTTTACATAATTTCCTCCACTTTGCGTTGGCTGCCACAAAGTAACTGAATTGGCTCAGAATGAAAGGGGGTGATTTAATTTTGATTTACGTACGTATGTTATTTATTCATTTGATTTTCAAATAGCCCCATTAGGGCAAGCAATACACTGGGTGGTTTAAAACATCACAAGACCTCACCTGACAGCATACATGCAGACAATTTAGTGGTAGACAATTATGAAGTCTAAAACTAAGACAAAAAGAGGAGAAAAGAAATTACTGCAGTCTGGAGATCCAGCTTTTGAGGGCAGCTTGGAGTAACTCCATTTTTACCCTTTCTTTAAACAAAAGGAAATAAGCAGCCTGGTGTATCTCAGTTGGTAACTTGTTCGGTGATAGGCGGCCATCACCAAAAAAGACCCGATTCCATATCATCCCCTTTTCTGGCCTCCCTCCCTCTGTGTGGCCACATCCCCCACTGTGGATTTGAGGCGGTGGAAAGGGGCCATTGATTTCCAGGAGTGACATTCCCACCAGTTTCAAGGTCGACTTGAACCATCTTTGTTGGTCAGTAGACTTCAAATGAGTTGTGGGCTTAGCCCAGGTTTGCAGCCAAATGCAATCCGTGGACGGAGGCAGGAACAGCTCTGACCCCAAGGCAAGTCCCCTCGGTTTGCTCGGCCTGCAGGAAGAACATAAGAACATAAGAACCTAAGAAGAGCCATCATGCTGGATCAGGCCAAAGGCCCATCTAGTCCAGCTTCCTGTATCTCACAGTGGCCCCACCAGATGCGTCCGGGAGCACACGAGACTAGATCTCTCTCTCCTGATACCACTCCCCTGCATCTGGTCCTTGAAGTACCCTGGTTTTAAGTCTGGAGATGACACATCTCCATCATGGTTTGTCACCTGTGATGGACTTTTCCTCCAGGAATCAGTCCAATCCCCTTTGGATGGCATCCAGGTCAGATGCCATCACCACATCCTGTGGCAGGGAGTTCCATAGACTAACAACACGCTGGGTGAAAAAATATTTTCTTTTGTCTGTTCTTACTCTCCCAGCCCTCAATTTTAGTGGATGTCCCCTAGTTCTGGTATTTTGTGAGAGGGAGAAGAGCTTCCCTCTATCCACTTTACTCATGCCCTGCATTATTTTGTACGTCTCAATCATATCCCCCCTCAGGCACCTTTTTTCCAGACTAAAGGGGGTTGTTTGTATACTTCTGTGAGCTTGGAAAGGGTGAAATGTGGTTTCAAGAAAGCTGGTGGATTCTGAACCCCGTGACTGACGCCCAATCTTGAAGAGCAGACAGCTGGGGTTGCAAGAGGGAGTCTGTGTTCCATCTGCCTTGCTCTCGGGCTCCTTGGCACTCAGGTGGACGCTTGCAGGGTCCCTTGTTTCAGATCCTCCTGTGAGATAAAGTAAAATATGCCTGTGTTCATAACAGAGAGACCAGGCAACAAAAATGCTGTGGGTGAGGTGAGGTGGGCATTTGCCTGGCATTTCGGATGGGGCTGGCCTGGGCTGGCTCACTTCTATTTCCAGCAAACGCACAACTTAACCGGTAATTAATTGGTTGTCCCAAGAGCATCCCTTCTCACACCGTTTGGAGCCCCTGTCAGAGGCCTCTGCTTTTCTGGTGAGGGGGTAAGGTTGTTCTGGCTTGGCACATTTCCAGCCTGTAGAATCATAATAGGCCGTTACTTCATGTCCCTCTCATCCCTCTTTGCTGTCCTGCTTGGGACCGGTACGAAACAAGGTTACTTCATGTCCATAGCATGACAGCCGAATCTCGTCCCGACCATGCCCCCTGAACTGGGAACAGAACGTGACGAACCATACCTGCCCCTGGGCTGCGGAATTCTGTTGTCACGCTTTGTTCCCGGTTCCTGTTCCGAGACAAGGGACGTGAAGTAATGGCACATGGCTGTTTCCCCCTTTCGCTCTAGGAATACTCTGACAACGAGAAAGCCGATTGGAACTCCTGCACCAGGCCAGGCTTGGCTGCCCGCCTGTCCCTGCAGGAGACGGCGGCTCTTGTCAGGCGTAGGTCAGGCGTAGGTCCGTCCTCCTCAGGTCCCAGAGTCTGAGCTCTCCTTGCCTGCTCACCTGCCAGCCTGCAGACTGCTGATTTCAGGGCGAGGGTGTCTCACCCACCGCCTACGTCGCTGCCGCTCACCCACAGCAAGTGGTGAGGGCTCGCCCAGATCCTCTTGCTGGGCTTCCTGACACAGCCCGTGTGCCCGCAGCGGGGATTTGAAACAGTGAAAAATGGAAGCCCAACAATTTTTTAAAAAGGTTAAACAAAGCCAGGGAAATCCAGTAGTTGTCTCGAAACAAGGATGTGAAGTAATAATTGTCAGGTGGGTAAACGAAAACAGGGATTGAACAGGGACAAAACCACAGGCAAACAACGCTATCACGGAACGAATCTGGGAGTTGAGTCATGGCTACTGGACTTCTTTTTTGAGAGATAGAAACGTTTCGCTGTTTATCCAAACAGCTTCATCAGTCTGGGAACGAACGTAATCGCGGAACGAAGTGGGACGTGAAGTAGCCGCCATAGAATCCTAGAACCAGAGAATCGGAAAAGAGGTCAAGACCTGCTGGGAACAGACCAAGCACCATCTCCCAGGTGCCAATTTGTCTTCTGTGGTGGATTGGCCAATATCGTTAAGCGGCTTGAGAAGACACTTCATGATATCGGGAAATAAAACATTTGCCCTGCTCTGTGGAGCTCTGGAAGTTGAGTCAGGGCAACTGGACTTCTTTTTCTTGAGAGATTGAAATGTTTCACGGCTGAGAATCTTCACAGACATACTGTTCTGTGGAGGTGCAGAGGAAGTAAAAATGCATTTTTAGAAACTGTATTAGGGCATCGTAAATGCGCTACATCACTTAGACAAAAAAATGAAAACTTCCTCCCTGAACCAAGAGGAGAAAGGAAGGCATTTTCTTGTTGTTTTGATAAGGGGGGGGTGCAGGACCCAAAGCTGTCGATGCAAAGCAGGAGGCAAGGGATTTCCCCTAAGCATTGGGGTGGGGTGGGGTGGGGTGGGGGGATTCCTGGCAACAAGAGCTGCATAACAGTGTGAGACATCCCTCTCCAGAGATGTTTGAAGAGGGGCTGGGGATGATTAACAGCCCTGGTGCTGCTGCTTTGTGGGTAGGGTGGGTGTGGTGGCTCCCCCAGGGTCCTCCCGGCTCCACCCTGAAGACATTCCCTGATTCTGTTATTTCCCTTCCTTTTCCTTCTCTGTTACGTCTCATTTGAGTTTTTTTCCCCCTAGCCTTTTGGTAGGGAAAAAAAATCTGTTTTAAATAATTGATGAGAGTCATCATAAAAAGAAGAAACTGGTCCGGTGCATTGGTTGGACGAGAGGACAGGAGAAGAAGCCTTCAAAGACATCCATGTGTCTTCTCTTTGACAGCTCAAAGATGAAAACAGACGTATTATGGCTTAAGGGCCCGTGGACATCTCTTTCTCTAGAAAGGTGTCGGGGAAGCTCACAGGAAAACATTCCCCCTTTTATCTGTCACCAAACGTGGCCTATTTGGCCCCCCTGTGGGACGTTGCTATTTAATGAGGCCAATAGTTGCCTCTTCTCAAATCCATTCCTTTAATTTAGGGTTAGGGCTCTCCTCCTTGTCTTTGCAGGAAAGCTCTTTTGGAAAAGAAGCAGAGGCAATTAAAATACAGCCCTGGCTGGTGCAGGAACAAAGTCCACCATCAATTCTTGAGTCTTGGAAGACATAAACAGACAGCTGTCCGTGACCCAAGCAGGATGTCCCTGGCGCGCGCGCACACACACACACACACACACACACACACCAAAAAAGGAAGCATCAGGAGGGTTTTTGCAGAGAAGGTTCTCCAGCTCCTAAGAACGTGGCGGATGTCAGGCAGGCAAGAGGGGTGCCCCCACGGGTGCCACAATCTCTGCCAAAGGGTTCGGGTTCGGGTAGATCCTCCTCCTCCAAGGAGACACCCAGAACAGTGGTCTTGCTACTGCACACATTACACCTGAGCACACGGATCCCACCTGAAGGATGAATGGCATCCAGAGATAGATGAGGCTTTTCCAGTGGCAGGGGGGAGGAGGAGGAGGAGGAGGAGGAGGAGGAGGAGGAGGAGGAGACCACTTTTCTGGACCCCATCGGGGACATCATCCTCTCTTCCTTCCTGCTGCAAGATCTTCCTTCCAGCCACGGGGAATTCCAGGATGTCATTGCAGAGAGAAAGCGGTGGTTTAGGCTCAGATTTTGGTGGCACGTCATGGCTGTTCTGCATGGTGAAGTGGGTGGGTTGGGGACTAAGGAGGAGATGCTTTCCCCTCTTTGTATGTCCTCCATTTCTCATTCCTCCTCCCCCCCACTGCCTGCCCCTCACATGCTTTATTGCTTCAACCCCTTATTGCCAAAGACTGCTTTCATTTGCAAGAAATGGACTTTTCTGTCCATCTGCCACTCCTCCATCATTTTGTAGGGGAAGGCAAACCATTTCTCTAGGAATCAGTTGGTCAACTGATGTGCCGTTGGTGAAACGATGTGCAGGTGTTTCCAGGGGGAGCCACTCTGTCCACCGGCCTGCCTTCCTGCGAAAAAAAGAGAAGAAAATATGGGCGGGCAAGGGAAGCCACCAGGGAAAGGGGTTCAAGAGGGATGCAGAAAACAGAGGGTGGATTCAAGAAGAAGACTGGATTTTGTGCCTTCCAAAAGGAATACAAGCCCCCACTGAATCCCCACCACTGGAAGGGAAGGCCTTCCAACACAACCCACACGGCTGGAGCAGAAGACCCACAGCTAGCCCAAATGCTGTTTAAAGAGTCCTCCAACCCTGTCCAGGACCACCCCTTCCTCTGCCATCACTCAGATGTTATGGTCAGGGCGTTCTTCCTAAGCCCAAAACCTCTGTGCATCCAACGCGAACCCTGTTCCTCCTGGTCCTGCCTTATAGAGCAAGTGGAACCTGCTTGCTGCTGCTTCCACCTGAGAGTCTTCTGGATATTCAAAGGGGGGGGATGCGTCATATCCATCCATCCCCAACAACCCTCTTTTCTCCCACCGTCTTTCCAGAGAGCTTTGCTTTCCAGACTTGTGCGTCGAACTCCACAGAACATGCTGTGCAGAGGCAGAAGTACCTTGCTTTCCCCAGAGAGGGTGAAGGGGAGCGATGGCAGCCGCCAGCAGCCAAGGCCAGGGGCCTTCCCGAAGGGCTCTCTCAAGTAGTCCAGCAGATTTGGGACTGGGGTGGGGGTGGGGCTGCCGAGCTGTCAGCGAGAAGCCCTGTCTCACTCATCACAGGCAACAGCAAGGAGGTTGAGAAGGCTCAGTCCCCGTTTGTTTGAAAAATCAGAGTTTACCCAGCCCTTACCTCCCGAAAATGAATGCAGACCCTTGCCCGGTGCTGGTTCTGGCTCTCTCGGGCACGGCTTGGTTTGCTCAGCCAAAGCATCGTCTGGTCCAGGGATCCTTCGCAGGGAGAGGGAGAAGAAGCCGGAGCCAGACGTCTGAGCAGGCCCTTTGCCCTCCACGGAGATGCTTGTTTCCTCTGGCCCGATATTTCTGACAGGCAGCGGCTGGCCTTGGCCTTGAGCCGAGGACCTTTTCCCCGCGCCTGGTGCTGCCAAACGGCAAATGCGTTTCAGTCTAGCCAAATGTAAATTAATGCATATTGGGGCAAAAAATCCAAACTTTATCTATCAGCTCATGGGCTCTGAGTTATCCGTGACGGATCAGGAAAGAGATCTTGGTGTGTTGGTGGACAGCTCCATGAAGGTGTCTCCCCAATGTGTGGCAGCGGTGAAGAAGGCCAATTCCATGCTAGGGATTATCAAAAAGGGGATTGAAAATAAAACAGCCAACATTATAATGCCATTATACAAAACAATAGTAAGGCCGCACCTGGAGTATTGTGTACAATTCTGGTCACCGCATCTCAAGAAAGACATAGTGGAACTGGAAAAGGTGCAGAAGAGAGCGACCAAAATGATTACTGGGCTGGGGCACTTCCCTTATGAGGAAAGGCTAAAACATTTGGGGCTCTTTA